>CM032328.1:71254632-71734835 GCA_019022515.1 Quercus aquifolioides
AAGCATGCAAGAAGTTGAAGGGTCAAGACAGCTGGATCACTACAGGACAAAAAACACAGTCTGGCCATTCTATTAACTGGCGATTGGAACTCACGACTTGTCCCAGTCGCGAGTGACTCGCCAGTGCACCATGTTTTGCAGAAAAATAACTTTTCACATTCCTTCTCATACCATACTATAAATACCTTTATACCCACGAAATGTTGAGAGTTTCCAGAGAGAATTTTGAGAGATAAACCCCAAAGAACAACAAGATTGATTCATCCACAATCTTATACATTTGATTCTCCAAATTCCTCTACTCTTACCCTCTCCATTGTCATACCCTTAAGAGGATCTTTAGCCAAATCCTTACCTCACCATATTAATATCAGTGAGAAGGTTTTTGGTGCTTAGGAAGCAATTTAAGAAAGAACCAATTCATTTTGATTGATGCAATGAGCTTATTATGGGATCTGGAAAGCTAGAGAAGACACGGTTAGGCTCAACCTTGTTGGAGCAAGAAGCTTGGAGGGCTTAGATGCATCAGGTAGGTTAGGCTTGGAGGGTCTATTGCTATTCATGTATCCCAACTAATTTTCTAATGGATCATTTTACCACTTGGAGGGCGGCGGAGAGGTTTTTTGCCGAGTTCTTCGGTTTCCTCTTCGATAACATGTGCCGGTGTTATCTTGCATTTGCTTCTCTCTATCCCTTACTCTTTGCTTTTAATTATTATTGTGTTGTGATTATATTATGGCTTAGAGTAGTTTAATTGTTTGGTTATAGATTATATTTATCATTTCACTCATATATTGTTTGAGTATAAGCTTGTGTTAGTATTTTTCGAAATTGGGGGTCTAAACATTCACTAGTGTTTGTCACACTAAGTAGCTTTCAATTAGTATCAGAGCGGGTACAATTTGTCGGATTTCTATATCCTAAGTGTGATCCTTGACCCTAGGATGGATAGGTCTTAATCCCTTAATGCACCTCCCTTCTTTGATGGGAGTAATTGCGCCTTTTGGAAAGTGCGTATGTGTGCATTTTTGTGCTCTATTGTTGAGAGCATATGGGATGATGTTAAAAATGGTTGGACTAGGCCGGAGGCTGCCAAATCTACTTGGGATAAGGTAGCCCTTGCAACGCTAATGCTAATAGTAAAGCTCTTAATGCTATATTTTATGGTGTCTTACCGAATGAATTTCACAGGATCTCTCGTGTGACAATTGCCAAGGAGGCATGGCAAATTTTGGAGACCACTTACGAGGCACCAAGAAGGTGAAAGATACAAAGCTAAAAATGCTTACCACATGCTTTGAAGATTTAAAGATAAGCGAAGATGAATCATTCGACTCCTTCTATGGAAAGTTGAATGAAGTGGTAATTGGCAAATTTAACTTGGACGAAAAGACGGAGGACTCCAAAGTTGTTAGGAAGATCCTACGATCATTGCCGAAGAGCTTCCATGCCAAGGTGACCACCATTGAAGAGAGCAAGGACCTTGATGAGATAAAGATTCAAGAACTCATTGGTTCCCTTCAAACATATGAGCTATCTCTACCATCCCAAAGGAAGAACAAATCTATTGCTCTTATTTCAATCAGTGAGAGAATTGAAGCTCAAGATTCCTCGAATGAGGATGAGGTTGAAAAAGAGGTGGCGTTCCTTGCAAAGAACTTTCGCAAGTTCTTAAAATTTAAAAAGGATGGGAAGTCATTTGAGAAAGGAAAATTCTCAAACTTCAAAAAGGACAAGAAGGACTTCAAGAAGAAGGATTCCAAATACTCTTCTCCATCTCAAGCAGTCACTTATTATGAGTGCAAAGGGCATGGTCATGTGAAGAAAGAATGCACCACTTATTTAAAGGCAAAGGGTAAAGTCTTTGCTACAACCCTAAGTGACTCGGATAGCTCCAACTTCAACTCAGAAGAACACTATGACGGGGAAGGAAACTACTTCGCTTTTATGACCATTGCACCCGTAGACTCTTCGGAAGATTTGAGCACTCTAGTGGAAGAACTCGATGAGCATACTGAAATGGAGTCTATAGGGGCTGGAGAGGAATCTAATGATGAAGATGAAGAATGCAGCTATGAAGGAGCAAAGGGATTGTAAGAATCCTACAATGCCCTTCTTGAGAAAACTGGAGTGTATGCTAGAGTGGCTAAGGCAGCCATTAGAAAAATGAAGAAAGCAAAATAGGATTACAAAAGCATTCTTGTGAGGTATAAAGAGACAAAATGTGAAGTTGAAGTGATGAATGAAGAGCTAAGGAATGCCTATTCTAGGATAAAGTTTCTTGAACTTGAGGTTATTCAAGCTAATGCCAAAGTGGAGCATGTTGCTTCAAAGAAACTTGATGAGGTGCTTGCCTATCAAAAGCCCTCTTTCGATAGAAGTGGCTTGGGATATACTGGAGAAAGTAGCTCAAGCGCTAATGTGTCTAAGGAGATGAAGTTTGTTAAAGCTAAAGAACCATTGGTTACAACCCCTCTTGTTGAAAGTGTGAAAGTTGAGAAGAAGCCAAATGTGGTTACTCAAAAGGTTTTGACAAAGCCTCCAAATCCAATTGTGGCCAAGCCCAAGGAAAAAGGGAAGTCTCAAATTGCCACAAGCTTCAAGCATTGAAGAATGCGGGTCCTCAAAGGCCAAGAAGACAAGGAAAGGGCAATTGGAACCCCAAGCTGTCAAAAGGGCGAGAAGTAGAACCCAGAGTTGGTGACGTGATGAAGATGATTGACACCATCACCGCTTGTTTGGCCAACTCCACCCTAAGGTTTGAGAATCGTAACTTAAGTACCCAATCCTCTAAGGATATCACCCCAAATGCACGTGTCGTGTGGGTGAAGAAGGGTACTCATGCATAAGCATTATAACATGTCCATGCATTAATTCTTTCGATATGTTATGACATTGTTGGTTGTTTGCTTATGTTTTCATTCTAGCATGTTTTTACTCTTTTTTTTTTTTTTTTTTTTTTTTTTTTTAAGTTTTGAATGTTTGTTTGTTTTTTATCAATCTTTACTTGCTTTGTGTCAAAAATCCAAAAACACATAAAAATTAGAAAATCCAAAAAGTTTGATTGGAATTATTGTGTATTGTCACACACATTTTTTACCTTGTACCTCCGTACTAATGGCTTTGTGCATTTACGAGCTTAGTTGTTCTTTATGCACTTGTAACTTTGTGGAAAAAATCTTGACATCTATGTGATTGTTGTAAATAGTTCTTCAAACTTGTCATGAATGATTAGTCAATAGTTTTGTTGATCTTGAGACATGCATAGACTTGTGCCTATATATCTTCCCACTCTTTTATGTTTTTACTTAAAGAGATCAACCAATGTCAAATCTCAAAAAGAGATAATGAGCTGCAAAAGCCGTCTCATATACTAGTATTTGACTATGAAAAAGGGAAAGCGACTTGTGTTGAAATGTACAGTGCCCAAAAGCCAAAGGCTTACTCATAAAATTGAAATATCAAAAATTTCAAGCATTAATCTCAATTAGAGATGTAATGTTCTAAAATGATCAAATGTTATGAATTGCAAGAAGCCAAATATATAGCTTCAAAGTTATGTAATCAAGTTATTGTGGGAAATCATAAATGCTCATTTCTATAATTGAGATTGGTCACTCTACTTAGTGCTAATTGTGTATGTCTTGGTTGAATTGATCATTGAAGCTTCATGTTAGACTAAGGACTATCTCACATTTTGAAGCGTTTAAAAACCCAATCATTCCCCTTAAAGTGTATTACAATTGTTATGCACTACAGTATAATATATTGTTCAAAGTGCTAACTATATGCTCTTATCAATATTATTATTTTTAGGGAAAAATGCTCAAACACCCCCCTAAACTTTTAACTACTGGCCAAAACACCCCCCTGAACTTTTATATCGGCCAATTTACTCCATAAACTATACACAACTGCCAAATCAAACCATCTATTACTTTGGTGTTAGAAAACTAGAATTTTTTTTCTAAATAACAATAAATATTAAAAAATTTAGTTAGTTGTCACGTTGTAAAAGAATTTTGAAAACTAGCATCTCGAGTGTCTAAAACTCGAGCTCCAAGATAAAAATCAAGTTTTTGAGGCTTGATTTGTAAAAAAAATCCAAGTGAAAATCGAGTTTTAAAAACTTGAGTTCGGAAAACGCCGCTATAGGGCTTAAAAACGTCACTATAGGGCTTAAAAATGGAGTTATAAAAAAATTTAGCAGAAAAACGCCACTATAGGGATTTAAAACGTCAGTATAGGGCATAAAAACGCCACTATAGGGCTCACTGAATCTGGTATTGAACACTTATGAAAAAAATTTGCAGGAAAACGCCGCTATAGGGCTTTAAAACGTCACTATAAGACTTAAAAACGCCACTATAGGGGCGATAAAACTAAAAAATTTTTTGCATGGAACTCGAGTTTCTGAAACTCGAGATTTATGTAAATGGATCTCGATTTTCTAAAACTCGAGATGCCTAGTTTCTTTTATAGTTTCACGCGTTGTCTAACTAACCAAATACTCCTCTTACCCATGATTATTCTGCACATTCCCCCTAGAAAACTAACGGGTAACTCACGGGAGAATAAAAATAAGCAAACATTAAAGAGAGAAAGCTAGCTTTAGAGAGAGAGAGAGAGGAATTTTATTTCCATTTAACAATAAATATAAAAAAATTTAGATAGTTGTCACGTTTCAAAACAATATTGAAAAGTAGCGTCTCGAGTGTCTAAAACTCGAGTTCCATGATAAAACTCGAGTTTTTAAGTCTCGCTTTGTAAGCGGATTGCTTCGAGGTGGAAAAAAATTCAAGTAAAAATCGAGTTTTAAAGACTCGAGTTCCGAAAAATGCCGCTATAGGGACTTAAAAACGTCACTATAGGGCTTAAAATGGAGTTATAAAAAAATTTACCAGAAAAACGCCGCTATAGGGCTTTAAAACGTCACTATAGGACTTAAAAACGCCACTATAGGGCTCCCTGAATCTGGTATTGAACACTTATGAAAATTTTTTGCAGAAAAACGCCGCTATAGGGCTTTAAAACGTCACTATAGGACTTAAAAACGTCACTATAGGGGCGATAAAACTAAAATTTTTTTTGCATAGAACTCGAGTTTGCAAAACTCGAGATCTATTAATATGGATCTCGAGTTTCTGAAACTCGAGATGTCTAGTTTCCTTTATAGTTTTAAACGTTGTCTAACTAACTATATACAAAGCAAACACACATCTATTCTGCACATTCTCCCAGAGAGAGAGCCCATCAAACAAGAATTCCAAAACCACCATCGTCAACCTTCTCTCCAGTGCTAGAGTCTTTGTCCCGTCGTCATCTTGCCGCTGGTATTCTTTTTTCTTTTCTTTTTTTCCTGCTCTCTATTTTTCCAATCCTCCATGTGCAAGTTTCTATTGCAATTTTTTTGGAATTGGTTTACTTTTCAGGCTTACCCAATGTCTAAAGCCTAATAGACACTTACCCAAGTGTTTCAAGGTCTGTGGTGGATTGGGTAGAGTTGGTTGTGGTAAAATTTCTATTTGATCAAAACTGGCTTTAAGTATGCTGTACAATTGTTTGATAAAATGCTTGAGAGAGATATGGCCAGTTCTTTAATGGGTTTTGGTTGTTTGGTAGGATTTTAGATGGGTTTGCAATTTCTTGGTGATAATTTTAGAGGTTGGCGTTTATGTGAGGTTGATTGTTTCATAAATTAATGGAAATTACAAGCAAAACAAACATCAAATTTAGGACTTGAAATTATAGTATATATTAGATGAGGTGATTTTGTTCTCTAGTATAATATCTAGTCATTATGTTAATGAATTGCTGAAGAAAGTTTGAAAAGGTAGTGGTTAGAGCAAAAACCACACCAACTCTCTTTTTATAACTTCTATCTCTCTCACAGTGGCAACCCTGCATTCTCTTGCATTGGCCTCTCCAATCTCACACTATTTGCAACAGCCACACTCTTCCTCAAGTACCTTTCTTGTTTCTCTTTTCAGAAATTTGTAACATTTTCTTCCTTGCTAGTTCATGTAAATTGAAAAGTAAGTGATTCTCACTTTTTAGCAAGTGGGTTTTTATCAATGCTAGATTGTATGTTGCTTCTCTAAAATTTTAAATTTGTCATTTTTCTGCTATTTTCCTCAAATTTGTTTGGAGGGATGGTGGGAGCCATAGGTGAAGGGATATTTACATGTGAAATGGGTACATGATTATACTTGAAATTGTTCAATAATTCGGTAGTCTATAATTGTAGTAGAATGTAATATGGAAAATTATTGGTTTATGCTTATGATTTTGAAAATTGTTTGTTAAGACTGAATGCCAGGAATTTGACGTTCATTGGGGCAACTAATCACACCAATCTGAGTGTGGCACTCAATTATTAGAGTGAAATTGTGAAATTCTAGAACATTTTAGATTGGTAGATTAGGGAATCTGGAGCCGCCGATCAGATCTTATTTGTGTTTGGTTTCTAAGTTGTGCATAGTATACTAATTTTTTTTAATTGTGTAGGATCGTAATGTATGCAACTACTTTGAGAAGCATGGCATTGAATTCACACAAAGAAGAAAATGTGTTATTAATGGACTATTGGACACTAATCGAAAGCTGAAGAACGAAGTAGCAATGCATAAGAGAATCCCTAAACGGCTTTGGTGTTTATTGGTGGTTTCTTAAATCAATAGTGGGATTTTGATAGCCTTTTGTATGGTGTCCAAGTGTTAATGTTGAAAGTCGTCTTTATTTGCGGTGACTATTTATATAAGAGTCTCAAAAAAAGGGGTTTGTAATGTAATGTATCTAACTATTTAAATTAGATGTAATATAATATAAAAATATTTAGAACTATGTAATGTTCAATTTATGAAATTAATGGTATTTCATTATTGTATGAGTTCATGAGTTGCATATTCTTTGTTATGTTCATGAAAAATATTCTAAAGAAAAATATTGAGAAAATAATGGAATTTTATTATATCAATTTGAGACCAATATATATAACTTGCGTGAGTTATATAAATTCATGGCTTGCATTAAGTCACTACAAGTTATATAAATTGGGAATTATCATTGTCCTCAACGAAATTGGTGATCATAACTTTCCATGCATGAGGCTTGCTTAGTGAATTCTCGGGACTACCTGATCCCCATAGTAGATGATTTCATTGTTGCGAGGAACTGTCTCACAATTTGCTCTGTCCTACTACTCTTTTGAGTTATGAAACATATTCTTCTCACAATTAACAAATGATTTAGTCAATACCATTGGTTGGGTTTCTTGAACCACGCATTTGACTGGTAGTCTTAAACAGCGTAAATCTACATTGTCCTTAGAAGACATTGAGTAATTCATTGATAATAGGTGTGAGGTATAATTCAAAAAAAAAAAAAAAAAAAACTTTCAATTTTTTACAACCAGAGAAAAAAGAAAAAGAAAATCTAGTCATCAGTAATTCAAATTTCTAAGGTAATAATATCATGTCATAGCATAACTACACAAACAATGAATGAGTCCCAATCTGCCATAAATTGAAATATTAATGAGTGTTTACAAATAGTTGTTATCTTCATCAAGACAAAAAAAATTATGATCCAATAAGTAGAAACAAAAAAATTAGTCATTATCTTCATCAAGACTCCAAGTGAAATAGGTTCGAATCTCTTGCCAATAAGTAAGATGATTGGAGAGCGAAGCTGCCATCTTTCGAAAAAGCCTAGGCTAATGAATCCTTTGTAGTCTGGTCACAAGAGAAAGGGGTGGGATGAATTGAATTAATAATATGATTTAGTAAGTAGAAAGAAATGTTTTGTAAATTCTAACCAATGCTCATATCAAAGCATTGTTGCACTGTGAGTTGTTCCTCATCTCTTGAGAGAGGAGCTTCAATAAGATTTCTCATGGGTGCCAAGGAAAGCCAGAAATCTTGCCAGAATTTGATAGAACTACCATTGTTCACAGACCATCAACCGTTTAACATACACTGGACCACCTTTCTTGCAAGCAGCCCAAATCCTTGAGCGTGGGTGCTTTTTTCCTTCTTCAGTCAATCTCGAAGTGGAGAGATCTTTCTTAGCCAACATATTAGCCCAAGGAGCTTCTTGTTCATTAGCCAACCTCCAACACAACTTAGTTAGAATAGCTTGATTCCTGAATTTCATTTGGGCTAGACCCAGTCCTCCAATGTGAAGCCAATTGACCATATGAAGCCTTCTTTTTTCATCAGAGGATTGATCCCCAAAGGAAGTCCCTAATCAGCTTATCCATTGCATTGCAAACTTTAATAGGGAGAGCATGGCACTGCATGAGGTACTCAACTAATTTTATTTTATTTTTTTTAAATTAGGAAGGAAAGAAAAAAGGACAAAGAAAAATAATAATAGATCTCTTGTTTAGAATGGCAACATTATCAACTTCAAATAATTGGAAGAAGAAACTTTCATTGGCATTGTTTCCTTCCCATCACAAAACCTTGCAAGATTTCATTTTTTGTACAGTAAATGAGTGAGCTCATGTTGATCTGAAATTTTCTCATATCAAAATCTAATTATTCAAAGTGGCCAAAGGATCACAAGTGCCAGTGAATAAGTTTTATATCCAAATTCAAGGCTCACCAATATTGATACAAATGATAGGACAAGTAATTGATGAGACCTTTGCAAACAAGCTCACATAAACCCCAATCCCAAAAAATTAAACCAACCAAGAAATTTCAATAGAAACTTGCACATAGAGGATTGAAAAACAGATTAAAACACTGGCCATCTCTCTCTCTCAGGCATTTCATCAAACAATTGTACAACATACTCAAAACCATTTTTGATCAAATGGAAATTTTACCACAACCAACTCTACCCAATCCACCACAGACCTTGAAACACTTAGGTAAGTGTCTATCAAGCTTTATACATTAGTTAAGCCCAAAAAGTAAGCCAAAACCAAAAAATTGCAATAGAAACTTGCACATGGAGGGGAGGATTGGAAAAACAGAGAACAGGAAAAAAAAGAATACCAGCGACAAGACGACAACGGGACAAAGACTCCGGCACAGGAGAGAAGGTTGACGATGGTGGTTCTGGAATTCTTGTTTGATTGGCTCTCTCTCTCTCTCTCTAAAGCTAGCTTTCTCTCTCCCTGAACGTTTGCTAATTTTTATCCTCGCGTGGTCTCTCACGGGAGTTACCCGTTAGTTTTCTAATACCAAAGTAATAGATGTTTGATTTGGTAGTTGTGCATAGTTTATGTAGTAAATTGGCCGGTACAAAAGTTCAGTAGGTGTTTTGGCCAGTAGTTAAAAGTTTAGGAGTGTTTGAGTATTTTCTCCTTATTTTTATACTATAAACATATGAATTAACCATCTCTCACACATATAGTTTTAAATCAATTTATATACGAAAAATAAAGGAATAAAATGTGTAAACAATTTAATAAATTCGCTAATTGACATAAATTTTTTTCATATATATTTTTCTTTGTGTTCGAGTAAAAAAAAAATTATTATTAATGCTTATGTTTATGTTTCTGTTTATGTCTATGTCTTTGTCTATGTTAGTTGCTTGCAATATTTTAAAATTTTATTATTATATTTGTGATGTTTTATAGTGATGAGTGAATGTTGTAGGAGTGTGTCTTAAGTCACACATGGCCATACACTTGGGTGGTTTGTACTAAGTTTTTAAAAATTATATGACAAATAAATATTAAGTTAACTCTACGTAGTCAATTACAAAAACCATTGAATTACTAATGAGAAATTAATTCCTAACATGCCCAATTGAAGATACTTTAAATTAGTAAAATCCATTACTCCCACATGGATTTTATAATGTGTGTGTGTGCACGCGTGTGTGTGTAATATAATATTTATGAGAGTGGGTCCATGTGAGCTATCCAATATTATATTCAGTATTATATAATTATATATTACTTTCAAGTATATGTGTTTTTTGGAATAGTTGTTACACATTTATATAGAAATTGTCATGACAAATCAACCAGCCAATTGATTTCATATGCTAAAAGGATGCAAATACTAATGACATGTATTACAGCAATACCAGTCAGGGGATTGCAATGAAGGTAGCAGTTTGAGATATATTTCTTTTTTTCCCAGTGGAAACCGTATGCCATAAATTTGCTTAACTTAGAATTAATAATTTACGATAAGACACCCAAAGAGTGGAAAGATTGACACATGACATTCACAACTCATCACCACATAATTAAGAAATAAATATTTCCTCAGAAAAAATTAAGAAATAAATAGACTAGGAAAAAATAAACATATATCATGGTGTGCTGCAGCAATAGAAATTTGTAAGAGAACAATTTGTAAGATAAAAAAATGATTATGCATGTTTTTGTAGTGGTCTGGATTCAATTCAAAACCAAGAATGAAAATAATTAGTCCAATGGTGTAAGTCGCATTCAATGGATATGATTGACAACAAAAATAATAAAAATTTAATAGAAAAAAAATTGAGATTTATGTCTTTCACATGGCAAGAAAACCTATCCAATTAATAGAATTCTACCAGGCGGTTTGGAGGAATTGTTTATGATAACCAGTTTGTACATAAACTTTGTCTTTCTGTTATTGTTCTTGTTTATAGCATTTTTTTTTTTCCCTTTATAATTGAATGTGTATTTACATAATCACAAAAGTAAATTAAATTTTGTAATATGTCATACACATTCACTATTAGTGTACTTAAATTTTTTTTTTTTTTTAATAATATGTATTGTTTTGTAGAAATAGCCTAATAAATGTTTTTTGAACTGACAGCCTAATAAATTCCATTGGTTTTTATATGCACAGTTAAGAAATATATAAGGACCACCGTACACCCTTGGTGCGATGGTCACTCCACAAGTATAAGTGCTTGTGGGGTGTGGAGGGTAAGGGTCGGGGTTCAATCTCTAGGAGGGAGCTTCACACACATATACACTTAAATTTTGCTAGAATAGAAATTCTATCTTGTAAAAAAAAAAAAAAAAAAAAAAAAAGAGAAATATATAAGGATTATGAATATATGATAAGAATTTGTATATATCAATATAACACGAATAGAACATTATAAACATAAACATAAATATTAGCAAGAACAATAATGTTTTTGTTGCCATGTTTTGAATGGAAGCTTCAAAAAATAATTATGAGTGTGGAGGATTTTGTTGTGCGCATTGTGAGCTCACGTTAATGGTGCTTTGTGTGTATCTTGCACCAATTTAGTTAGTTAGTTGTCTCATAGATCTTAGTTCACACATTTGGTTGACTTATCTCTGGATGTAAAAGGAGGGCATTACACTTTGGCTAATAATCTAATCTTACAACTAACTAATTAAATTGAGATAAAGTTTAAGTGTACATAGTCAAATTTAAGATTCAACATGTAGTTTAAGAGTTTTTTTTTTGGTTGAAATTAATGTTTGAATATTGTACTATGATTGGGGGGTGTCATGTAAGTTTTAACATTATTGTTGATTTTTGTTTTTTAGCGTATGATCTATGTATGTCCTTAATTCTGTAATGACCTTCCATGCAATTAACTAACCATCAAAAGTGGTTGCATGTGATAGAAAGGCACATAAATACATTGTTCATGCCCTTAACGGTACGGTATAAGATTGCATGCATAAAAGATTACTTAGCTTTCATGTTTCCATTTCTTTCTTCAAGGATTGTTCTACAAGTCCTTTTTATCAGTCAGTCTCTCCCTCCTGACAAAGATGCTTCATATTATGCTGCATATATACTCTAACATGTCATGTTCTGTAGAATCCTATTCACAGCTTGGTTTGTAAGATCTTATCGTCTTGCTATTAAGATGAGATCAGTGAGATGCACATTTAAACTTGCGAGGTTTGGGTTAAGGTGGGTTCAATTTCATGTTCATGGCTTAATGATTAGAGTTATTTTCCAGGTTTCAATTGCTTTAAGGTAGAGATAGAGCAATGAGGTTTTGTTCCTCTGATTATAGTTTTGGGTTTAGATTGATTGATTTGGTAGTGAATGAGCAATTGGCGTTGCCTTTTTTAGGTTTGCCTCTTCCAGGGTCTGAATTATATCTTTGTATCTCTATCTGCTTGTCTTACAAATGCTTTCTCAAATCGTTGATTGCCATTTTCACTATAAGTAAATTGAATTGGTAAATAGTTTAGAGGCACGCAAAAATTCACTGAAAAAAAATCACTAAATGCCTTTTGCTATTTATATTGCGGTGGGACACAACTGAGTTGAATGGTAAAGGTGGTGATTTATTTATTTTTATTTTTTTTTGGGGTGTTTTTTCAATGCCTCTATCTAGGCTATAGCAAGGTGGAAAAAACAAGGTGGGCTTGAATATTTTTGGATGGGTACATGATTCATAAATTGGATGTGTTCTGATTTTATTTTTTGAAATTACATAGGAGAATATGATTGATAAGAAAAAGTTTTAGATGACGTGAGAAATGTTAAGCTCATAATATTTTCATAACAAATCTTAAGTGGCAACTTGTTACTTGCTGTTATTGGAGGGGTAAAAAAGTAATCTCAGTAGTGGGTACAAATTAAAACTAATAACAACTTGCCACTGAAAATTTATTATGAAAGTCATGTTATGAAAATATTGTGAATGTAGTGCTTCTCTCGATCACTTTTGTAATTCAATTTTAGATCCTTTCCATCGCAAAAGCATAAAAGACCTCTCTAGTAATTGTTAAGGATTTAAAATGTTGCAGTTTAGTGAGATCTAATGCCAATTGAATAAATCGTCACGTATATACATGATGTTCACGTTGTTAATACTAGTTTACATATGTTTGCATAAAAGAAGTAAAGATGGTAAAATTGCCCTGTCTAATTGTGTAATGACTAATCTAATCTCCAAATAAAATTTGAGACACTTTCAATTTAGGATAAATTTGCAAATTACACCTCTGAAGTTTGGGGGTAATTGGATTTTACACCTTGAAGTTTCAGAATTTAGATTTTACTCCATAAAATTTGGGGTATTTGGATTATACACCTTGACATTTCAAGACTTTGATTTTACCCCTAAAGTTTAGAGTTGTTTGAAATTTACACCCTTAAAGTCTGAAACTTTAGTGTGAAATCCAAACACTTCAAAACTTTAGAGAGTAAAATCCAAACACTTCTAAAATGTAGATGGTAAAATTCAAATTCTGAAACATAAGAGTGTAAAATCCAAACATCACCAAACTCTAAGGGGTAAAATTCAAATTTTAAAACTTTAAAGTGTAAAATTCAATCACACTCAAACTTTAGAGGTGTAATTTGCATTTTACTCTTTAATTTAATATAGAACTAGTTAATGTCCGAGACAATAGTATATTATAAGTTTCTTATATGAAAAAAAAAAATAACTGTAAAAATTTATCTTTATAGTCCGTTTATAATACTCCCTAGATAATGTTATATTTGATAATTAGTTATTGGAGTTTGAGATCTACATTTTTTTTTTTTAAATTCAAATATTAAAATATGTCTAATCTCAGTCTAAACTTATCTTCTGGCATCCTTAAATAACTATAAATAACTACATTGAAATAAACCAAATAAACAGATCGAAATTGACTAAAAAGCTACGCCAATGTAACTGTCGCAATAATAAATGCGTAGTCAATAGCCAACAAAACTGGTAATTGTAGTATTAGTTGGCAATTTGCCAATTTGCCTATGATATAGTGAATTATTTTCCTTATGAATGAACATATTTATTCGATTATTTTTTCCTGTGAGTGACATTCATTAATTAATTAGATAATGGCATCACTCTAAAAAAAGAAGAAAGAGAGACCCATTATTTTTATTTTATATCCTTTTTGCTTTTGGTAATTTGCTCTCAACTTTAACCAAATGCTCATTTGACGCAAACAATACATGTTAATAGAATTTACCAACACTCGAACAAATTATTCAATTATTACTTAGAAATTTATTAAAATATCGATTTGTTTCCAGCAATACAATTTGAAACAGTTATGACAGTTGAGTGCAACTGATACTTATTCTCTTCCGAGTTGTCTCACTATTTCAGAAGTTTAGCTCCAACTTGAACTCCTTTCCTATAAGAAGTGACAATTTTGAGACCTCTACAGTAAGAAATCCCAGGCTGTCGAAGCTTTCCTTTATAACTGAGTTTCCATTCAATTTTGTTCCATTTATAGCTTCTAGTTCATATCTCTTCAATCTCTTACCCTTCTTTAATCCTATGAAAATCACTTTATCTATGATCCACTTTTGGCTTAGAGCAAAACCTCCATTCACAACTTGTGATTTAACTGATACTTTATTCTCCATTATTCCACCATAAAATCTCACAAAACTCCATTTCCCATCCGCTCCTCCCATCTCCACCTCCTCACCATCATCCAAGAAAACTTCTCCACTGCTATTTCCACTATTGCTGACAACTACCAAGAGTTGGAATGCAGTCTTCCGAGCTGCTTGTGTTGTCATGGCCTCTCCTTGCATAGCCAGAATATTACCTTCCCGAACGTGCACATTTATATGATCAGGTGGTGCATCAAGCTTGATATACTTTCCTGATTTAACACTCAACGAATGGGAGTAGTTAAAGAGGTCAAACCAGTTTCCTGCAGGGAAGTATGCATCAACTGAAACAGCTCCTGACTTCAATACTGGTGAGACCATTACGGCTTTACCAATCAGAAATTGTGTACTGATTTCATAAGTGTTGATATCTTGAGGGAAAGAGAAAAAAAGGGGTCGTGCAATGGGGGTTCCTCTTTGGTGTGCTTCATACATTAATGTGTAAAAGTAGGGGAGAAGCCGATAGCGAAGCCCAAGCACCTTCCTAGCTGTTGCAGCAACTGAATCCCAAAGGTAGAGTTCTTGACGAATAGTATACTTCTCAGAGTGATCTCTTGCGAAGGGATAAAAGGCCCCTAGCTGCATTTGGACCAAATACAGATATTAGGTGCATAAATATATTCAATCAAATAATAAGCAGCACTTGTAAAGATATTCAATATATTTCTACAAAATGACATTTAAAAATCAGAAAGATAAACATGCATATATATAGAGAGAGAGAGAGAGAGTTAACCACCAATGTTATACAAACTTTGGAAGCATCACTTCTATAAAATAACAAACAAACAATAAAATTAAAAAAGCTATAATACATTTTGGTTTCTTATCAAAATTAACAAACAATCAATTTGGTCCCTAACTTCCTATAGTTAATTTATATCATTTAATCATTAAAGCTTTGGATTATTGTCAACATAGTCCTTCAGCCTAACTCTATTCACTAAATGCCATTAAGTATCACATGACTACATAAGAAATCAAAATCATATCAATTTGGTGAAAATGTTTTAAGCAAAAAAGGGTAAATAAAATTGTAATATTGTGAGAAAAAATCATGTAATTTTTTTGTTTTTCAAGAGAGTAGAGGAATTCCTCTTCGTCGTCGTCATCCCCATCTACTTCATAGGGAAGTTCATTGGGATCCCCAGATTCGAGCAACATGATATTCCAGAAAGCACACACCAAGATCAGGGGCTCAACCCACAGCCACCAACCATCAACCTCACTCACATACACCCTTGCTATCCAAACTGCCCTACAAAGATATATGTTTCACAATTCACTACCCACCAACAGTAACCTTTAGATCAATAAATATTGCACGACCATAATGAAAAGATCCATAGCTAGTATTCAGAGTTTCTTCATCCCAATTGATTATGAATAGAAGAGGCTCCATAGCAAGTCCAACACCCTCACCACTCATGTCAAGGCCTATTTTGACCACAGCAAAAGAACAGCACCAACCCCTTCCTCCTCCACTAAGACTGTCCTGCAAGTGTCCTCTAACCCTTCTTCTCTACCTTTGTTAATGACAGGTGAATGTTTAGACTTGTGCACTCGATATGGTTGTATACAGATCATATAACATTTAATGGCACTTAATTAACAGAGCTGAACAGTAGGACTAGATTGACAACAATTTAAATTTGTAGGGATCAAAATTACTCAAATTAGAAATATATAGTTCAAAGAGCAACAAGTCTAAAGTTAGTGGGAACAATATATATATATATATTGATAGGAAAAACAAAATATATTTTACTTAATAAAGAAAGCAGAAGCTTTGGGGGGGGGGGGGAGAAATGCTTCGCAAAATCAGGTCATACACACCCTTTATCTACAACAAGTCTACAAAGGAGTAAAATATCATATCAAAAGCTAAGTACCTGAATCCAACGCCCACAAAGTTCTTCAGTTGTATTTCTTGAAAAGCCACATATATCTGCTCCAACCATTGGGATGCCAAAAAGTCCAAAATTCAAAATTCCTGGAATTGAATATGCTAAATCATTCCATGTAGCAGCATTGTCTCCAGTCCAGTGTGCCGTGTACTTGCCAGAGGTTACAAAAGTTGACCTGGCAAGTATAAATGGCCTTTTACCAGTCACATTGATTAAGGCTGCATTAGTGGATTTGGACTCTAGGAGTCCATATAGGTTGTGGGCATTATACTCTGTAATGTTACCCCAGTGTAAGGATGTTGCAGGGACAGTACTATTATTAATGGGCCGCGAAACTCCAGCATTGTTAATTTTGTAGGGAGGGTCATCAAGAGTAGAAGTTGGAGTAGGAGGAGAAGTTATAAAGTTAGAAATCTCATTCATGTCAAGCCAAAGACCATCGAAGGGAAGAATATCTTGAAATCTGTTTATCTCGCCACCCCAAAATACTTCACTAACTGGATTTAGAAAATCAGGAAAGTAGACTAGGCCAGGCCAAACTTGACCCAAGTAAGGGACACCATCACGTTTAATGAAGACATCAGCTTGCATCCCCCTAATGTATGTTCCATATGTCTTATTCACACTGATACCTGTAAAACAACAAATTTTTACATCAAATAAGAGAGTGAGAATAGTTAAAGCTGAAGAAACCAATTATATGTCAAGTAAAACATACCAGGATCCAAGATAAGCACATATTTCTGACCATTTTGATGAAGAGTGTCAACAAATTTTTGCATTTTGTCCAACGGGAAGTTGATAGGATCAAGAGTAAAATCCTTATAGCCATCCATGTAATCAATATCTGTCCACATAACTTCAAGAGGTATACCAGCTTTTGCATAGCCAGCAACCACGCCTTCAAGGTCAGCCACATTCTTGTAACCATATCGACACTGATGAAATCCTTTACACAAAGTTAACAATAACCACTCGGGTTAGCATTTCTTATAAACTACGTCATGATAAAACATTGCAGGTCAAATCCTAATTTGGAGTGAGGATTATATTGGCATACAATTGAAGCCTGAATATAAGGGAATGTCCTAAAAGTAACTTCAGAAAAGAACAACGCATTACAGAAATTAATCTTTTCAATTGGTCCATCAAAAAGTTTTCTTTCAAATTCACATAACATCTTCTAATGTCACACTTTTATTTTTCTTTATAAGTACTCTGTAACCCACTATGTTCCCAATAGGATTACATATGGTGTCTTTCTATAAAGGTGACTATTACTAGTAGTATTCATTAAACTTGAATTTGGTCAGGAATTGTATTGCCCTATGTGATGGCCCAACATATATTTTATTGCTCTGAAATTCTTTTTTATTCTATAGAAGTAGTAGATTTAAATTCAGAATGAAGTGTCACACTTGTCAGTTGACCATGTCTTTCAAAATCAATTTTACTATAATTGAAAAGAAAAAATCCTAAAAGAAGTCAAAAGGAAATTAAAAAGTAAAGAGTTAAAACAACTTGAAAATGAGATTTGTGAACCCCTTGATGCTAACTTGAAAGTTAACTTTAATTACCTAGATCTAGATGGTGAGGTTATGATAGGTGTCATTCATCTACTTTTTACAGTCACCAAACAATGTTCAAGTGAACCACTCCCTAACTTTGGAATTGACATTGGGAATTATAATAATGCAGAATCTAAGAGAGCAGTGCAGAAATTAAGAATAGAAGTAGATTAACATCTGGATCCTTATCATATGATATGGATCACTAATATAATATTAAATGTTGATAAATTGTGCCTTCACAATTGAAAGAAGCAAGCTTAAAGAAACACTTATGTACGATGTACTGTCTCTTAAGCTTTGTCACTTTTATTTTATGGGTCACACATGGATATGGGATCATGATGCACACCTTGCCAGGCATGCTACTCCTTTGTTGATCGCAAAAAGTAGTTCATTATCACATATGCTAAACACATCTAATGTTGAAGTGTACTTACCAAAAAAAAAAAAAAAACATCTAATGTTGAAGTGTGTCAAACGACATTCTTATTTTAGCTCTTAACTAGATGGAATTGAGTTATTTTGGAGTCAGAGGTGATGGCACAAACAAATGAAATTTATTAGATTTGAGTCATTTGACCATGCATCAATATTAAAAAGAATGTTGACTATTACAATACAATCTACTCATTTGAAACTAAATTGATAAGATTTTAAGACAAGAGTAGAGAGAAGAGAGAAGTTACCGAAGGACCAATAAGGCATAGGCGTAGGGCGGCCGATGAGTTCCGTATACTGCTCCATCACCAACTCCGGCAACGGCCCAGCAAAAAAGTACAAGTCAATAACCCCACCAATCACCTTATACGTAATCCTATCACCACTGTATATCACATCCATTCCATTACTATTCAGCAGCAAAACTCCATGACTTTGAATGGCCGGTGATGATGATGATGATGAAGATGATCTAGCGTCCATGTAAAACGGGTGCGACCCATAAAGATTGACATCAAGATTAGCACTGCCGATATCGGCGTTCCACAAAGTGAGCGTCTGAGTGCCATCGGGAACAAGCTTGAAGGACCGCTTGGTGTGCTCGCCAAGGCCATAGAGTGAGGACTTGGTTTTGGGGAGCGAAGAAGAGAGCTCGATGTAATGGTTTTTGAAGATGAAGGGAGTGGAGGCGGTGTCGAAGATTGTGTCGTTTGTGGATTTGCGGGTTATGGAGAAGGTGAAGGGAGCGGTGGTGTGGAGAGTGAGGGTGAGGTCGGAGTTGGGGTCGGAGAGGAAGTAGGAAGTGGAGGAATGGGAATGGGGAGGAGATGACGGAGTTTCGGGGAGAGAGCGGTGTAGTGGGGAGTGGGTTTGGCGTGGGATGATGTCTTGTGGGATCTCCCATCTGCGGTGGTCGGAGTCTGTTATTTGAATTCTCAGCCGATCCTTGGTTTCAAAGCTGTGGACAGACAGCTACCGATCAGCCAAAATTATTGTGTAAATTATCAGGCTGTGCAGCAAAAAAACAAAAGCCTAAGAGCCCCCATAGTGTTGGTGCTATATAGGTATAATGGTATTTTTTTAGCTCTCAGTTACAAAAAAATCATGATACAGCAGTGGATCCTCACCTACAGTGCACATCTAAAGATAGATGTGCACTATTCAGGTAAAAAATAAATTTTTTTATTAAACTTCTCTCTCTTCTCTCATTAAATAAACATTTCCTATTCTCTCTCTCTCTGGCTTCTCTTCTTTCTTCTTTCTTTCTCAATTTTTTTTTTCTCTCTAGCTCGCCGGCCAGCTCCCTTATCTCCCTCATCCCTCAGCTCGCCGGCCAACTCCCTCATCGTCGATCTGTTCTGCTAACCCAGCTCACCAACCCACCCCAAGCCCTATCGCCAATCTCCCCAAGCCCCATCGCCCAATCCGTGCCTCTCTCTCTCTCTCTCAGTCACTTTCACCTCTCTCTCTCAACGTCTCCAACCCACGCCTCTATTGGCCTCAACGTCACCGGCCCAAGTCGACCTAAGCCGCCGATCCACGCCTTCGACCCACGCCTCCGCCCAGTCCTCCATCCCAATGCTCACCCAACACTGATCAGACCCATCCGCCTCAGCCACAAGCCACTGTTGCCGCCCATCTCTCTATTCTCTTTGCTGTGATTGAGTTTTTTATTTTATTTTTTTTATGTATTTTCATATGGGTTTGGTAGCTGTGGTGGTGGTGTTTGATTTTGGCTATAGGAGTGGTGGTGGTTGATTTTGACAGTGAGTTTGTAGATTTTGGTGGTAGTGGTGGTGGATGATTTTGGCTTTGGCAGTAGCTTGTTCCTTAAATTTGGTTTTGTTTTGTTTTTTTTTTTTTTTTTTTTCTATTTTGTGTTGTGGTTGCCAAAGTAGAGTGGTGGTTGTGGCCGGTGGTGGCGGGTGTGGGTGTGGTTGTGGTTGTGGCTATGGCTGATGGTAGAGGTAGTTGTGGTTGGTGCTATAGATTTTTTTGGTGGGTAGTGTGATATATTATTTTATTGTGATGTTTATATTATTTTATTGTGTTGAAAGCTAAAATAGATCCACTGCTGCAACATGTGTGTATGTAAAATAGATAAAGTGACTTTTTGTGTAGCTAAATAGCTAAAATTTTAGATTCACTACTGTGAATGCTCTAACCCGCCTAACCCGAACTAACGCGACCCAATTTCTGCCAATCCATTAAGTTGGTGTGGGCTGGGCTGGTTAGACAACTAATTTAGTGCTACACCCGAACACTTATATTATATTATATTATAGAGAAATGCTAATAGATGCTTTTAAGACAATGATTTCATATTAACAAATACACTTTACGAGACACTAAGTTAAAATAAATTGTAAACATAATTTTAGTTATAATTATGAAACAATTTTACAATTATAATTGAAATCATGTTTTGATTATCAAAACATGATTTCAATTGGATTATATATGACAATGTATAACTTATTATGCAAACAATAATAAGCGAATATATATTTTTTTTAAAGCTTACAATTTTAATTACATAAAACTACTTTTAACTTACAATTTTTTTTTTTTTTTGGGTCCATAAAGGTTCAACCATTGAAAAATAATTTATTGTCAAATGACCTAACCAGACCGGCCGGTTGAATCGGGAACTGGAAACTATTCCAGTCTTGTTGTCATTAATAACCGGAAATGAAGGAAAAAGCAAATTTAACTGAAAACCCAATTTAATCACTAAAATCGAGAACTGTTCTGGTTTGACCGATTTTGGAAAGGTCAAGCAAAATTCTTGTACACAAGACAAAACAAAGCATAAAAGTAGAACACTAGATACCCCATGGAACCGTTTTTCCCAAACAAAGTGCAAGACTTTTGTTTTTTTTCATGGAACATAATGCAAGACTTGATCTATATTACAGGGGATGAAGTAGCCTCTGGAGATGGAAGAGCCCATGTATGCACCAGCAACACTTTTTTATAAATATTTTAATTTTTTTTTATACAAGATAGAAATTCTACTTTAATCTTATTTAAATGTATAAGTATGTGAAGCTCCTTCATAGAGACTTGAATCCTGGCTTTGCCCCGCACACTTTACAAACACTTATACTTGTAGAGTGACTATCGCATTAAGAGTGCGTGGTAGTGTAGCACTTCTTAACCAATTTGGCTTTTGCAAGTTTAGTAGATAATTGAAAGATGCTCTAATAATGGTGAAAATGTAATCCGGCAATAGCGGCAGTGGCACTAAAGTGTGGCTTTTTTCTTCTTCTTTTTTTATTTTTTTTATTTTTTATTTTTATCATGAACAAAAGTGTGGCTTTTATATTCATGAATCAAACCCTAGCAAGATCAGATGATATAATCCTTACCATTCAATCATTAAATGATGCACCTGTCAATATGACTCCTATGCCTCTTTATTTAAAATATTCTTAGACGCACCACTGCACACCCTTAGTGCAGTGGTCACTCCACAAGTATAAATGCTTGTAGGGTGTGGAGGGGGCAAGGGCCAGAGTTTAAGTTTCCAAGAGAGAGTTTCATATACATATATATTTAGATTAGGCTAGAGTAAAAATTATATCTTATATATATATATATATATATATATTCTTAGACGCGTGATGCACTAATAGATCCCAATAATAAAGTAATATCAAGTTGCACATGCTACAATATTATGTGATAAGATAATCTAATAGTATAGGAGAATTATCATTATATGTAAATTACTTTTAATATTTAAATAATATTTATTTGACAAGTTGTGCGTAAAATTATCAGCATTATTAAAATTATGAAAACTTGTTAACATTATCAAAGTTAATAAATATACACATAACTTTTTTTTAGAATGATAAATATACACATAACTAATTCGCAACACTTTATATTTTTATAATTTAAAAATTATTAATTAAAGTTTATAGTATAACTTTAACATTTTTCATAATTCAAACATTCATTTTTTAAGCGGTTGAACCGTTGAAATTCAACAATCACGTTTATTATCACATCAGTTTATAAGTTTTAATTAGTAAAGTTTGTAATATTTTTAATATTTCATAAATACTATAAATTTTATTATATAGAGCTTACAACTTGACGTGTCATTAATTGAAAAAAAAAACATTTTGGATATACACCTCTGTAAGTTTCTTTAAAAAACATTTTCCCCTCTCCCCGTGTGTGTGTGTTAAAAAATACTTAGTATTCTCAAAAAAAAAAACAGTGGGTTAATCCCACATTGGAAAATGAGTGTAAGTTAAAGTTGTTTAAAGTCTGTGTTGTGTATCTAAGAGTTAGGCTCTTCTGGATATATACCACTATAAGTTTCTTTAAAAAACTTTCTCCCCTCTTCCTGTGTATGTGTGTTAAAAAATATTTAGTATTCTAAAAAAAAAAATTAATTGGAAAAAAAAAAAAAAACAATTCAATCATACATTTATTTGGTGGGCTTGGTGTTTAAATTCCATCAATTATATTCATTGATACATCAATTTGTAAGCTTTAAATACTAAAATTTGTGGTAGTTTCAATTTTTTTTTTTTTTTTTTTTGAATATAGGGTTTAATTTATCAAAACAATAAATTATGTGTAAAATTGATTTATAAGACCATAAGTGGAGTATATTATATTTCTCAAGTAGTGTACCTAACGTTTTAGTAAAAAATGAGATACTACACCTAACTGTTGCCTTTCAATTATAAATATTAGATAAAACCATCATGTACCTTTAACGCGATGGTTACTCTACTCTCCAGTAAGGAGCTTCACAAACATAATCTAAGATAAAATTTAAAAAAATATATATAAATATTAGATGTCATCATTTATGATATATATATATATATATATACCTCATCCTCCACTATTTACTTGAGTGTTTTCATCCACTAGCTATTTGACTATTTGTTGTATGTGACTAACACTCAAGTCTTTAGAGCACTAGCATTTGAGGATGAAAAAAAAAAAAAAAAAAAAAAAAAAAAAAAAAAACTTATTTTGCATATTCAAACACCACTTTATCTATTTTACCGACTTATTTTACAACTCACCTTACATCCCAGTTTTTATTTTTACATACAACCCGATAAAATAATAAAAAATACTCTCCTCCCGCTCTCTTTTTCTCTTTACACACAACCACGAGATTTTTTTTTTTTTTTTTTTTTTTCATTACAATCTATGACCAGTAAGGTTGAAATTCTTTTTAAGTTTACAAACCTAAATAGAGTGGGTTTTGGGTGTTTTGAATTGTAAAATAGTAATTGGAGGGCGTTTACACTTCAAGGCATAAGACTTTAGAATTTTCGTGTAGGAGAATTATCGTTATTCAGTTTCACATGCTTACGTGGCTCCACAGCATTGTTAACTCCCAAAAAAAGTTAACGGTGATAATATGAATATGAAAAGGATGAGCAGATTTTTGGAGATAATGCAAAGAGAGCAATAGCATATAAGCAAGCATACCTGGCAATGAAGTTGAGATTCTGAATGTCAGGCCCAAAAATGGAGGATCTGTTAATGAGGCCAAGATATGCAGTCAATGATTTGCCGGAGGGATCAATAAACACGGATCGAATTCTGTATCCATGCCCAACTGGGACTGCATCTTTTTCTTCTAATCTGCCGTTTGAGCGGGGAAAGTAACAAACCAAGATACAGAAGAAGAAGAAAAAAAGTAGAGTGTGGTTTTGTTGATGATGATGTTGAGGATAAGATAAAGCTATTGCTTTATTTTTTTTCTTCATTGTTCCTATTTTCTATAATGAGAGAAATGATTCACTTGGGTCCTGGAGCCTTTTGCAATTTGTAGTTTTATACTGGATGTACTCATGGACCCGACCTTTTAAGCTAAGCTAAATAATTTAAAGTATAAATAAATATTATAAATTTTAAAAAGGATATTAAAAAAATTTTAAGTTATAAAAAAAAATTATAAAAATTAAAAAAAGTTATCAAAAATAATTATAACATTAGAAAATATAGAATTTTATTTCACGAATGGTTTTGATTAATAAAATTGGATTTTAAAATTTTTAATATCTTTATTCCAACCAAATAAAACATTTTCTTAAAACAAAACAATAACATGAATTTATAAAACTAATGATATATGAAGTCTTTTTCCACTGCCATCTCTTTGTCATGTCATTTATTAATTTTTTATGAAAACTTTTGGCACCTTAATTTGGATTTGTTGATTAGTTGAGGGGGGAGGGGGGGAATTGGTGGGGCTCAAATATTTTCTCTCCGGGCCAACCAAATTACAATCTCTCCAAAATGGAGAAAAACCAGGATAGATAATTTGTTTGCATGTAAAAATACTATTTGGTCCTTGCTTCTTGGTGCTTCTTTGTTCATTCTCCTTTTGTTTTTTGGGTAAATTCCACTAACATACCCTAAGGTTTGGGCAAATACCAATTAAGTCCAAGACATTTCAAAATTAACCAATTTAGTCCATAAAGACAATTTAATCCCTAACCATGTTACCCTTTGTTAATTTCTCTCTATTCTCATTGTGACTCTCTCCTCCTGCGTTCCCCTTCTCTTCTCTCTTCAGTCGTCCCAATCTTTCTAACAACCCACCACCAACCCCACTACAAATCCACCCCATATCAGAACCCACTACCACCGCCACCAAAAACCACCATCGACCACAAAACCCAGCCAAACCCACCGCAACAAAACCCAAATCATCCGACAAAACCCAGATCCAAAAAATCCATAACAAACCCACCACCACCCCCACTACAAATCCACCCTAGATTGGAACCCACCACCATTGGCCATAAAACCCAGCCAAACCCATAGCAACAAAACTCAAATCTAAAAAACCCATAACAAACCAGCCCACCACATCGAAACCCACAACCACTTCACCGCAAATCTACCCTAGATTGGAACTCACCATCACCACTAGCCACAAAACCCAAAAAAAAAAAAAACTCAAAAACCCACAACAAACCCACCACTACCATTACCTAACAACACACCATTGTTGTTGCCTAAGAGAAGAAAGAGACAATGAAAGGGTGAGTCATAGGAAGGGTTGGCTTGGAGAGAGAGAGAGAGAGAGAGAGAGAGAGAGAGAGAGAGAGAGAGAGAGAGAGAGAGATTAAATTTTCTTAAGGGACCAAATTTGTTAATTTTGAAATGTCTTTGACCTAACTAGTATTTTCCCAAACTCCAGTATATGTTAGTAGAATTTATCTTTTTTTTTTTCCGCTCCTCCTTTCCTTTATTCATTTTTGACCTCTTTCATTTTTTTTTTTTTTGTCAGCTACTGCTTTCCTTTCTACAATTCTTTCTCTCTTTTTTTTCTTTGCTTCATTTCTTCACTTCTAATAACTTCTAACTCTTTTCATTTCTTCTTTTTTTTACTCACTTTTGCCTTCTGCTTCCTCTCTTCACTTCTATCTATTGTTTTTTTTTTAAATTTAATATTGATGCCTCTTTTTATTTTTTGAATTGAATTGAAGAATATTTTTAATTTTTTGGGATATGGTTGTTGTTAATTGATATTTGATAGTTATACTTATCTTTTTATTCTTCTTCATTGAATTGTTTTTTATTGACAATGTAATTTTTTTGTTTACCCGGAAATTTTATAATAAAGTGTGTATTTATTTTATATACATTAAAAAAAATTAATGGTAGCTAAAAAAAAATGTAATAGGGATATAAGTGTAAATATATATAAACTCGATTTTCTATCCTCCTATTTTTCTTCTCAACCAAACAAAAAAGTTTTCCATCCTTCCACTCCTCTACTCCCAACCAAACAAAAATGGGAGAAACTAAAATCTTTTCTATCCTTCCAACCTAAAAGGATAAACCATCTATCCTTGTCCCCCCTTCCTCTCGTTTGTTTTCTACAAGTCTAAAGGCATCCAAATTTTCTTATATAAAGTCACGTACACACTATCTTTTCTTTGTGTTTTAGTGGATGTGAGCACCATAATGCATGATCAGTTGTAGTCATGTTCATCTTAAACATAGGCTTGAGAGTATGCTACCCGTCAAGTGGGTAGAGACGAAGTCAAGAGTTTGATTGAGTGGGGCTGCAGTATTATAATAATAATAATAATAATAATAAAATATAAAAAAGAAACCTACTTAACAACAACTTTTTAAAATTTCACATAAGAATTTTTGAAAAGTGGGATATCAACATTTTATGGAATTGAAATATCAACAATTTTTGGAATTAAGACCAAGATTTTTAATTCCATTTTGGATTGACTATTGGAATTAAATATTTTGGTATCTACGTGTACTGATATATTGTTTTGCAATTAACATCGAATATATATATTGACACCAAGGAAGTTAATTTCGTACCGTACCGGCCGGTATGGCCGGTATATACCGTACCGGCCAGTGCACCGGTACAAATGACCCCCTCATTTCATACCGGAAAAAATACCGGTCGTACCGGCCGCATACCGGCCGTACCGGCGAAATCCGGCTGTTTCAGCCGGTAAATAGATACCGGGCCAAAACATGAAATCCTTTTTTTTTTTTTTTTTTTTTTTTTTTTTTTTTGTGGGTAATTTTGGCAGTTTCTTTAAGGCAGGATGGTGCAAATCTGAGGAAGCTAAGAAATCCCAGCAGAAAGAAGGAGAAAAATGAAAGAAAAATGCACAAAAACACTTACCGACTTACCCTCTATACATTTTTGTTTTCACCTGATAATGTTTCTTTCTATTATCTCGTTCCCTCTTCTTCTTCTTCTCCCTTTTCTTCATATTTTCTTTGTTTGTGACTTTCTTGTTCTCCACTTTTTCTAACTTTCCTCCACTTTTCGTTCTTCAGTTCTTTCTTCAAATCTCTCTCTCAGCATTTGAGGGTCTATGTTTGTTTGTTCTTTTCCGTTTGCATTTTTAAAGCTTTTTTTTCCTTAGTTTTGTGTGGCCACGTGAAGAGGCAGAGGAGTTCTTCAACCAAGAAAAGAAAAGGTAATGTGATAAGACTTATCTTGGAAAGTGAGAGTGAAAAAAAGATTTTTAAAAAAAATAAAATATTTTTTTTCTTAGTCTTGTGTGGCCACGTGAAGAGGCAGAGGGGTTCTCCAACCAAGAAAAGAAAAAGTAATGTAATAAGAGTAACAAGACTTATCTTGGAAAGTGAGAGTGAAAAAAAGATTTAAAAAAAAATAATAAAAGATATTAAAGATAGTGGAAGAGAATAAAAACTAAAAAAAAAAAAAATAGTAACAAATGTTGGCAGGTATACCGCATGCCCTAGCTTGTACACGTACAAGGATTTGAGTAAAAAAGAGATTTAGAATTAGCTTTATAATTTTTTTTAAAATGTCTAGTTAATTAAACAAAAATTCACATTTATTATTAGTTATATATATATATATATATATTAAATATATAAAATAACGGTAAATCCGAAACGGTACACCGGTATTGACCGATATCCGAAATATATCGTACCGGTGACCAAACCGGTACAGGTTCCGGTACGGTATTGACTCCCTTGATTGACACACAAACCCACACGACACATACCATTATTAAACTAAATGAAATTATAATTTATAATGAATTTAATATATTTTTTTACAAAAATCAAATAAAATTATCAGACTGTTATTAAAAAATAAAGAAATTATGGTATTTTTGTAAATAAACAAACATGTAGGGTATTTTGTACACTTGACTAAATCACATATTTTATCCCCAATCCCGCCCATCCGTGTTTTTACTCTTTATCTCATATCCAGCCTTTAAACAAGTGTTACGTACTTTTCTTATCTCTGCTTGCTCTTCTTCATCAGTGTGCCTCTAAATCTGCCTTCTAATAATCTTCTTCTTTGTCTTTTTTTTTTTTTTTTTTTTTAATGTTTTTGTTACATCATGTTCTTCATTTTGCTCTCACTGTGCCTTTTGATTACTTTAGTCAAACTCAGATCCATCATCTTATTTTCTCCTCTGTTTTAAAAGGAGATGAAGAGTAGCCTGGGTAGTGGTTCACAGAGTGCCCAATTGGCCATAAATTTATTTGGGTCTAGAATGCTAAGAGTGAGTTGATAATAAGCAATAATAGATCAATGATGACGAAAGGTTTTTTTTTTTTTTTAGGCTAATTGAACATTAAATATGACCATAGAAAAAAATTTCCCCAAAATCCAAGGGGGCCGTGGCCCCCCGACTAAAGAGTATCTCCATCCCTGCAATTGGGCTAAGTTAGAGAAATGAGAGTAGTCATTTGGTTAAGCACAATAAACCAACTTTGGACCTCTATATAGAGATCTAATGAACTAATCTGAGTCTAGAATTTGAGTACGAACTTGGGAATGTATTAAGCACCCAAGATCGTATGACCAAGTGGACTAGCCTTCACTTAGTGTTGTTAGAGGATTTTTAAATAATGAGACAATTAAGGGAGCCTTATCCTAATCATTTATTTATTGCCTAATCATTTGTTTATTGCATTAAATAAAATACACTCATTTGACACATTTTTAAGAATCACATCAAGCAAGGAAGGAAACATACTTGAAATCAAATCAAATTTTATTAAGTGAGAAAGCTGGCAATCAGTTAAACATTTACCAACAATGGAAGATTTCATCATCTCTAAACATATTCATATCATATCTAACTTACTGTGCTAGTATTGACTAAACAAATCATAGAAAACTATTGCAACTGCAGTGCATTTCTCTGTGCGATCTATTGTTCGAAGTGCCAACTATTTGCTCTTAAAAATACTATTGTTTTGAATGTTTATATGTTTACATTAAAAGGACAGGACGTGTCCCTTGTTTTAAACACCTGTACAACAACTATTAAACACCCGGCCTGCCCAACTCCTACAGTCAGCAATTTATGTTTCTATCAAGCAATTCTTACATGGATAACATCATAACAAAACCTTGTACCCAAACAACCCACAACCCAACTCTAGATTCCTTCACGTGAAGTCGCCATCAACGTCAAGCAGTCCAGCCCCTCTTCCACTGGTGGCTCGACTTTAAATATACCCTTGCAACAAAATATTATATGCTAAACTAATCTATTGTGACTATCCTAATAATAATGTCGAACATTTTGATTTGAGAATTACAAAAATTTGGGTTCAACAAAATTGAAAGTAATGTTACATTCACAACATTTTCATAATAATTTCACAACAAATCTAATATGGTAAGCTGTTACTGATTCTAATATACTGATTCTAATTTGGGCCCAATACTGATATTATTTTTTTACCCACCAATATTAGTTTTTTGCTTAAGATTTATTGTAAAAATATTGTAAACGTAACGTTACTCCAAAATTAATTCTGCCCCTAACATAATCCTTAATCCCTTTTATTAAAAAAAAAAAAAAAAAAGCTTAAATAACCGCAATAAATACTATCTCAAATAACAAGACAAGACCAAACAACAAATGAACAAATTATTGAACAAAAAGCCTATTATAAAACAAAAAAACAAAAATCTCTAATCATTCAAATTTGTAGCTCGTTCAACTTATTCAATAAAATAATTTCTAATCTCATTTTTTTTTTAAATAAATGGTACCAAGAAAAATATTGTTGTTGTGGATTCTCCTTGATGGTAACAACAGTTATACTCTTTTTGGCTTTATAGTCACAACATTTTGCTCTTTTTAGCAACTCGACTCGTGATTGTAACAAATATTCAAATTATTACTTTATTAGATTTTGAATAATTTAAATTTCTTAATAACTACTCTAAAAAATATTTCTAGAGCCGCGACTGCCCTCTTCCCCTTAAAACCGCGACCACTATGACAACTCCACCAACAGCATCTCCTCCGCAAAATGTACTTCGGCAAAAAGAATTTTATGCACAATTTATCAGCCTGCACACAGTGCAACACAATTAGTCCATAATTTTCCTTATTATTTCAATGAAGTTCTTGCTCCAGAGCGAAATTTGTAAAAGAATAATAAGTTTCAAAATTTTAATTAAAGTCGGCTTAAACATCTAGATTATCCATTGTGACTCAGTTTGTGACATCAAAAAATGGGCCCCTTTACCGTGTAAGCCATGTGAATATATCTGGGTATTTGTGGTGCTTTGAGGTGGCAAGAGCTGGGTATGTGTAGATATGGCAAAACGGGCAGGACGGGTTGGGTTCTGGTCGGATCAATCGAGTTGTGGGTCAAAAATGGGTTATTTTAATCTAGTTAAAAACGGGTTTGGGTCAATCGGGTTGCAAGTCGGGTCAGGTTGACCCGTATTTTCACATGATTTTTTATTTTTTTATTTTTTTATAAAGAAAACAACATGTATTTGTCATTTAGAAATTCACACAACAAATTACTTGATGTAAAATGCATTACTTTGAATTCACCACTTATATCAAGAATGAATTACACTTATTCAATAATTTTAAAATTATACAAATCCTAACATTGCTATCTAAAACAAAATAATACAAAGATAAGTAAAACAAATACACAAGTTTTATTTCTACACAATATCAACATCTCAAAATATAAAACAAAATTACAAATGACTTATTGGATAATTCATTTGACAAAGAATAAAAACATATAAGAAATTTACAATCTTGAAAATTAATTTTATAATTTATTGTCAATTGTGGCTGGCACCCTATTTCAATTTGAGTTATATATTAAAATTTGATTGTTTAAATATTTATACATGGTCTCTTTTATGAATATCATATTATCGTTAAGTAACACACACTTTAGGAAATATCATAATTTATTTTGAAAAGCCATTTATTTTGAACATAAATTGTTAAAAAAATAAGTCTAAACATTCATAATTTATGTTAATTTGATACTTTGACTTTACTATTTTCACACTTGTGAATATTTCTCACACATGTCTACAATTTTAAATCTATATTTTTATCTGTACTGTAACTAAATTATCTTAGTATGCACTTTGTTATTTGATATCTAAAAGTCTTTACTAATTACAAAATGCTCAATCATTCAGCTTTCAATTAATTTGCATACAGTTATGTAAATGTCTCAATTGTTTCCTTAAATCTCACAACAAACAATTAAACCAATATTGTCTTGATTTTTTTTTTTTTTACCAATTTAAAAAAAAAAAAAATGGTTCAGGTTTAGGTCGGGTCGCAGGTCGAGTCGCAGGTCGGATCACGAGTCAACTTATTTTTGTTTCGGGTCAAAAAATAGAGTTCGGGTCAAGTATTTTCCGGGTCAAGTCGAGTCAGGACCCCTGACCCGTTTTACCATGTCTAGAATACACCATTAATTTGAGGAGACATCATGTCACCCTACTCGAAGAGTACCTTATAAACGACAACAGCAAATCTAGATACCCCATGTCTTGAAGCTTTCATTGGGTCTTCTATTTTAATTCATATGAGAAGATATTTAGGGTGTAGTGGGGGTTCAATCTCAATTCCATAATGGGGACTAGAGTAGACCAGGTCATGCCTTCAAAAATTCATAGTAGGCCCATTATTTTGCTGACCATTACCAAATTTAAACTAAGCAATGCGTACAAGATAAGCATGGTTACCACTACGAGATTTTGTACCAAAGCCACTCAAGCCATGGGACCTGAAATGATATATCGTCTTCAGAATTTTGACTCTCTTTTGGTATTGAGTAAAACAGGATTCATCAGCACCAAAACAAATCTGAATCAATTGGCCTGGTGACTGATACATCTCGCTAAAGCAAACACTATCCATTGACAAATAATCTAGCTGTAAGCATTAACCATTCATATTGCAAAATCATGCAAATGATTCCAGAAAAATTTGAAAACCAAACTCTTGTAAGATCCTCCAGCGACTTTTATCGAAGCAAATGTCGAATGGCAGCAACAGCATCACCTTTGTGTTCACGTAAGGTCCTCTCAGCCACCTTTGGGTCTAACTGTTCTCAATATTGAAAGAAACATATTGTAAGCCTTTTAATTTTGGAAGCCAAACACATACATGTTAAAAGAGCATTGATTAAAATAGGAGGCACTAACCTCTAGCTCATTTGCAATTATGTCAACATCAGCTGCCTTGATCTTAACAGCAGCGAGTTCTTTCTCCCTGCAACAAAGAAAATAGCATCTTTGCTTGAAATGCAGCCACATGTAATAGATAAAACAAAAGAAGTGAAATAATATTTTAATTAGAACTTCATGCCACAAGTCCAGGCTAACAAAGTCAAAAAATAAAATTTCTCGAGTAAAACTGTATCAAGTAATGACTGCAAGTTTAAAAATAAATAACACTTAATTTAAATTCATATATCATATTACCAACAAGCCCAAGATCTCAGGATGTTACTCTTCAAGCTATTATAACATGGAAAACACATAATGGATGTAGATAAATATCCCATCCCAAGACAAGAAAAAAAAGTCCTGCATTAGAATGGGAAAACTATGTTTTGATTGTATCAAAATGAGATGGCCAAAAATAAGTTCATCCATTTAAATTGTAGACTGCAGTATGTGAACACAAGTTATTTATGCAGTTATGCCATCAGAGACGGTAGTCTCAAATGAAAATGGCTATGTCAAGACTTAAAAGTTTATCTAGTCTTACCATCTGGGAATTGGCTTGAGCATATGCTTGGGCTTATGAGAAGAGTCAAATATTGCACTCTTGTTTGGCCTAGATGTAACAATAATCAAACTTATAAGTTTACCTCGTTAATTGACATGTTCTTCTTTACCACTTCTATGAATGATAATTTTTTGTCTTCCACTACATTTTTTTTGTTCCATCAACTTGAATCAACTCACTCCTTTACATTGGTGCATTGATTGTTCTCCTTTGAACATGACCAAACCATCTTAAACATATATATATATATATAGACACACACACACATACATATATTGGTATGCACTAAAACACAACAATATAATGCGAGTTTAAACAGTTAACCCCTAACAAATCTAGCCGTTTTATTTTAAGATGGTTAACAATGTAACAGTGCCCCCCCCCCCCCCCCCCCCCTTCTTTTCTTCTCTTGCTTTTTACATAAACTTATTTAATAAAACATTGATATTTAATCATTAAAGCAAATCAAACAAAATCGACATCAAGAATACCTTGACCATGTTACAAGTTCGACATATATTAAGTGTTTCAGAAATGTTTAACACGTAATCTTGTAAAGAAAGACATTGGGATCAAAGAACTCTACTTGCACAGTAAGCATAAAAATGAGCATGCGGCGCAAAGCAAAGACTCCAAAAGTACTCAGAGAAGAAAGTCCATAAACATAAAAGAAAGGATTCACTTTCATCCACGCATGATAACTTATGAGCTACTCGAGATATCTAAACCATCATGTATACAAAAACGCAGTTCAAGAGCAACAAAAAAAACAAAAATCACAGAATCCGCTTAACCTCTGTCATGAAATTACACGTGGGTTTGACCTTGATTAACCCAATAAGGATTCAAAGGCAACCCCCAAAAGTTTTGGGACTAAAGCTTAGTTTTTGTTGCTGTTGTGAATGAAAGGTATGCAAAATATCATATAAATTAGACACAGTTCATACTATCTATATATAGAGAGAGTTTTGGAAATCAATTCGAATTGTTTGTATGTACCTCATTTTCATAGCATTCCAATCCGCTTCAGACGAGGCAGCAATCGAGGCCATAGCCTGCCACGTCATCAACCACAACCATAAGAAACCAAAACAAATAAAAAACACAAACAGAGCTCAATTAAGGTTAAAAATGCAAAGAGAGAGAGAGAGAGAAAGAGAGAGGACCTCTTGGACCCGAGGTCGGTGAGCTTGTCGAAGGCTTTGCTCTGTTGCTGTAAGTCCTTCGAGTCCACCACTCTCTCGATCAATCCTTCATCTCCGCCAGTTTCCATTTCTTTTCTTCGATCGATTCGATTTGCTTTCTCTGTGAAAGTGTTTGTGTGAACAAGGAAAAGGAAAACCTTCGCGATCGATTTAAAACCCTAGTCTTCTTTCTTTCTTTTTTGTTCTGAATAAATCATAGCAGACTCAGAGAATTGTTTGACCCGACCCACATTTCGACCCGGGAAAAGCTCCGTACGTAAGAATAATAGCCCAAGCCCATGAAAAGTGAACAATATTACAAACAGGTTTCAGGAAGGTTGGGATGGGTTTTCAGAATTCGGTGAATTTTTAAATGGGCTTGCATCAGCCCAAGTTTAGGCTTGCTTGGGATTAGAAGTTAGGGCCTAAGTCTACTTGTTCTCACCTAGGTCCAAATCCATATAACTTATCCTTTTTTCTTTTCTTTTTTTATTTTTTTTAGAGAAAACCCAAACTGATCTGTTTGGATTCAACCTAAGAGCATCTTTATCAGCTGTGCCATATGTGCCAAATGTTAAATATTTGGCACATTTGGCACACCAAGCACCATTTGACCCCATTTATCAGATGTGCCATATCTCATATTTTTTGCAACATTGAACAGTACCGTGACAAATTTGCCACGGTACGGAACGCGTGTGGCAAAAAAAATTTTCTTTTTTTATTCCTCTCTCTCTTCTCTCTCCGTCATTCTCTCTTCTCTCTCTGTCATTCTCACCTCTCTCACCTCAATCCTCTCCTCTCTCTCTCACCCCAATCCTCATCACTGCTCTTCCACGCCCACGCCAACGCCAACGCCAACGCCGACGCCGACGCCGACGATCACTTCCACGCCGACGCCGACGCCGATTTCTCTCTAGCAATGGTTTTTCTGTTTTTTTTTTTTTTTTTTTTTTTGGCTGTGTTTTGATGGGTTCGGTTCCGACGGAGGTGGGTGGGTTCGGATGGGCTAGGCAATGACGATGACGGCGATGAAGATGGTGGGTTTGGAGTCTGGGTTGACTTGGATTATGAAGGTTTTGGGTTTGGAAGTGGGTGTGGGTGAGGGTGTGGAGGCGGTGGGTTTGTCGGGGTTTGTGGTTGAGGTGGTGGCGGTGGTGGGGCTTCCGATTTGGTTTTGGTGGGCTATGGGTTGTGGGTCAAGGTTTTGGGTCGGCGGCGGCGTGGGTCGAGGTTGTTGATTTCCGATTGTGGGTCAAGGTTTTGGTGGGCTATGAGTTTGTTTGTTGATTTCCGATTTGTTGTTTGTTCCGATTTGTTGTTGTTGATCAGGGAGTTCCGATGCAGTTGTTTGTTGTTGTTGATCAGGGAGTTCCGATTTGTTGTTTGTTGATTGTTTGTTGATTTCCGATTTGTTGTTTGTTGTTTGTTGATTTTGATTTCCGATTTGTTGTTTGTTCCGATTTTTTGTTGTTGTTGTTGTTGTTCTGATTTGTTCCGATGGATTGTGGCTGCCACGGTGGTGGAGGCGGCGGCGGTGGCAGCAGTGTGTGGTTGTTGTGGTTGTTATTTATTGGGTTAGATATATTATTTTATTAGGTTGTTTATATTATTTTAATGTGTAGGAAATATTATTTTAATATATTGAATTGTAGTATAAAACATCTGATAAATGGAATGTTGTAAAATAATGTGGTAAAATAATAAAGTAGGGTTTTAGTGTGGCAAAATGGCATAATTTTTGCCACATCTGATGCGGATGCTCTAAGGCAATCGATAGTGGGTCCACGCACTTTAAAACTTATCTCTTAAGATTTGAGTGTTTGACTTGACTTTACTCATCCAACCCAACCACCCTTGGGCTTCGTTTTCGGCAAGATTTTACCCTAGTTTGGCATAGATTTTGAGATATTTGCATCTCCTCGTTGCCACTAGCCTCAAACCATGTAATTGGTGTAAAAAAAAAGTATTTTGTATCAAATAATATCACTTTATCCGTATCAAAATTCAATAAACAAGATATATATGTCCAAAAATAACTACCTACTAACACATGTTTCATTTGTTAGTAAAGTAGTTATTTTTTGCAAACATGTAATATACTTATTGAATTTTAATATCGTTGACATGTATCATTTGATACTAAATGCTTCTCTTGTCATTGGATTAGCGGTAGATGTTGCCCTACCCCACTTGATGTGGTAGGATTAAGCCTAAAATCAACGCAACTTTACCTGTGAATTACCCTTATATTATACTATATTTTAGATTAAGTCAAAGTTTTTATTTTTTTCCAATTAAAGCCCGAAACTTCTGAAACTATTTCAATTTGAGGCCTCCACCTGTCTTTGTTATTCTAGAAACTAGATAGTAATAAAGTAGAAAAAAAAAAAAGAAAAAAAAAGGGACCCATTGATAAGCTTTGTATTTCACTTGGGTAACCAACTTTGAACATGTCAACATGGACACGCTATAGTGTTTGGAGTGTCCATACTTCTTAGATAACAAATTAATTATAGGGTACGTACTTATAGCACATTGGCATGTTTACAGATACAGATGTTATGCACATATACATTATTGCCTACCTTGAGTTTCTTATCCTATGCCTTGGAATTATTGTCTAGGAAAAATTTTGTACTTATGAGAATGATTTTGAAATTTGGAGGTGCACATACCTAGGAGTAACACATTGTGTAAGCATTCTGGTTCATTTGTACAAACCTGAAGGTGACAAGGCTCAAGAAATGGAACCTAGGTTTGAAGCATTCTTGAGGTTAAATTTTCCTAAATGGTCTTTAACCTCAAACTTAGCTTTTGTTCTTAATGATCGCACTACATTTATATTTGATAACCTGTATTACATGAATGCAATGGGAGGCCGTGGTGTACTGAGAATTGATGTTGAAATGGTATTGGATCCTTGAACGACTAAAAATTGTGAAGCATTTTGCCACTGATCATGGTCATTTCTTTCGTGCATTTTCCACTGCATTTGTTATGCTCTCTGCTCTAGGTATTCTAACTGGAAATCAAGGTGTTAATGTAATTAGAAAGCACTGAATGTATTAATTAAGTGAGAGGTTTTGTCGTTTTGAACTACAAGAGATGGCAATTTACTATCTGCTTATTTTATGATTCTCCTGTCATTAATTGATGTAGAGAAACATGGTCCATATATTTTAAAGTTCAAGCCTATGTTTCAAGAAGCTAACAAATTTTTTTTTTGTCATGCCCGCCTCCTTATAATGTTGTCACAACACCTTGGATTACAACAAGTAATGCTAAAGACGCAATATTTTTCACAATTTTTTCTATAACTACTAATATTGTTTGTGGTGATTTAGATAGAGCAACACCAAAAAAAAAAAAAAAATAGCAACCTACTTTTTCTCAAAACAAAATTACCAAAAGAAAAGGTGAAAAGAAGAAGAGAAACTAGCAAACTTGCTAACACTTTGAGGTTTATATATGTACCATTGAAAAAGTAAGATTTCAAAGCAGCAATGAAACAAGAAGCAAATATCTATCTTAGAATTTTAAATTGTATGCAATAGTTACAATATATGACTCACTCGCATTGGACATTCGTAATATCCATACTATATTGGTAACCAAACGGTGCACCTAAATTCACCTTATAGCCTAAAGTTATAGGCCAAAAGTGTGAATTGATTTTAAACAAACATTGTTTGAGAACACTAGATCGCAAATACATCATATGAATTATATAAATAAACTCATGAGACTTTCGGGGTCATTGTGCTGCATGCATGCATGTCATTTGCAAAGCACACTGCCAACAGTTTCTTCTACTTGCTAATGATCAACTTCATAGCCACACAGGTAGCCAATGGGTGCCATCAATGTAATCTATGGATAGGAAGGGGGCAACTTCTTCTTCAGTGAGTTCTCTTGACCAAGCTGCACGCTCTTTTGATTCAGATCCTGGTCCATGGCACTTGTACTCCGCGTGGAATAGATTTCTGTTAAATTTACAATATTTTCAATGTTAGAACCAAATAAAAGTTTGTAGCATAGAAAAGAAAATAGAGAAGATTAGCCCTTGAAATTGTGTGACCTCAGAGCACACTATCTATGAGTTTATGATTTCATTTTAATATCCTATGTACTTGTTTATAAATCAAGTATGATTGGAGAATGAGTAAGGGCAAGTTAGAGCTTGAGCATTCTTACTCGGTGGAGCCATCATAACTCCAATTGGTCCAGCCTTGTGGTGCAATGGTCTTTGAGAGGTATGTCTTTGCAAAAAGCACTCTGGAATGGGGTCCTTTAGCTCTACCCAAGTACACACTACCAACACCATAGACCTTGCCTTTGACAAACACAAACCCACTATAGTCATTTTCACTTTCCCTGTTTTGAGCTGTGACAGATCCACGAATCTTCACCCTCTTGTCTCCAATCACAAAGATCTCACAGCTCTGCATACAAAGTTGCACCGAATATTACTATATTAGATATAGATAATCTAGATGATAGAAAAAGGTACAGATCAATTCCAGGATTTAGATTAAATATTACAGGTTAAAAATGTGTCTACTGTCACGCCATATAGATGTCGTGCAATCATGTATATTGTTAGATACAAGATATAAAATTTTAACAGTAAAATTGATTTTTTATAAGTCTAGCATCTAGGTACATAGCCAAAATTTTAGAATATATATATATACAAAGAAATAAAAGAGAATGAGTTTAGGATAATTACATGGAAGATGGATCTGCCACGGCCAAAGATGAAGTCAACTGAACCTTGGATGTAACAGTTGTCATAGTAATGCCTGCCTTTGTAATCAAAGAGAGTGTTATGTGTACTGTAGAATCCGCAATGGTAAAATGCAATTTGGTCTGCACCAACAAATGCAGCAACCGATTGATTTTGTGAGGTAGAAGCGATCCCAGTGGGAGCGTCATTCTGCATTGTTGAAGACCCAAAAAAAATAAATAATTAATACTGAACATTGAATGGCAAATCATTACTGGAAAAAAAGAGACAAATTTAAGGTTGATGTTGAATTATCATATATATATATATATATATATATATATTGTTTTCTCCAATTAATGCCTTATAAATGGGTTATGAAAATATGACTAATTTTTCTTTCTAAAATATTAGTGTTTTATGTGAATCAAACGTTAGAAACCATCAACTTCCATATGTTGTTTTATAGCAATAGAAAGCAATTTGCCCCCCTTTTTGTGTCAAAACAAATTAACTGTTATTTCGAAAAACAAAAAATGCAGATCAAATGGTTGAGATCATTTGGTTTTACATAGGGGTCTTGATAATTTCAAACCATATCATATTCATAATTCAGTTTTATCGTGTATCTTAAAAACGAAATAAGGATATGAGAATAAGAAATAATGGACCTTGAAGCTAACGCCAAAGGCAATGAAGTGAGGGGCTTCAGCCCTTAAAACTGCAGACTCCACATTATTTGAAGAGCTTTCAGACCATACAATGGCTGTTCTTCCTTTTCCATTACCCCTCAAGAATATATAGGGCTTGTTTACTGGTATGTGTACCTTTTCTCTGCCATTCAAAATAAACAAAACTAGGGGTTAATATATAAGATCCTTATAGGTCACGTACGTGCATGGTATGACAAATTTATTACACATCAACATAGGTGGATTAATTACCTGTAAACCCCTTTCCTAACATGGATGATAGTCCACTGAGAATTGCCTTCAGGAACAGAATCAATGGCAGCCTGAACAGATCTGAAGTCCCCATCGCCATTGATATCAACCTTAATAGTGCGGTTGGTGCCAATTTTTTGTGTCAACAAAGGAGAGTCTATGACTGTTTGAGCATCCAAGCCATGGACAGGATTTGAAAAGTAGATAGAGATGACACAAGTGATTGCAAAGGCAATAGGGAGAGCTAAAGAGGGCCAAGAAGAGGGAGGCATGTTTTTCTTGGGTGGGCTATTTGCGTTGTTGAATTTAGAGTATTTGGAGAACTAATTGTGTGAAATAGAAATTTGATAAGGCCAATGGGAGGTCCTTAAGTGAAGAAACTTTTGTTCATTTTTGGGGTGTGGTTGTTTGGAAGGTAGAATTGGGTGTTATTGAATTGAAGCGAAAGAGTTGGTTAGGAAGGTCCTCTCTATTTTGAAGGGCTTCCAATGGATTCTTGTGTGGTTCATATGCATTTTTTTGGTTTAACAAATTTTATAAAAAAAGAAAATGTTCAAGCCACAAACTATTTTACAAACGGATGATTTGGTGAATGGTTATTTATAGGTAAAAATGTAATATTAGTAGTGAGTGCAACTGAGAACCGGTAAGAATTTATTACAATAATAGTTTATAAAAACTAATTAAAATAGTTTGCGCATATATATCGCATTGCTTTTATAAAAATATTATAAATTACTATTTTTTATTATGAAAAATATTGGACTATTAGAATTAGGATAAACTTGGACATAAACTCTCAATTTTGAAACATATCCCGGACAAGAAAAGAAAGTGGTAAGGATTTGAAAGTTCGGTCAAACTCAAACTTAGGGAAAAGGAAAAATGCTAAAAATACTACAAATTTACTACATAAAGCTTAGAAACTGATATGATAATGAATGTAATTTGTGAGTTTCAACTACCTCATAATTGAATTTTGAATTGTCTATTTCTAATCGATGACACATCAATTTGTAAGACTAATATTGTAAAACTTGTAATACCTATAGTAGCAATATTTGGGAAAAAGATATTTTGAATTAAAATATATATATATATATATTAGGGGGTATGATTACCATTGGATGGTACACGTGGAAAACCAGCACGCTCCCAAAACCAAAATCAAACGGCTACTCTCTTTATCTACTCTTTCTAATTAATCAAACCTTATATATTTTAGCTTCTTTTTTTCTCAAAAAAATAAAAATGGTTGCGTTGTTTCACAAGAAAAATCGAATCTTGGGATTTTAGGACAAACTTTTTCAAAATATTCTAGATAGGATTCGAATCTGGTGCGAAAGTTAATAGCATGTAATAATGAACTGATGAAAGTGATTAAAAGTTGAAAATTCATTTTTAATCTAAATCTTTAAATTTTTAACTTTTTTTTATCTTTTAAACTTTTACATCTCACGTCGCCAGTAAGTTCTAATTAATTCAACTAGTAAGATCACTGATAGTTGAATAATAGATCTGATGTTCAATTTCTGTCTATACCAAAGACCGATTGATGTCTTTGATGTCTTAGTTTGATAATAAAGAGCTATCATCAGGAGCAGACTCCATAAGTTAAAACTCTCTCTAAAAAATAAAAAATAAAATAAATAAATAAAATAAAATAAAAACCTCACGTCACCGGGGTAATTGAGTACGTCATGCAATAATTGCATGAGATCCAAATCATTCTTCACAAACCATGATAATTTGCGACTTCAAAATTGTCTTGTATAATGTTTAAAAGTGCGTTTCTGTTTTGACAGATGGTTGTTGGCACGAGGGGTATGTATATATGTAAGCTTTTCTTGCCCTTACTATTGAAATCTTCTTCTATCTATATGGTATAATTACAGGCTGTAATTTACAGTCACAGAATCCATAGAGTTCTTTCTTTGTATCTTTATTATTGTGCTGATTTTGGTAAAAATAGTGCATTTGGATGTAACTTTCTGCAGAAAATTTATTTGTTTTATTTGTTCAAAGATGGTTAAAATATAGTTCTAGTTAGAAAAAAAAAACTAGGCTAAACAGTTGAAAGAAAGGTCGTTGACAAACACACATTTAGAGCATTAGCATCCGGGAGGCTCTAGGAATGAGTTATATGTCTCATTTTTCACATCTATAATGGGGACCTATCAATGCTTCAGTATGGTACAACGGTACAAGTATTAAACAAGGATAAAGTTATTGAAGCAGATCCATAAACCCAACCCCAGTTAATTAAATTCGGATTAAGGTTTAGTTGAGTAAGAGATACATGCCCATATAAAGTGCCAATTTGTAAAAGCAACAGTTAATTAAGTGGTAATTACTAATTAGAGGTTTCTCCACACACACACACACACACACAAAAAAAACAATTGGATGGTTCATATATCAAGGAAAACTGCAAAATGTAAATTTCTATCTTACTGCAATTTTTTCTCTGTGGAACGCAATTTCATGAGAAGAAATTGGTGGCAGAAATTAAGAGAACAGCTAAAAGAAATGAGGCAAGTTTTTTGTTCCTGCTTTAATAAGTTTCATATTTTCATACACCAAAGAACGTAAGTTGTTACCTTATGGTAAATTGGGATGAAACAGCAAAATTTGTCAATCTAAATGTCAATGTTAGTGGATTCTCAAAATAAGCAAATGAATAATAAATAAAAAGTGAATGTTAGTGAATTTAATCTTGTATCAATGCTTTTCTTAAAAAAAAAAAAAAAACCTTGTATCAATATAATGCCGCCTTATGAGGTGTTTTAGATGTATCCTTGATGATCACTTTATATGTTGAAGTAAAGCAAAAGGCAAGTAGCAGTGGCGGAGCTAGAGGGGACAAGGGGGCCATGGCCCCCTGACTTTTTGATGTTCCTATCAACAGTGCTATTAGATTATAAAATTATCTTAAATTCTCCAATTTTACTTATTGGCCCCTGGATTTTAAAGAAAAAATAGGGCTGGTTTTACTTACTTATTTGCAGAGACTTGGTGTTTGGTACCACAACTTAAACAATAGTTTTCAGTTTTTAAACAACAGTACATATTTTTTCCCACATTTTTTTACCCACATGTATTTTCAAAAAATACAAACAACGTTACCAAACGAGCGCTTATTCTTCCCTTAAATCCATTTGGACCTCCTCAAATTTTAAAATTGTTGAGAAAAACTTTTTTTGAAAAAGAAAATAATAAGAGGAACCCAAAAAAATCCAGCCCATTCATTGCCCATAGCCTGTCCAAATTTGATAATATAAAAAAATAATAACAAATAAATAAATAAATAATAAAAAAAATCCAACAAATCTCATATCAGCAATATTATCCACCAAAAAGGAAAATATTTTTTGTAAACCAGATCTGGTATAAAAATTCAAATATTTTGCTTTTACTGAAAAAACTCATATTTGTTTAAGAACAAAATTTAACTACAAAATTAGTTGTAATCTAAAACTATATAAAAATAAACTATAATCTAATAATATATTTGTCAAAATTCACCTCTAATAAAAAGATATTAAGGTTGTAGCCTAAGAATACAACTAATTTTGTAACTAAACTTTGTCCTTTCTTTAAATATATATAATTAGGACAAAACTTAGCTATAAAATTGGTTGCAGCCTTAAGCTACAACTTTATTCAATATCTTTTTATTGGAGGTGAATTCTAACACAAATTTACCGTTGAATTACATCTTCTTCTTATATCCTCTGTGCTTGTAAAATATTAGGTAAAGTTAAAAAACATGCGATTCAACTATTAAATTTTCAAAATATGTAATAATTTTTATTTTATTGAGTAAAGTTACAACATTAGACTACAACTAATTTTGTAACTAAACTTTATTCATATATTTATATCTTTATGCTGCCACCGTAGTCTCCAACATGAATTGTCTGTTTGCCTCCAAAACTTGTCGGCCTGCCACTCCCAATCGCTACCTAAGCCATAGCGAAACTCCACTTTTCACTTCTAGGTTCCAGTCTAACTCATTGTGTAGAGATATTTCTCTATTTGTGTTTATGCTTTTGAATTTGAGTCTTCTACAACTTTCTATATGTCTTGCTGTGCTTTAAAAGTTACAACTTGCACATGTTAAAATATTATGGGATAATTACACTTTACCAACTTGTGGTTTGCCTCTAATTTGATGTGCCTACCTGTGGTTTAAATTTTGACACTTTACCCACCTGTGATTTCCACTGTTAATCTGTCGTAACCCACCTCTCCCTTAGCCGTTACTCTAACACTGAATATGTAAAAAACAAAAGCCCAAACAGATCAAAATACTCCTCACTCAAATCTTGAACATGAACATGAAGAACATACCTCAGCCGTTGCTCTTTGGTGCTTTATGAAAAACAAAAACGAAAAGAAAAGAAAAACAGAAAAAGAAAAACAAGCATGACGTAAAAGGAATATTATAGAGTAAGGCAGTGTGTGCTTGGGTGTCTTTCTTTCTCACTGTATTAACCTTATTTGTTTAGCCGTGATTTTTTGTTTCTGACACTCTCTTCGGTCACTCTATACGCAAACACAAAATTTTCGATTAAGCTCTTCTTTGATTATCAAAGCTCTTCTTTTTAATTTTTTTTTGGGGTTTTTCCCTTTTATCTATGATTCTAGAATCTGCAACTTGGTTTTAGGGCTTTGATTAAGCTCTGTTCATTCCCAAATCTTCAAAATTTTCGATTTTTTTTTTCCTCTGGGACTTTTCAATAATCAGAGATTGGAACCCAGAATCGGAAATCCAAGAAAACCCAAGGTTAGGAATTGAATTCTCTCTCTGTCTCATATTGTGGTTGCTTATTTGAAATTATAAAGATTTGGTTTTAGGGTTTTGATTGATTTTTGAAGCTAATCCAAGAGAACCTAGAATTGGGAATTTGAATTTTCACTCTGTGATCTCTCTCAAAATTGGCCATGGCCTCGTACAGGCCATTCCCTCCACAAACCTCATTTGCACCGCCACCAAATCCAAACCCACTTGCACCACCACCTCAACCACCACCACAACCACACCCACCTCAACAAAGGGCTCAATACAATTAGAACTAGGTTGGATATAGTGCTCCTGATACCTCTATTGCCTTAGCTCCTCCTCCTCCACCACCATCTTCCTCTTCTGCTTCTTCTTCATATCCTCAAAACTTTAACAATCCTCAATTGCATCCCACTTCCAATTACCACCACCACCCCCATCAACAACAACAACAACAACAACAACAACATTATGGCCCACCAAGGACTCAACCTCCACCACCCCCTCCTCATCAACAGTACCCTTATCAACCTCCACCACCGCCTACTCCGGAGTCTTCTTATTATAAAGATAAAGTGCAAGTCATATTCTTCATGTTCAAGATTTGAGTGAGGAGTGTTTTGATATGTTTGGGTTTTGTTTTTTACATTTTCTGTGTTAGAGTAACGGCTGAGGGAAAGGTGGGTTACGGCACATTAATGGTGGAAATCACAGGTAGGTAAAGTGTTAAAATTTAAATCACGGGTAGGCACATCAAATTAGAGGCAAACCACAAGTGAGTAAAGTGTAATTATCCCAAATATTATATTATTTTATACCGTTTTGAGTCTTTTGACACTTGACAGCCGTGCATGTGCTTCACGTTTAATTAGGTATATGTTTTTGGGTTTAGTGTTTACATCTACCACCTTGACTAGGGATCTTTATCATCATTAACCATAAGTTTTTCTTATTCATTTTAACAACGTTTGTACCTGATTCTCCCCTAAAAAAGTATGCAGGCAATCTGCCAAATGTCTGGTGCTAATTATGCACATCCCCTTAGGTTAGAATTAACCATAGGCTTAAAATAGAAATATTTGACTTTTTAATCAATCAAAAGATCTCATAGCCGTAATTAAAAGTCACAAAACATCGTGAAAACTTAGAAACATTCACTTTTCTAGTTTTAAACATATCCACACTTGAGACATTCTCCCATTTGTTCTATCTACAAGCACAAATCCCATGGCACATACAAAAATTCAACATGAACAAAATTCATAACACACAAAATTGTGCACGAACAAAAATTCTTGTACATTCAAGGATAAGACAATTCAATCAAAGCCTACCCTCAAAAATAACAATCAAATAAAATTTTGGACCCAAAGCCCACCTTCCCCAAAGATAAAAATACAGAAATTCAACATAAACTAAATTCAAAACACACAAAATTGTGCATAAACAAAATTTCTATGCAAACAAAAATTTCTGCACATTCAAAGATGAGACACTCCAATCAAAGCCTACCCTAAAAAATAACAATCAAACAAAATTTTGATCCCAAAGCCCACATTTCCAAAGATAACTCTTAACAAAAATTTGCATCATATGTCTAACTTCAAAACAAACCTATTTTCAAGAAGCATTAATTCTTAGGCCCAAAAGCCCAGAGTTTTTCCAAACAATCAAATCTTGGCCTAGGGACCCATTCTCTTAACCATATAAGTATTTAGATACTAGGTTCCAAGACTCAAAAGGTTTTCACAAAAAAAGAAAATCTTGGGCCTAAGAGCCTAATGACCTTTTTCAAATAATATATTCTATCAAAGATTGGTCCAAAAATTCCAAAAACATTTTTCAAGTGATAGGTCCTTTTCGAAATTAAGGCCTGAAAGCCCAAAATCATTCACAAATAAAGAAGTCCTTCAAAATTTCAAATCTAAAAACTCGAAGTTTTATAAAATATCAAAATTTTTTGAATTAGGCCAAAAGCCCAAAAGTATTTCCAAAAAAATGCCCTAAAGGCAAGATTTTCAAAAATACCCCACAACCAAATTTTTAGAGAAAGTCATATCCTTTTCATCACAATCATACAATTTCAACTGCCCCAATTTTAAAATTCCTCACAATCAAATCAAGTGCCATCACGAGCCATACAAAGGTTTTTAAAAGAAAACCTCCAAGGTTGGTTATTTCATTTCAAAATGAAATAGAGAAAATACCTTAAATCATCATAAAATCTCATTCTCACTTACAATTCATATCACACTCATTTTCAAAATTTGTCTCCAAAATTCATTTACTTTAAGAGGTACAATTTACCTTTAGTGGTTATAAAACCTCATTCACACTTTCAATCTCAACTTCAAGTTGATCTTACTTATATGAAATTCAATCGCCATCATTTCACCCATGACACCTTCTACCAAGATCATACACCACCATGCCTATGGTGCTTGTAAAAGAATCAAAAAGTCAATTTTTTTAACATGTCAAAACATGTGAAATAAGATAACATTAGATAGGACACAAATAAGCAAAAGCTGATCTTCAAATATAGAAATTTGTTTAGAATTCAAACACTCAAAATGAATGACAAAGAAAAAATTAACTTACACCACAGGTATATATGCACTCAATGACTTTTTATATTTCAATATTTTTCTTTAATTTATATTTTTACTTAAGATATTTAATCAATTCAAACATATCACGTTTACTTTTCATATATTTTTTTAAAAATCCTAAAGTGATAGGATAAGATTAGTAACCATTTTTATATATAACATTTTATAAAAACTTCATAAACATAAATATAAACATATATATATATATATACATTAAATTTTTATAGGCTAAATTAAAATTATACCCTTTAAACTGCCCAAAATTCAATTGATTTTGTTCAATTTAATCCTTTAACTTTTAATTTTATTCAATTTCATTAGATGATGACCATTAAGCAACTAAGATGTTTAAAAAAAAAAATTACGCTATAAAAATTCATAAAATTAATTTAATTTTTTTTAAATATAAGAAAAGTTTTACATCATGTTGATATCCTTTTTTTGTGTCTCTAGTTGGTGCATTTTCCAAATACAAAAGAAGTTGGGAAAGGTGTGTTAAGCATTGCCATTGGAATATCAAGGATGGCAATCCCACTCTTTATAACATAAGGGACGCCAAGGAAGTCCAAATATGTTTGCATGCTTATTTATGATTTATCCATGACGCTAAGGGCCTTCTTCAATTACCTGTTCATTCTCATTTCAAAAAAGATGCAGCAATTTACATGATCGAGACAATCCCTTTCCTTTTGAAAAAGGGAAAGATGTTAGAAGCCCGAAAAAAGGCAAAATTATTTTTTAAAAGGACGATGTTGAGAGAGAGAGAGAACATAAATAAGCAAAATATGATCTTCAAATTTAGAAAAATTTATAAAATAAAAATAAATAAATGTCCTAATTCTTGGCCTAAGGGTCTATTCTTTTAACTATTTAAATATTGGGCTCTAAAACTCATCTTTTTTTCATAAAACATGAAAATCTTGGGCCCAAGAACCCAAACACCATTTTCAAATAATATATGAACTTCAAATAGAGAAATTTGTCTAAAACCTAAACACTCAAAACAAATGGCTAAGAAAAACTTAACATATACACCTCAAGTATATATGTGACTAATGGATTTTAATTTTTCAATATTAATTTTAAATTTTTTTCGTTTTTTATCATGCTTAATTAATTCTATCATGTTTACTTTTCACATACCATTTATTAATCTTAAAAGGGATACAGTGTAGAAAATGAACAACCATTTGCTTTGAATACAATATTTAATAAAAGGTTCATAAACATAAACTTAAACATATACATATGCATATACATTAACATTTTATAGGCTTAATTAAAATTACACACACTAAATTTTCCTAAAATTCAATTCAATTCAATTCTATCACTTTAATTTTGTTCAATTATCCAAAGTTTTTTTTTTTTTTTTGGTTATTTTTTTATTTTAACACTGAAGATTCATAAATTTAATAAAACTATTTTTTGAAATAATTTAAAAATATAAGAAAAGATATTTAAATGTAAAATTTTATAAAAATATTTCAGATATTTTTAAATAAAAAATTCAATACCAATTTAAAACTCCAATGAAAAAATTGTATCCCAATTCAAAAATTCATCCACAGATTTTTGGAACTTGCAAAGATTGTAAATAATCTTGAATTCCAACAATCAAAAATTTGATAAATTGTATTGATTGCAACTACAATCATAGATTCTGATTGATGAACCATACTTTTAACAAAATAGTTGGTAGATCGTACTAGAGAATGGAGCTTAACTGAAAATGCAATTAATATGGTTAGGTATGGGAGATTAAACATGATTAGAGAGGTATGGTCAAACTCAAAATCAAACCTAAAACAATAGCTAATAAGGATCAAGAAAATTCATTTTCCATTCATTTTCCTCTCAGTTTAGTCTCAATGCATTGTTGTTAAATCATACTAGGTTGAACATAATTTACCCTTTTTTATTTGGTTACCATGCATCTTTGTAGTATATCCAGCTTTCAATAACAACACTGAAGTTAATTTTGGTTTACAAATGTATATGAAAAAGTAAACATTATATGTTGGAAATAATCAAGTATCCTATGAAAAAAAAACCATCACAAAAAATTTAAATACATCTAACGAAAAAACAAGTACAAGAGTTTTAAACTATTGACTATTTAAACTTAAATACTTGAATGTATGAATTTTAAATTACACTCTATAAATGAAAACTTATATGGATAATATTTAAATAAATAAAATTAGCAACTCACACTTTATTATTTGTAAATCTCTATGGAATTTAAAACATAAGTTATAACATAAATATATATTTAAACATAATCATGAGTTTTTAATATATAAAAGTAGGCTTTATACACAAGTGAGGAGGTTCAAAAATCATATAATTACAATTTTAAAAAAAATTATTCCAATAAACAATTAATGAGTTACTAATTATGTTATCCAAAAAACTGAAGGGAAGGTATCAAAACATATAAAATTTTCTCATGATTACCACTAATACTTGGAGTATGAATTTAAATTATACTTCACAAATGGAAAGTTATATGGATAAATTTAAATAGATAAAGTAGCAACTCACTTTACTATTTGTAAATCTCTATTAAATTTAGAACATAATTTCTAACGTTAAAATATATTTAGGTATAATATTTAAATAAATTTTATGATGTTCGATACCTAATTAAAGACAAAATATATTATGTTTGTACATGTTATTGTTGCATATATGAGTAAAATATTTAGATAGTTTTGGAAATGTGTTTGCATATGTGATGATTAGAGGTGAAAATTATTGTTGCATATATGATGATTATAGATGAAGGTGGTGCCATTGCCATGACAATGAAGCTAACAAGAACCTCTTGTTTATACCATAAAAATAATTTCAAGACAAAGATATGGTTATTATTTACCCTATAATTATTTGTTGGCATAAAGCTAAATGTAGTACTAAAAAAAATACTCATGCGACTTGGTAGGCGTAACATGTGGGAGTATATTAACAGTGACATGTGCCTTTTGGCAAAAATGCTATGTGGAAAACACTTGTCACATTGCATGGAAGATGGAGTAGTTAATTCCTACCAATGACCACCCCTGCCTTGTTTTGCGGGGGTAGATTTGGGCTAGAAAAAACTTCCCTCCATGCCTACTAAATGAGGCTTTGGCAAGAAAAAGAAGACAACCAAACACATCAAAGAGAAAAAGAGAACTTCTTCAAGGCAACATGTCTTCTTTTTTCTTTTTCTTTTTTTGAGATAAAAGATAGGAATTTTATTTGATAAAATATGCAAAGAGTACATAAGAACCCTGCAAACAAAACAAGGGAACCTAAACCTTTGACCCTATGCTAATAGCAAAACAATTATGCAGAAAAAAAAAAAAAAAAAAAAAAAAAAAAAAAAAAAAAAAAAAAACTGTAGACAAACAGGGGTATTTAACTCTCTGCTAACAGCAGAACAATAATGCAGTGCAGAATTCAAAAACAATAAATAGAAACCTATAAAAAAAGCAAAGGAGTCGAACAACTATTACAACATTATTGGAACTATATTGCAGAAGCAACAAATATGCAGAAAAACAAAACAGTTTCTGCAAAAACAAAAAATTACGCAGAGAAATAACACTATGCAAAAACACATCAGATATGCAGAAACTATCAGATCACATTCAATTGCTTGATTGATCAACTACCAAATGTTGATACTCCTGCAAAAAACCAAGTGCTCCATCAAGAATAGACTTGGGTTGAATTTGGAAATATTTATTTCGAGCATTCCAAATTACCCAAGCTATCACCGCCCATCGTTCTAGCTCCTGTTGAGAAAGTTTGTCCACCAACCACCTAAAAAGCATGAATATATCTCGAGCATCATTTGAACATTTTTGAAGCTTCCCTCTGCTAAGGGCCCATACATTTTGTGCAAAAGGACATTCCCAAAGTGGGTAGCGGACTCCAAGTGTTGGCAACAGAATTCACATCTTGGATCAATGTTAATCTTTCGGCAATACAGATTATCTTGAGTCAGCAAAACATTTGAACATGCCCTCCATACAAACATTCTTACTTTAGGTGGTACATTTAACCTCCACAACTTCCTCCAAATTTTACATTCTGCCATCAAACCAGAGTGCTCAACTCGTTGCTGCTGCCCCATACGAAGTGTGACCTAATATACTGTTTTAACAAAGAAACTTTGAGACCTGTTTTCCTTCCAAACCAGTTTATATCGTGAGGATAGCCTTGACACTGGCATCTGCAGAATTTCCATGTGTGTCTTATGAGCAAAAAGATCAAACACCTTATCCCTATCCCATTGTCCAGCGGCATCATGAATCAAGTCCTTCACCAACAGATTAGGATGAACTTCTCCCAAAAAAATTGGTTTATGTGTCAACCATTTATGATTTGAAACATTAATATATCTTCCATCCCCAACCTGCCACTTTGAACCTTCCTTAATTAGATCCCTAGCTGCTAGAAGACTTCTCCACACATTGTACGAAACCCACACATTACAAGAATAAATTCATCAACCAAGAATTTATTTTTGTCAAATAAATAATTGGCAACCACAGTGACAGATGGTATGCCAAATTGGATAGGTTTTTAAGAGTTGCACTTGATGCAATCTATGGCCATATTAAAGAAAACATGACCATACTAGGTGAACATGAAGAAGAAGAAGAAGAGGTCAAGTGCAATTGCAAGTGAAATTAAATTAAAGAAAAAGTGACCATATGGAACCTGTCTAAAGGTTCAACTTTGTGGATCATCTTAACCCAAATGAAGTTTTTAAAAGAAATTGAGAACATTAATCATTCCAAAATTATATGAACGTAATGAGATACTATGGAAAGAATTTCATGAGATATGTCAATGTCTTCATGAAATTTCACTAAAGGTTCAAACTCAAGAATTAAAATTCAAGGGGCGTGAAGTGTCCCTTGATTTTAATCTTAAGAAGTGTAATTTTGAATGGCAAAAAATTGCCAATGAATCAATGGATCAAAACGGTCCATTAGATTCGATGTTCTTATTCGAAGATAGGGAATATGAAAAACTATTGATGTCAAACCAAGTTTCTATCAATTCTCATATCTTTGAAAATTGACATCCATCTTGAGTATTTGGATCTCATGATCTAAAAACTTTTTCAGAGTAGCTGATCATGTTCAAAGATTATGATGACTCGATTGTTGAAACAAATTCTAACCATTTAAATGGCCATATGAGCCATTTGTTTTAAAATTCGGTCACACCACAAGTTCTAGTCTTATTCAATTTGGTCTCAATATTGAGACCAATCTATTTCGACGTTAAGACCAATATGGGTATGCAGTGTGTGGTTCCACTAGTTAAGAATATAATAAATCACATTGGTCTTGAATTTAAAGACACCAAATAGTTTTTAGTGTAGGTGAGTTCGAAGTCCAAATCTCTTATTCGACAATTGATAGGCCAAGAATGTATTGACCCCTTTGGTAAATTAAATCAATTAATTATCCAAGTTAATTAATTAGATTCAATTACATGCAATACTCGTGGTAATACAAACAAATCACCAATTAAACTAAATGTAGTGAAAATTAAATTTGATATAGGTGATTTGTTTTACGAATGGGGAAGACTACCGAGGCAAAACCCCACCGGGTGAATTTAAGGTTACCACTCCCAAGAATCCACTATTATCAAAACAAGTGATTACAAGTAAAAGAAATCCTAGTACCTAATACCAACCTACAGTTGAATCCTTACCCCAATATACAATTGGACTTGTAATGTAGTGACAATCTCTCCTTTCAATGCACGACGTCCAGTACGTGACTAACCAATTGATGTATGGATCCAAGTACGTGACTAACACACCAACTTGAGAAAGATGTTGGCTGCAAAGTTCTTCAGTTCATCCAGGCGATAAAGATCAAGAAGCTCCTTAGTTATAAAACCCTTAGCACAAAGACACAACAGTTTCTACAAGAGAAAGATGAATTATGGCAAATTGTCTCCGGTCACAATTTGAATGAATAATCACTTTGCGTCAAGTTGCATTACCTTAGACGGCTCTTAAAATAATCCTTATATATGTCTAGAGTTGTGAGAAAAGAAACCCTACACAAATATCTTGGATATGCATGAAAAACATATCTGGAATCTGAATTTTGTAATTCTCAATAGATACAGCTTCTGTCGAGAGCTGTCGAGAATTAAACATTATCTATCGAGCTATCTATCGATCTTTAATGAACAGTACTTCTTCACTTGTTTCTTGGACAGATTTGCATGACTTCAATGCTAGACTTGAACTCTTGTTCCTTGAAGTACTAAACCCATCCTAGATCTATCCAATTATAAGTAAAGTGCATTTTGTCAAAGAATTAGCCAATTTACAATGACATATGTTTTAACAAGTTCTACATATGTCCTAACAACAACAATAAATTTATTAATTAAATTAACTATAACCCACAACAAGAGAATTTTCAAATAGTATTATGTGACTTTTTAGTTTTTTTTTTTTTTTTAGAATACTAAGTATTTTTAACACACACACACACGGGGAGGGGGGAGAAGGTTTTTTAAAGAAACTTACAGTAGTGTATATCTAAAAGGGCCTAACTCTTGGATACACAGCACAAGCTTTAAACTTCTTTAACTCACACTCATTTTCCAATGTGGGATTAACCCATTGTTTTTTCTTTTGAGAATATTAACTATTTTTAATACACACACAAGGGGAGAGGGGAGAATTTTTTTTTAAAGAAATTTACAGTGGTGTATATCCAAAAGGGCCTAACTTTCAAATAATTTTTACCATGTATATATGACAAATAAACAATATTTTAGAATTCATCAAGTCATCCACAAAAAGAAAAAAAAAATATATATATATATATATAATTTTAAATAGAAAATAAAAAAATATTTAAGTACACACATAACAAATGTATTATGTTGATTCTTTTATACCTAAGTTTTAGAGTAGGCTCTAAACTTGTTTTAAATCTTGAAGATACATTTGGTTTCATTTTAGTGTGATACTTTTTTACTTGTACTTTTATTGATAGTGGTTTAGAGTTGGGTTAGTATTATTTATAATGTATTCAAACATAGAAAGTTGAGTATACCTTACTTGTAAAAACAAAACTTTATTTGTTTTTATACTTGATGAAAGAGGATTAGGCCAATTATATTCATTTTGGTAGGGATTGGGACTTTTCATCATTGAGACTAGGGATTTTTAATAAATCAATATGTGGTGGGCCTTTTTGTGATTTTGGGCTGGATTGCCTATTGCTGTACTAAGGCCCAACTGTTCTGGATAAGAGAGTTGGGACCAGCCCAATTGCAATTCACCTTGGTCCGGTTTGTGCATAAGCTATGCCCCGTTTGCCGAAACTTCGGTCATATACCCATGGCAGGCGAAGCTGTTACAAGAGGGTTACGACAAACACATACAATAAAACAATAAAGGCAATATGCTTCCCGTTAAATAGAATAAATGGGAAATCCTTAAGCAAAGTAGGAAAAAGAACGGTATTAGAGACACGTTATAAGTGAGATTACAAAGGCGAGAAATGAAATAATCTTGATAAACAGCAAAATCAAAAGGAAAAGGTTAGTCTGCCATGTTCAATTGTGTTACAAGACTAAGGCTAAGGAGGGGACCACTCTCTCAACGTGGACAACCTCGTCTGCTGTAGAAATTATCCACTTTGAGGGAACGGGCCTGAATGGCTTGTGCCCAAATAAATCATTTATCCTTAACCGAGGGTAGGCTTTTAGAGTGAGAGAAGGGATTAGCCTATTGGTACATACCTGCCATTCTACACTCTCTGTTTTTTCTTCCTGATTCTCTCTTTCTTCTCTGTTTTTGTTATTTTTGATTTTTTCTCTCTTCTTTTCTTTTTTTCTCAGTGTTTACCCATGTAGCAATGTTGTGATTCTCTCCTAATGGTTACTATTGTCGTCCTCCCCTACTGTGCACGGCTAGGGTCCTTTATATACTGCCTGCTATGACTGGCTTTTACCATTTTAGTCTTTAACTACTTTTATCTAGTCTGAGTGTTCTTACCGACCACCACTGGTTTGTCAGCTGTCTAGTTGCCACAACTTACTTGTGCTAGCTGCGCCACTCCCCATCACCAGACAAAGAAGATTATTTTATTTGCTTGCTTACCGTGGCATTCTTATCCACCACTATGTGGGTATTCTCTCTTGCTATCCCTCATGGCATGCACCTAGTGATTCCAACTCATCATTACTTCTTTTGGGTGGTATGTCATCCTAGCAAGACATTTTCCCCAAAATAACTTGAGCAGGAACCCCAGAATAGGCTTTCCCTTCTCCCCATCGCCAGACCATACCCTCTCTTACCTCTGACCCATGACCCACCACTCCTGTATTGGTTGGGTACAGGCTAGTGGCGTCTGGGCTTTGCGCATGCTCTACTTCTGTGTACGTCCAAAGCTTGTTCACTGCTCATACATTTGCCATGGTCTGGAGGCTCGTCTGTGCATTCTACCGCTCATCCTTGACCTATTATGGCGTGAACTATTTTTTGATTTCTCATTTCTTACGGCTTGCTTCTCTCAAGGGCTGGAACTTGTTTAATTGTGGGCTTTTCTTTCTTTAGCCTACTCTTTTGCTCCTTCTGTAGTCTTGCTACCATTCCTGTCATGCTACTCTGCTATTCTTGTTGTGGTGTTATTTGACCCAAGTTTGCTGGGCCTCTTTTAGGCCTGCTGCGTGTTTCTCTCTCAATTGGCTATAATGACCCAGTATGGTCATTAGATTTACACTCATGCTACTTTGGGCTTTCTCGACCCATTACATTGCTTGTGGGATCCTTTGTCCCATTTATTTCTTCTTGGGCATCCTTGACCTATTTGCTTTCCTTGGGCATCCTTGGCCCATTTAATAATTTTGCATTCCCATAGGCTTTTCCTAACTCTTTTGGGCTTCCCTGGCCCAATTACCTTATCCTTCATCCTTAGGGTTCATGGGCTTTCCATCAACCCCTTACTTTCTTACTTGCATTACTTTGGGCTTGTTGTGACCCATTCTTACTTTTCTACATCACATAATGCTCATGAGTTTATTACTTCTCTCTCCGGGCTCCTTTAGGCCCATTTGCTTTTCTTAATGCCTATTTATTTACTTTATGGGCCTATGATCCATTATTCTTGCTATTCGGGTTTAATGGTTTTTCTATTAATCCACTAGCTCTTCTCTGCCTATATTGTTGGGCTTCTTCCTACTACTGGACTTCCAAAATGAGCATCAACATAGTACAAAATAGAGTGTCCGCAATCCACATTAGCCAAAAGAGTAATATCACTACTTAAAAAAAAAAAAAAAAAAAAAGAAAAAAAAGGACGATACACAAGAAAGTTAATGAAAGAAGGTCATTGGGATTCTATTTTAATTTTTGTTGGTTGCGGAGAACTTCAAAGAAAGGGAGAAATGATATGAAAACAATGCAAGAGGAAAAAAAAATCCAAACATGAGAGAGAACTCATTGATGAGAAAAAGACAACATCAACATCAGCAGCAATGACAACTCTACCATAACTGTAAAGTAGAAATGAGTTTGTGCTTGTTTGGATAGAAGCTTAGGTAGAATAGGTTTTGTTGGATCAAAATTACAATTTAACCCTTATAAAATTTTTAATTACACATTTTTCTTTTTTAAAATTTAAATGTAGGTTTAGATATTAAAAAAAAAGGATATTTAATTATATGGGTTAAATGAGATCTTGTCAAAGAGGGTCAACCCACTTTGACTCAAATAATTAATCACGTTAATTCAAGTTGATTATGGGTTAAGTATGTCAACCTACAATTGATCAATTTCTTATTCAAAGCAAGACCATGAATGGCATGACTAGTGGCAACTGGCAAGGCCACAAAATTTGGCTTCGACGCGATCACTAATTACATTGTCTAATTCAACTCTCTCTCTCTCTCTCTCTCTCTCTCTCTCTCTCTCTCTCTCTCTCTCCTAGACCCTAAGTTTGTCTCATCTTCTCAATTAGTTTGCAACAATTGGCTTTGTTTTTATTTTTTGTCCACATTGTGCATGTCACATTACTAGAAAATTAGTTTATTAAACGATACACTAATATGAATAACTATTTGACGCATGTATGAAGTTTAGGTAAATTTTCTAAAAATAAAAAATAAAAAAAATTTCTAGTGGTGCAAGTGCCACTATCCCCAAAGTTGAGAGTTGTTTTTGGACATTTTTTCCATTTTTTTTTTCCCTAAGATAAACACATACACACACAGAAAGAGAGATAATTAGATTTCAGCACAAAAGTACCCTACAAGCTAATTTTAAATTATTATTTTTCCTCGAAAATCATTTAACAAGTTATTCCCCACCCCCCCCCCCCCCCCCCCCCCCCCAAAAAAAAAAAAAAAAAAAGCTAGACCCGGACACAGAATCACGATTTCCAAACACATCTCGGTCAAGAAAAGAAATGTGTGGGGTAAAGTATTTGAAAAAATGGACGGTCAAACGTGGGGATAAGAGATTGTGAATAAACAAAAGGAAGGGACATTTTAGTAAAAGAGCAGTTGTAACGGCTACTTGGTTGATTACCGTTGGATGGTACACGTGGGGAAAAACAGCACGCTCCCTTCCCCTGAGAAAAGTCTTCCCACAGTGGCATCACCCACAGCATTAGCACTGATCATTTTTTTGCTTTTACTCTTGCTTTCCACTCTCTCTCTCTCTCTCTCTCTCTCTATCACTGAAGAGTGGAGACTATGAACATCTTCAAGAAGAAAACCTCGCCCAAAGGTCCACTTTTTTCTCTATCTAACTATTTTAGCTTCAATCTTTTTTTTTTTTTTTTTTTTTTTGGGGTGTGTTTGGTTCCCAAGAAATTGTTGCAAAAAGAAACGAAGTTCAAAAAAAAAAAAAAAAAAATTCGAAATTTGGGTTTTTTAGGACAGGAAATTTCTAAGCTTTCTCGGCAAGATATTGATAATTTTCTGCTAAATTTTCATGTATAACGTTTTTTTAAAAGTGGGTTTGTGTTCTGTTTCTAACAGATGCTCTGCGAACGAGCAAGAGAGAAATGGCTGTTGCCACAAGAGGTATGTATGTATGTAATGAACGTTTTTCTTTCCCTTTTACTAATTTTACTGATAAAAATGAAATCTTTTTTTTTTTTTTTTTTTTCTATTCAATGCACAGAATCCATAAAATCCATTCTTTATATTTATCTTTATTATTATGCTGATTTTGGCAATGATAGTGCATTTGGATTTAGCTTTTGCAGAAATTTTATTTGTTGATTTGCTCAAATTTTGTTAAAGCATAGTCGTGCCCAGAAAAAATCCAGTTTTTAAAAGCTATACATAAGCAAATTTGCTAAACGGCTAAAAGAAAAGCTGTTTGCAAACAGACATTTAGTTAGTTAGGGGGGCTCAATTGACATCTAATATTACCTAGGAATGAGCTAAATCTCTAATTTTTCGCATCTATAATGGGTTACAGAGGTGAGAGAAAGTATGACTTTTATTTTTATTTTTTTTTATAGGAGAAAGTATGATTTTTGATAGGGTTAAAATGGAGTAGCTAGTTGAATCTGATTAATTGAAGGGGATACATAAAGGCAACCCCAATTTAATTCAGATTAAAGTTTAGTTGAGTAAGAGCTCCATGCCCATAGTGCCAAACTGCCAATTTGTAAAAGCTTAAATAGAACCGCTTCCATATACTAAGGAAAACTGTAACATGTAAAGTTCTATCTTACTGCAACTATTACTTGATGCTGCACCATTCTTTTGTGTAGGTATTGAACGGGAGATTTCGTCTCTTCAGATGGAGGTATGAAATTGTTCATGGGTGCTTTTTCCTTTTAAAAATCTTCACTTATATTTCTTTCTCCAATTTTTGCTCTGTGGAATGCAATTTCAGGAGAAGAAATTGGTGGCAGAAATCAAGAAAACAGCTAAAACTGGAAATGAGGCAAGTTTTTTGTTCCTGCTTTAATAATTTTCACATTTTCATATACCATAGAATGTAAGCTGTTACCTTATGGTTAATTGACGGCTGAAACAGCTAGGATTTGTCAATCTAAATGTGACTGTCAGTGAATTGAACATTGTATCAATATGATACCTCTTTATGAAGTGTTTTAAATGTATCCTTGATTATCGCTTTATGTTGAAGTAAAGCATCATAAAGACAAGGGTGCATGCATTAAATGAGCTTTTTTGTTCTGGTTTTGAGACATGAAAAAATTGCATGCTCTTTAGGAGAGAACCTGAGAAAAAATGACATAGCTAATGATAGAATGGAACTCTAAGGAATTCCTATATTATGAGTTATGACTGATTCCCAAGCGGTTCATTGTAGGTCAATCTCATGTACATTAGGTGATAAAATGTTACGACTCCACTAGTAGATCCAACATACCTAAAATTGTCACTCTTTGATATCTCTTAATGATTGAATCCTATAACTCCATCTAAATTGCTACTTTTACTTACATTCCATTTACTCTATCTTGATCATCACTGAGTCTTACAAACCCCTTCATTTTTACTGCTACTTTTACTTACATTTCATGTACTCTATTTTAGTGCTACCTAGCTGAAAGCTTTTAGGTTATAAAGACTCAAAATTCCCTAACTTGACATTAGTTCCATATCTAGTTTCATCCACTAAAAATGTATCATATGGAAAAAGTGTATACCAAGGGGACTTTATCTTGAATTGATGCAGTGAGCTCATCCATCACTAGCGTAAAGAGATATGGATTTTGTGCTGATTCCTGATGCAAACCTATGATAGGAAGCTCACTTGTGATGCCTCCTCCACTAGTTCTCATAATAGTTACAAACTTGTTATACATATTGAGAATTTCATCAAGTCCCAACATTTTTTCCGTTTTCATTGTCAACACGTATTTTGCCTCAATCATCCTAATTCTTTCGACAAACTTACAGTTTTGACCTTAATCAGGATACACAATTCACTCCAGTCTTTATGACTTCCACTAAAATTTTTATTAAACTAATTTTTCCATTTCTCAACACATAATTTTATGTTATGGTTTTCATTTTACCAGTTTTTTTTATATATATCCTCAACATGTGTTTTACCTCAACCATCCAGGCTGCCACCAGAATCTTAGCTCGTCAGCTCGTTCGGCTACGTCAACAGATAACTAATTTACAAGGGAGTCGTGCCCAAATCAGAGGCGTTGCAACTCATACACAGGTCACTATTTTTCCTGGAAAAACCTTGTGTTTAAAATGATAGGAATTTGTACACTTTCTTTCATTTTGCTAAACATTGATCTCTGTTTCTGCAGGCACTGTATGCCAGCACTTCAATTTCTACTGGAATGAAGGGTGCAACTAAAGCAATGGTGGCAATGAACAAGGTATGTGTCAAAGGTCACCATTTGTTATTATCAACAACCCTAAAAAATCCTAATCATTCATCAAAATTGATATTTCCATGGTTTTCTGTCCACTGTCCAGTCAAGCTTCTATTATGGATAGACAAGTATATGAAATGATCCACAGAAAGAGATTTGTTCTTAATCAGTCTGAATAATTTATTCAGTTATACTTCTTTGGCATATAGACACTTATAAACTGAAACCCAGTGTAGTATTCAACACCTGAATATGTTTGCTTTAAGGAGGTTGCTTTGTCTAGCATCTAGTGTTAATGTTGAAAGGCCAACCTGAGGTATCCTTTGTTTATATTTTGGGAGTAATATCATCACTTTCTGGTTCTCTTTTTCAGCAAATGGCACCAGCAAAACAAGCTAAGGTGATTAAAGAATTTCAGATGCAGTCAGCACAAATGGACATGACGGTAACACTCTCATTTCTTTCTTTCTTTCTTTCTTTTTTCCCCACTTTCCTTTGAATGAAAAACAAAGGATGGTAGTGATACTTTCAGCTTCTTCAGAAGATTCTTTATAGTTTCACCATTTTACTTCTTGCTACAATTATTGTCTTAAGCCATCAAATTAGTGTCCCCGGACAAAGGAAAGCATTATGTGCTGCAGCTTAAGTTGTGGGTTGGTTGAATTTTTGACCCAGTTCATACTGCGCAAGAGGATTCCTACCCATTTTCTCTGCAAAAAATGCTTTACATATGGTCATTGAATTGAGTTTTGAGAACATCATTGGAGAGCATTTTTTCTTCCCTAGTTGGTATTATGCTTTCATTCTATAATGCAGGTGGTTATAATATACGCTTTTCATGTTCTATTATCCATTTTCCAGATAGAGATGATGTCAGAGTCTATTGATGAAACTTTAGATAAAGATGAGGCTGAGGAGGAAACAGAGGAGCTGACTAACCAGGTGCAATTGACAGCCTGAATTTTTTTCTTCTTATTGGGGTCATTGCATTCCCTTCCCCCCTTGTGTATCTAATTTTATGGTTTTTCTGCAGGTGCTTGATGAGATTGGTGTGGATATTGCATCCCAGGTTGGTTGCTTTGAGATCTTGAATTACCTTGCATGTTCTTTTTTCTTTGTTCTGATCAATGTAATCTTAACAACTGTTTGGTTCTGGCATGAATTGACAGTTATCTTCAGCTCCAAAAGGCCGGATTGCATCAAGGAATGTTGAAAATGTTGCTACTAGGTAACGCATATGTGAATAAATAAATAAATGTTTGAACATTGATTCACTGCCAAAGATATATATTACTGTGTGATTGCTTATATCATCAAATTTCAGTGTTTGAATGACAAAATTTTGAGTTTAAAAAGTTATGAGGATATCTTAGATGGACTGGTGAGTGGCTCAAGTGGCTTGAAGAATCAAGACTGTTTTTGAGGACTTGAATCATTTGATTTTGGGGGTGAGACAGTGGTTGGGTTGTGGTTGGAGGATATGATTGACAAGTTATGGAAATTATTGAGAGTGATGGTTTTGTTGAACCCTATACAGCCCCATTTTCCTGTATAGTTTGGGGAAGGTATGGTACTTTGACAAATAGTTGTGAAAATTGCAACTTTGTTTTTTACCAAAAGAAACTTAAGATCCATCAACATAGATGGAATAATCAAGTCATGGGTTGGTGGAAGCTGGTTTGTCTCTTATACTATATGTTTACATTGATTTATATTAGTCAAATTTTTGTTGTTGTGGACAATGTATTTAGGATTAAAATTCATCCTTTAATCCTAACTATCATCTATATCTTCTATATGCAGGCCCCCCGAATCTCTTGATGTTGAGAATCTTGAGAAGAGGTTAGCCTCTCTTCGACGCATCTGATCTTGGAAAGTGCTGTGATATTCATGGTGACATTAGAGTAAATAAAAACATGCCAGAGGATTCATATATATGTATTTTAGCCTTTTTTTTTTGTTTTTTGGTTGGGATCCTAGAGAACTGATCAATGAGTTTTCAATATAAATTAAAACAATTATAAGACAACCTCTTCTCCTTTACACTACGCTAACTCTTCGACGCATCTGATCTTGGAAAGTGCTGTGATATTCATGGTGACATTAGAGTAAATAAAAACATGCCAGAGGATTCATATATATGTATTTTAGCCTTTTTATTTTTGTTTTTTGGTTGGGATCCTAGAGAACTGATCAATGAGTTTTCAATGTAAATTAAAACAATTATAAGACCTCTTCTCCTTTACACTACGCTAAATTTTCAATGTATAATGACAACTATAAGACACCTCTTCACCTCTCCATCAAATTGTAGTTTGAGAAATGATTCTTAAGAACGGCCATCTGTTCTTGAGGTGTGGTATGAGTAGGGGGCAGCTGCCACCTCCTTGCTTGAAACGTAGATCAAAAAGAGGGAGTTCTTGGAAATGAATCAGATGAACAAATTTGGGCTTGAGGATGTAGAGAGCCTTGTGAAAGTGAAGATGGTGGCAAAGACCAGATTTGTGCAAGTGAAGATGAAGCAACGAGTATGTCATGTGACATGGGGTCGATAAGTCCAAACCAAAGACCCCCCCCCCCCCTTTTTCATTTAGAAAACAAACAGCGATTACTATTGTTTCTTGTACCACCTTATCCAAAGAAACAACTTCCATAAAATTCTAGAGGAAATCAGGTTGAATTAAGTGGAAAATCAATGTTTGGTTCCAAACATGTTTGGAGCTATAAATTACTATTTATGCGTATTATTGAAACAAGTTATAAGTCATAACTCATTAGAAAAGCCATGTGAATATGTGTTCATTAGACACCATCCTGTCATAATGAACATTGAAAAGGCACGATAAAGAAGCTAAGACATTAATTAAAGGGTGGTGTCTATTTCACACACCGAAATACACACACCTGTTAGTAGAAATGCCACAAGGCTAAATAGAACGATAAAATATAATACATTCAACTATCCTAATTCCAAGTAAGCATTCTTCATATTATCCAAGAATAAGCTAATCAAATGACCAAACACTTACTGATATCAAACTTAAGTTCACGCTTTCTCCCAAGTTCCTAACTGATATTAGACTCCAAAGGCAATGGAAGAGGTTTGGCATAGCTGAAGACACAACCCTCTCTTTCCTCCAACTGTCCAGTTGAGCTCTTATGGACCCAGCTAAGCTTTTAGCTTAAGGCAATTGGGAAATCAAATATAGACATTTGAGTTTTGAGTATACTTGGTTTTTTGAAAGGGAAATCAAAAGAGGAAAATCTATACTGATGTGATAAAACAATCTTCTAACTTCATCCTCACTTTCCCCCCAGCATCCATCATGTACGCTATTTAGGTTTTGAATAAAGCGGAAAGGGAGGAGGGAAAGGGAGTTCACAAGAGTTGGACATACTTCCACAGTTCATGATGCTGGTTCTCTGTTTCAAGCTCGGCCATCTCCTACGTTGTCACAAATTCTATTGTCTTCCTGAAGCCAGTGTCTCTTCTACTCAGTCAGGGTTCTGTCTCTCACCTGTATGCACTCAGTACCTTTAACTTGGATGTGTGTGAGTGCACACTCATGATGCCTCGTACTGACAGCTTAATCAAACCCCGAACCATGCACAAAACTCATGAAACAATACTACAATAGACTTCTCCTAAAATAGCAAGGCCAGAGTAAACTTGGGGCCTAATTGTCTCTTTAGTGACGTGACCTCATGAACAGCAAGCTCTAGCCCAAGTTGTTCAGACCCATGCTCAATCAGTCAGTCAACCTAGTCAACAATCCAGATTCTCGACACAATTTTCTATTATGGTTTATTACTTCAGAAAATCAAGGAACTATTTGGGGGCCACCTATTTTTACGGTTCTAAGAGCCAAATCCATTGACTAGTGCTAGAATGCGAATTGCTGAGAAAGTTTTGGAGTTCTGGAATGATTATTGGGACTTTCACTTCTTGCAATTATACATGGGAAAAAAAATGAAAGCCAACCTTAGGAATATATATATACATGTATGACAATGTTATCAACAGAGTTAACCATCCCAATCTCAGTATAGTCAATTTCAAGATCAAAAAGATAGTATGAGGCAATGGAGTAGACAACCAATTGCAAAATTTGAAGAAAATAGGATGAATGCTTCTACCATTTTTTTCCCTTAACCCACTCCTGAACTAATGAAGGCGACTCAAGACCATTCCGTCAGGTTCCCGAGAAGAGCTTGATTAGATCCATATACCTACCTTAATACATCGAAGGCCTCATTTTACAATGAGATTCCTACTTCCCACACAGATGACAAAATTGGTAATGAGATTTTGGTCGTTGGGGAACATTAAGTACCACCAAAACCTGATGTTGACAAAGAAGTACGAGTCAATACGCATGCATGTAGAAAATATACTTTAGAGCCTCAACAAGACTCCACTATACTTGATGAACACAAGATTCCGTGCACATGATGTAACAGTTGAATGTGATAAATGTGTTACTGATTAGCCCTCAATGGTGCGTAAATATAAACTACTTAATTGAAGTGGAAAATGTGAATACCATGGTACTTCCTATGGTTCATATGTCAAGATAATATTGTGTTGATTCTATACATTAATTTGTATTTCCCTATGAGTTTAATAAGGTGGAATACAAGGCTATTCTATTCTCATTGATGCGGCCAAATCAATTGCAAAGTCATTCAATGTACATTGCAACTATATTCTAAAGGGATTACATCTCTAGTGAAAGTTCAATATGGGTATGAAACACCCTTGAACGTTTAGACCCCAAATTATAAAAATACCAATTCAAGCTTTATATCAAACAATTAATGTGTGGAACATGATAACAAGCTTATAACAGAATTGATAAACAATCTAAGCCAAATATAAACACATCAACAGCAGTAAATATAAGGCAAAGATAAAAAGGAAGAAAGATGCAAACACACGGACAACACACGATGTGTTATCGAAGAGGAAACCGAAGTCCTCGGCATAAAACCTCTCCGCCGCCCTCCAAGCGGTGATAAAATCCACTAAAAAATATAGTTGGGATACATGAACAGCAGAAGATCCTCCAAGCCTAATCTACCCAGGTACCTAAGCCCTCCAAGCTTCTTGCTCCAACGAGGTTACGCCGAACCTATTTCTTCTTTAGCTTCCCGGATTCTGCTACTTGACCATAGCATCAACCAATGTATATTGGTTCCTTCCAAACTGCTTCCCTCAGCACCAAATAAACATTCTCACAGACGTGGGTGTGGTGAGATAAGGATTTGGTAAAAGACCTCTCAAGGGTATGACAATGGAGAGGAAGAGAGTAGAGGAATTTGTAGAGTTTCTTAGATGAAGATTGGGGATGAGGCAATCTTGTTTTTCTCCAGGGTTTTCTCTCACAAAATTCTCTCTGGAAGCTCTCTCAATTTAGTGGGTATAAGGGTCTATATATAGTGAGGTGAGAAAAGAATACGAAGAGACAGTTTTTGCCAAACAGGGTAAATTGGCGGCTTGGTCTCGCGGCTTGTCCAAGTCGCGAAATCAAGTCGCAACGTAACGGCCTGGCCAGCCTGGGACTTTTGTCCTGTAGTGCGACAGCTGGCGCGACCCTTCAGCTTCCCTACGTGCATCTCACGTGCCTGAGGTTGGCGACTTGCAGTCGCGAGCCACCCGCAAGTCCTAGCCGCGAAGCTCTGCTTCTTTGCACATACTTGAGCTTTTCTTCACATTTTCTCACACACTACCCTTACAATAATCCCACATAAATACAGGGTTACTAAGTGCTTAAATTACAAGCAAATTGGCACGGAATAAAGCCAACAAGATGGTTGATAAATTTCAACCTTACAACTAGTATCTTGTAATCAAAAGTGAAAGAAGCAAAATAAAAACAAACATACCACCATGTTGTCAAACTTCCAAACATACCAGGTTGTTATATTATAGATTTTTTTTTTTAATATCTTATTCTGTTCGTTTCGGCGATAATATTTTCTAAAAAATGAGTCATTTTTCAAAAATTTATTTTTATATAAAATTATCTCTCTTTCCTATGTTTGGTAGTAATCTTAAATGAATTGAAAAAGAGTCTTATAACTTCACGTGCTTTCCAAAAAAATTTAGTGAAAAACAATCTCTAAAAATAAATCATACTTTTTTTATTGACCAAAGATAGTTTTCATTTAACTCATTTTTTTTATACTATTAAACACTGGAAAATATGAAGAAACTATCTTTACACAATGTTTTCCACTAAAACAAGCAGAATACAAGACTCTTTACTTTCTTTGGCTTGGAAAATAAGTGAGTGATTGATTCGATACCGTCAATGTCGAGGAAATTAACTACTATTATTTTTGCAAATGGAAAACATCATTCATAAATTCCTTGGAAAGGAAAGGAAGGATAATGCTTCTCTGGACATAGTTTTCTACTACCTCATTTGCATTTATGGGCGTCGGGTTCAATCATTAGCCTAAGCATCACATGAATATCCCTAAGAAAGTGCCAAAATGGGCATTTGCCCCTTTCTCACAAACTTTCCAGCATTTTGCCCAATTTCTCAAACTATTTAGGGATATGCCCCTGTTTTGAAACTCGATAATGTGAGGGATTTTCATATAAAACTTGATTATTTTATAAGCGAGTTACTAAAAAACTCGATATTCATATGATCTAGTTAGTCTAAGCGTTGTGCCACGCTGGCAAAGCAGACATGGCTTTTTCCAATAAAAAAATGCTCGTGTGAGCATGCATAACTCGGTAAATAGAAAACCGAGTTTGCCTTAACAATTTGAATCCCTAACGTCTCATAATGCCTATTCACTCTCTCCCTGTACACTCTCCTTCGCTCTTTGCCATCATTCTCCCTGTACACTTTCCCTCGCTCTCTGCTCTACAATCAATCTTCCCCACTCTCCCCCACTTTCCATCAGTCTCACTCTCCCTATCCAATCTCCCTCACCCTCTTCGATCAGTCATCGTTGCCGGAACCCTGGTGCCTCTGTCGAACCTTCACCGTACCCGCTGCTGTTGATTACAGGTACGTTGCTCTCCTTTAATATCTTTTCTGATTTTGGGTAATATTGGGTTGTGTTTGGGATTTTAATTATTTTGTTGTCTTTTATATGCTGCAATGATGATGATCTAAAGTATTTCTTGCTATATGGTTATGTTTGTGTTATTTTCTCATTAATGAATTTAAATGTGCTTGTGATATTGTTACCATATATCGTTTTTTTTTTTTTTTTTTTTTTTTTAAGTTTCAAACTATGGCGTCCGCTCCTGACGATAGTTCTTTTATCATCAGATTAAGACACTAATCAGTTTTTGGTGTAGGCAGGGATTGAACCCTAAATTTCTTATTCAATCATTAGAAACTTTACTAGTTGAACTAACTAGAATCCACTATATTGTCTTACCTTAAGTAAGTTGAAACTAAAAAAAAAAAAAAATTTATGCCTTGTATATGATTTTCTATTAAAATTAAAATTAATTTAATCAATATAATTTATTGAGTTATATGTTAAATTATTCTTTGTTTGGATAAGTTGTTGATTTTTTTTTGGTATGATTTGTTGGGTAATTTTATTATTAAGTGAAGTCACCCAAAAAAAAAAATCTTTAACATTAATGTAAATAAATGAATATATTGAAATATGTTGATGAATTATATATATATATATAAAGTTCAAATGAACAATTGAATATCTTTCATTTATTCATTTTTTGTTAGAATTCTTTTTTCTCTTTCTTGTGTTTGTTTCTTAAAAAAAAAAAAAAAAAATCCTTCATTTTTTTGCCAGAATTGTTTCCTTTGCTATAAATGAATAACGCTCCCATAATCCAGGAGAATCTACAACTAAGACAAATTTAGGTTAATTTAATTCACCTTAAAAATAAACATAAATAAAGGTAAAGTTGTAAAGCCGAATAAAATAGTAAAAAGAACAAGTCATAAAAAACATGAATCGTGCGTTGTGTGACTTGTGAGTCTTCCTTCTCGATTTCTGACCAACAACAACCCAAAAAAGTCAAAAATTACATTACTTTGCAAAAACTTTAACTAAATTCTCATCATAACAAATCAAACATTTAGGTATTAATTAAAAAAAAAAAAGGCTGGAAATTTATTTATATTTCAAATTAGCCCAAAAAAAAAGTCCGTAAATAACAAAACCATTGACCCAAAAAAAAAAAAAAAACACAGAGAGAATTTGGGGGCATCATTTCCAATCGGCACTCTCTAGAGGAGAGAGAGAGAGAGAGAACAAAATGGGGATATCGGATGAAATATCACCGGCGGATGCGCACGGCGGCAGCAGCCCTGGAAAGGAGCAGCAGGCGGCGGGAGTGGGCATACTTCTACAGATCATGATGCTTGTTCTCTCCTTCGTCCTCGGCCATGTCCTTCGTCGTCACAAATTCTATTATCTTCCTGAAGCCAGTGCCTCTCTTCTCATAGGTATGTATATGTATATATGCATTTTTAAAATTTGCTTCATTCAATGCAATTTGAAAAAAAAAAAAAAAAGAAACCCCCAAAATTTACTATCTTTGTTTCCATTTTGGTCAGGTTTAATTGTGGGTGGTCTTGCTAATATATCTAACACAGAAACTAGCATCAGGTTAGTTAGTTAGTTCATTGTCCCCCCCAAAAAAGAGGAGTTAGTGTTGTTTGGTTAATAATCTTTTTGGGTTCATTTTTGCAGGTCTTGGTTCAATTTTCATGAAGAATTTTTCTTCCTATTCCTGTTACCTCCCATCATATTATATCCTTTTGTGACTTTAATATTTATGTTTATGGTCTAAAACTCGTGAGCGATTTTAGTCCTTGAAGTTTAACATTATTGCTTTTAGTCCCTAAAAAGCTTAAAGTGATCGCCTTTTGTCGATATGGAGTGATGGCGTGTCAGTTTTTAGTTTAATCACGTCATCTACGGTACTAAAAATGATAGCTTTAACTTCAGGGACCAAAATTGCTGACTAAAAATATATTTAGGGCTGTGTTTTTTTTTTTTTTTTTGTGGTTGATCTTTGTGAATTAGCTTCTACATAAGGTTTTCCTTGACACTTGCGTTCTTACTCAGTCGGGGTTCAGTCTCTCTCCCGTATGTACTCTGTGCCTTTAACTTGGATGTGTGTGTGCGCACGCATGTTTTGCTTTCCAATTTGGATTAGTGGCAACTAATGTACTGCGAATGTGATGTACACTATCATTGTGCCTTTTGCAGAAACCATTCTTTTCAAACTTTGGAGCTATCGTGACATTTGCTATCCTTGGCACATTTATAGCTTCAATAGTTACTGGTGTTCTAGTGTAAGTTTTTATTGGCTCCCTATAAGCATGCTTTCATGCCAAGAGCCTTGTAGCTCAGTGGCGCCGTATGTACTCCTTTAAGAGGAGAACTGGGATTCAAATTCCCCCTCCCCACTTGTTGTAACTACTGAATTATCAAAAATAGAAAATAGAAATCATGCTTTCATGATATTAGAGTTTCCATCTTCCTCATTTTTACTTTTTTATTGGGGTTTTGTTGCAGATACCTTGGTGGTCTTACGTACCTCATGTACAGACTTCCATTTGTTGAGTGTCTGATGTTTGGTGCTCTTATATCAGCAACAGATCCGGTCACTGTTTTGTCCATCTTTCAGGTGATTTCATGCTCTGCTTCTGTATCATATAATCCATTAAACACGTATCTATTGTAAGACAATATATACGGTTTGGTGAAACCAAATTGCCCAACTGGTTTTCCTATAACCTTGTACCTCTCTGCTTATGTCATGAGTTTTTGACACAAGCATTCTACAATTTCTGAAGTATCTGGTAGATGATAGCAATTCTAATGTTAATGGGGTATGTAACTTTAAAGCCATGAAAAAAAAAAAAAATTCATTTTTGTCATTTAACAAAAAACAACTTTTATCCCAAACAGCTTTTAACTTTTACCTTAGCTTTACTCCGTTGAGATGGCATCAATATTATGTGTGGAGGACCATAGTAATCAATTGATGCAGGGCCTTCAGTTATATGCACTATATTAGGGTTTATTTGGGTATGATTTGATGTGAATAGAGTTAGGGAGTGGCTAGATTTAAGGTTCAAGGTTGTAAGGTGATGAAATTATTTGGTTTAATTGCATGAGTAGCAAAGATAAAACCAAGGTATTTTGATGCTTCCCTGTGGCTGAGATCTGTACTTGATTGCAGAAATGGGTTATTTATGGAAGTTAAGGTTCTACTAATTGGAGAAATGGATTTGGGCTTAGTTTGTCTTTTAGGATTGAATTGCAGGAATTTAATATATATATATATAGACACACACACACATGTTATCAGCTCTAGTCCTTTAAGCAGCAAATTGGTTATAAGATTAAGAAGATAAAAATCTAGGCAACCTCACCAAAGTTTCCTTTGTAACTGCACCTAGAAAAAGAAGGCAATCTCATGCTCAAATTCTTTTAAAGTGGCTGGAGATATTTTCCTGCTAGAACTAAGGCTTCTAATGTGAAAATGAAGAATAATTAGTAAGTTTAATTAATTGTGTAGATTGGTGTTATTTGTGCAAGAAAAATGGGGAGACAACTGATCGTTGACTTCTTCATTGTGATATCATTGACTATAGTTTTTAGTCTCTATAGGATTCAGTAAAAACAAGGAAATACAGGATTTAAAATGAGGAACTTTGCTTAAAGATAAGAGTGTCTCTCATTGATGAAAGATGAGAAAAGTTGCTTGGAATTTTCGGTCAGCAATTAATGCACTATTGAGAAAGATTGAGTTAATTCAAGTCATGGGAATGAAAAAGGTAGAGGAAGACTTAAAATAATATTAGTATAAGTAATAAAAAAGTACATGTCAATTAAGGGGGCAATAGAGAGTGTGACTTTAGATAGAATAGAATGGTGGAAAAGAATACATGTGGCCAACCCTGATTAGTCTATTGAAGATCCGTAGCCGACCTCAAAATTTTGCGACTAAGGCTTGTTTTTTGTTGTTTTTGCGGTAATATATATATATTTGTGATGGCTTTATGCAGGAACTTGGCACAGACACGAACCTATATGCCCTGGTATTTGGAGAATCTGTTTTGAATGATGCAGTAAGTTTTTGCCATTATGTCATCGATATCCCATATTCTTGTAGAGTACATGTCCTGGTTAAAGACAAATCATGTTTACTGGGTGAATTTTTTTTTTTTTTTGTATGTTGCACCATTGGTAGATGGCAATTTCTTTGTACAGGTACGTAAAGTGAATTACACTCTTCTGCAGCAATTAGAATATTACTGGAGTTCTGTTCTAAGTGAACCAGTGTTTTGCAATGCAGGACAATGTCACTGTACAGAAGTCATGCCTCCTCTGGAGAAAACTTCTTCATGGTGATTGTCAGGTTTCTTGAGACCTTTGTTGGCTCACTGTCTGCAGGTCAAGATTTGCTCTGTCATACAATATTATAGATTTAAAAGAAATGTAATTATCTCTTTGGCATTTGTTTGAAGATGCATGTGGAGTGCATGCATTGAATTTTTTTTGAATGATTTTTACTAACTGTGGTAGTTTTTTTTGATAGGTAATAAGAATATATTATTAAAACAAACTCAAAAACAGATGAAAACCATTACAAGGTGTTCATGATGGTGAACACAAGGAAAAGCAATGGACAAAACAACCAGCAAACAACGAATAGGAAAAAACTTAAATAGCAATACTAAGAGAAGAAATAAACTCTAAGATAGTGGAGCATTCCGAGAAGCCCCAACACCTAGACCAATCAAATAAAGTCTTCTGGCAAAGAGCTTGTAATTGAACCAAGGTTTTCTCGGTGTCCTCAAAAGAGCGCCGATTCCTTTCCGCCCAAACAATCCACATCAAACAGCCAGGAACCATATTCCATATGTCTGAATTTAAATTTCCCAGCCAAAAACTCCAACAATACACCAAGCTTTCCACAGAGCCTGGCATGACCCAATGTATCCCAAAGATATTAAGCATATAAACCCATAGAGAGTGAGCTACAGAACAATGGAGGAGAAGATGATCCACAGTTTCCTCATTCCGATGGCACATACAACACCTATTCACCAAAATGCGCCCCCTAAGCATAAGATTATCCAAAGTAAGGATCTGCCCATGAACCGCTGTCCACACAAAAAAAGCCACCCTCCTAGGGATCTTAGCTTTCCAAACACCCTTCCATGGAAAATTGGAAGCAACTGCACCCCTAATGATATTGTAATAGGACCGGGTGTCAAACATGCCATTCCCTTTGAGACACCAATGAGAAGTGTCATCCCCACCACCCCTAGGGATCCGAGATTGAATGAACTCAAGGAAAGCTAAAGCAGCCCCTACTTCCCTTTCATGAAAATTCCTATGAAATCTCAAATTCCAGATTCTATCGATACCACCCTCTTGGTAGCATAAAACATCAGAAATGCAAGCTTCCTTGTCATTAGAACACACATACAACTGAGGATAGAGCCTATTAAGCGTGTTATCTCCAACCCACTTATCATGCCAAAAAAGAATACGAGAGCCATCCCCCACCACTAAGGACACATGGTTGGAGAAACTCTCCCAACCATCATGAATACCCCGCCACAGACCACATCCGTGGGCCCTTCTGCAAATTTTAGTACTCCACCCCCCTTGACCCTCACCATATTTAGAAGCAATAACCCTCCTCCAAAGATGATTGTCTTCTCGCCCAAACCTCCATAACCATTTCCCTAACAGTGCTTTATTAAAGTGCACTAACTTCCTGATCCCCAGACCACCCAAGACTATCGGTAAACATACCTTCTCCCAAGCCACCAGTGGATATTTGAAGCACTCCTCCGAAGAACCCCATAAAAACTTCCTCTGAATACGCTCCAATCTATCAGCCACAGCTACAGGAATGACAAATAAGGATAGATAGTACGTAGGAAGGCTAGAAAGAGTACTCTTCACCAGGGTAAGTCTACCCCCCTTAGATAAATAAAGACGCTTCCAACCTGAGAGTTTCTTCTCCATCCTCTCCAAAATAGGATTCCACATAGATGCTGTTTTGTAAGAGGTGCCCAACGGCATACCCAAGTATTTCAAAGGCAGACTACCCACCCTACATCGAAGAATGGCAGCCAATGCATCTATATTTCCAACCTCCCCAACCGGGACAATCTCACTCTTCCCCGCATTAACTTTCAGACCAGAAAAAGCTTGGAAGCAAGTCAATGCCAGCCTAATGGATAGCAACTGATCTCTAGATGCATCACAAAACAAAATGGTATCATCTGCAAACAGCAAGTGTGAAATGCGTACCCCTATAGAGTTAGTAGGCCCCACACGAAATCCACGAAGCAGACCACAATCCTCAGTTTTCTTCAACATCCTACTTAGAACTTCCATAATAAGGAGGAAAAGAAGAGGGGATAGTGGATCACCTTGTCTCAACCCACGAGAGCTTCCAAAAAAGCCTACCGGAGAACCATTCACAATAATAGAGAAGCGAACAGTAGATATACAAGCCTTAATCCACCCCCTCCATCTCACCCCAAAACCCATCCTATCCAACAGATAAAACAATGCGTCCCAATTCACATGGTCATAGGCTTTCTCAATGTCCAATTTGCAGACCACCCCGGGCTCATGGCTCTTCAATCTGCTGTCTAGGCACTCATTAGCAATAAGCACTGAATCCAAAATTTGTCTCCCACCAACAAAAGCATTTTGAGACTCAAAGATGAGACTATCTAGCACAACCCTCAATCTATTTGCCAGCACCTTAGACAGCAGCTTGTACACACTCCCTATCAAACTAATAGGCCGAAAGTCCTTAACATCAATAGCATTATTTTTCTTGGGAATTAGAGTGAGAAACGAGGCATTTAAAGACCTTTCAAACACTGAATACCTGTGAAAGTGCACAAAAACAGCCATAACATCCTCCTCTACCACTCTCCAACATTTTTGAAAAAAAGCCATGGTGAAGCCATCTGGTCCAGGAGCTTTATCCCCCTCCATCTCCATCAAAACCTGGATCACCTCTTCTTTAGAGAATTCCCTCTCCAAGGCCAACCTTTCCTCCTCACCAATGCAATCAAAATCCAAACCATCCACAGTTGGACGCCATATATCTGTCTCTTTGTAGAGATTTTGATAGAACTGAACCACCTGAGATTTTACAGTAGGACCATCCTCATATAAGACCCCATCAACCACAATGCTTCTAATGTGATTAGTTCTTCTATGAGAGTTCGCTAGTCTATGAAAAAATCGAGTGTTGTTATCTCCCTCCTTCACATACAAAGCACGAGACTTTTGTCTCCAAAAAGACTCTTCTAAAGCAGCTAGAGCTGCAATATCACCTTTAACTTGAGTACGACGTGACTCTTCCTCAATAGAGAGGCCCCGCATTCCTTCCTTAGCATCTATACCCAATAATTCAGCCAGCAAACACTTCTTCCTAAAAGCCAAATCTCCAAATTCCTCCTTATTCCACTTCTTAAGGTCTTCTTTCAGAGCCTTTAATTTTTGAGCTAGAACAAAACTAGGGGAGCCCAAAAATCTATACCCCTCCCACCAAAGTTTAACTCTCTCGAGAAAACCCTCAGATCTAAGCCACATATTCTCAAACTTAAAAGCACAACGACCCCTATCCACTCCACCAGCTTCCACCAAGAGCGGACAATGATCGGAAATAACACGAGGGAGCACCCTTTGAGACACATTCCCAAAATGATCCACCCAGTCTACAGAAACTAGAGTCCCAAAATGATCCACCCAGTCTACAGAAACTAGAGTCCTACATAAAATCTTATTGTAGTTTTATACCAGAACTGAAGCATGCAGCTGCTATGATTAAATTTGAAGCAGGATTGATTGAAATTATGCATTATATGAAAATTTAGGTTAAAAGAAGACTAGAATGGGTCAAATAATGAGAAAGAATAACTAAGAAAAGTGGATTAAGAGATAGGAAAAGGAAGAGTGGAGGACCAAGATGTTAGACCTAGATTTCTTAGACAATGACAATCACACAAGCTTCTTGAGCATTGCACCAGAGTATGCGTCATGCATCAGTAATAATATTTGTTTCAAAATTTTTATCAAGTGAACCTAGGGAGCCATTGAATTTGGTGAGACAGGTGGTGCAGCCTTGAAAATTATATGGACCTTTTATTTTGTTTATCTCAATTGTGGCAATTTCAAGTTCTATCATCTAGGCCCATGTTCAACACCTGATGGAGATACGTCCTACAATTTTGAATGGTAGTATTGCATTGAGTCTGAATCAGTTTGTCTTTGGTGACAGCACTTTCTTATGGGCAGTGCCAGAACATTAAGTTATAAGACATGTTGGGTTTTCAAATTTTTTTTTTTTTTTTCCTATTGAAGTTATGTCCACAATGAAACTTGATTAGGGTACTCTATAATTTCTAAGATATTATTATATTTTGGGGTTTATGGTAGTCAATTTTTTCTCATTAAGGTTGTGGGAGCCAATCCAGTTGCAATAGAGAAGAGCCTGATTGTCTTTAAAGTTTTAATGAATGGGACACTGAGTGTTTTGGTTAGAGTTTGATGGGATGGTTGCCTAGATATTTTTTTTTTAAATATTTTACGACTCCCTCTTTTCTTCTTCCTCATCAAGTGTGCAGATGCCTTTGCTGATGGATTGTTAGTTGAGTTCCCACTCCCAACTTGATGGGCTTGAGTTTTTTGGTGAGCAGGGGAATTGTTGCTGTAGAGCAGTTATAGGCTGGTCAGTTACTAAGTATACTTTATGGTAGCCCAAAACTAGGCCTATGGGTCCAACAATTTTGGTCTGAAAAGTGTCCCTGGTAGTCATTTTGGTCTTTTGATAGATCTGTTTACCATTTTTACTTCTATATAAGCTCATTCATTCGTTATGTTTCCCCTGTACATGAGTTCTGCACATTCAAAATTTATTTACTTTTTTAATAAGTGATTGTAGGCATGCTGTATCAACATTTCCTTGTCATCTTAATTTTAAAAAATAAAATAAAAGAATAGGCTATTTCTCTAAATCTTGTGAGTTTCATAATTGTAAGAATAGGTTTTCTGGAAAATATTTTCTCAATGTCTTTGAAATTGGAATCACAACTAAATTGTGAATTCTGGTTGAGAATATGTTTCTCCATACATCATCATAGTCCAAGCAATGAAAATTTTAAAATGCTTACTAAAATGAGTATAAGATTTATTTTTTTGGAATTCTCACTTATCAAAAAAAAAAAAAAAAAAAAAAGATTTGGGAATTCTAACTCAGGTGATAACATATTTCCCCTTATGTTATGACTTATCAAAAAAACATTCTCAGTGTATCTTGTAGCCAGTACTAAATTGTGAAATACTGAGGATGCTCACCTTTTATACTTGCACAATGCACATGTAAAAAAGGGGAAGGTCACCACCAAGGCATCTTGAAGGTGACTCGTATTCCATGAATATGATATCTATCTAGTGTGATGTATGGAATATATGACAAGGGTATTTCTATTGATTGGTCATGTCATATAGGCTCGAGTCGGGCATCCAATTGCTTCGATTTGAATTATCCGGAGGATGCCTTATATCAAAAAGATAGACAATCAAACCTATTTCTCGATTCAATAGAAGCCCAAAGAGATGAATAGGGTCCCAAATAACGAGAGAGATTTAAAAAGCAGGTCCGATTACGCCTATTCCTAATCCTAAATGGAATGTAACGACGTAGGGATCCATATGTAAACATAGTATCTATTTAGATACGCTCGAATAACCCCTTCTCATAATTCGAATGTATATAACCTAACCCTATTCCGGTCTGTCCCGGTATGGAATGAACTTATAATCTATAATCTGATGATCGAGTCGATTCCATGATTATAAGTTCATAACCCTAGCCCATTCCCATTTTGGGCGGAACAGATCTACTAATATTCCAGTTAGGTTAAGAGGGATCTTGAACTAAGAAATAGATTCTAGAAGCTAAAAAAGGGTATCCTGAGCAATTTCAATAATCGGGTTCATTGATATTCCTGGTATAGTAGATGCTATCACACATATAATCATACTCAATTCGATGGAATTGTTTGATCTTAAAGGGGATCTTCTATAATTTCGCACGTGAGGGGTTATTTCTTGGTTTCTTCCAGTCATTAATAACTTGATTATCTTTAGATAATAGTAGATAGAAACAACGCTCGTAAGGAGTCCTATTGAAACCAAGAAATATAGACCTGCCTGCCATCCACACCAGAATAAATGAAGTTTTCCGAAAAAACCTGCTAGTGGAGGAAGACCTCTGAAGGATAAGAGACATAGGAAATTGAAAAGGGATGTAACTACAGTTCTTTCGGAAATGGTAAGATCTTTGGCACAAGAAGGGGTTGATCCGTATCATCTTGACTTGGTTCTGATTTCTCTATTTTTTTAAGAATACCGAGTTGGGTTCTTCTCCTACCCGTATCGAATAGAACATGCTGAGCCAAATTTTCTTCATGTAAAACCTGCTTTATTTAGATCGGGAAAATCGTACGGTTTTATGAAACCATGTGCTATGGCTCGAATCCGTAGTCAATCCTATTTCCGATAGGAACAGTTGACAATTGAATCCAATTTTTCCCATTATTTTCGTATCTGTAATAGTGCGAAAAGAAGGAAGGCCTGACGCCAAGTTGTTCAAGAATAGTGGAATAGTAGCTTTGAGTTTCTCGACCCTTTGACTTAGGATTAGTCAGTTCTATTTCTCGATGGGGGGGGTGGGGAGGGGAGAGAGAAAGAGAGCTACTCAAGAATGACATGAAGTTTCAATTGATTTAATTGCTTGCTCTTTAAAAACTTCATTTTTCTTATTTTCTGATTTTTTCACTAGCTGCATTTTTTTTCAAGATTGCTAACAGGTGCATTTCATATGGCTCTGCAGGTGTTGGAGTTGGATTTACTTCTGCTTTGATATCCTTTTTGACAAAATTATCTCATATGCTGTCTATCATTTTACTCTTAGTAGACATGTAGTTGTTACAAAATCGTGAGACCTTTTTTTTTTTAAGTAATAAATTGTGAGACCTTAATTACCAGAACCTTTTCAAGTATGCAGGATTGGATATTGACAAGTGAGTTTATGTGTCATTCTCCTTTTATTTCTAATAAAATTATTTACACACACACACATATATATATATATATATTAACAAGTGAGTCCAGCATATAAATATCTCCTGATATATATGAAAATGTTTGATACACATTTTACTTGTCTTATTTTCTGTTCAGTCTTCAAAACTTGGAGTGCTGTCTCTTTGTGCTATTTCCATATTTCTCGTAAGAAATCTTTTTGCCATTTATTTTGAGAATTGTTCATTCTTTCTGTTCTGGACTTAATTGTACAATCTAATTTAAAACTTCAATCTCTCTAGGTACATGCTTGCGGAAGGTGTTGGACTGTCTGGTATTGTATCGATATTGTTCACAGGAATTGTAAGTGGATGTATATTGTTTTGCTGTAGCACAACCAACTATATTATAACAACCTGCTACATGTTGAAGCTATGTGATGAATTGCTTTTCTGTTTTAGGTCATGAAGCATTACACATATTCAAATTTGTCAGAAAAGTCTCAACAATTTGCGCAAGCGTTTTTTCATTTGCTTTCATCATTAGCAGAGACATTTGTGTAAGGGACCTTTTCATTATACGTATTTTAAATAACTTTTATGTCTACATGATATTGACTTGTTTTTCAATTTGCAGATTTATATATATGGGCTTTGATATTGCCATCGAACAGCATAGTTGGTCACATGTTGGATTCATTTTTTTCTCAATTGTATCCTTGCATCATTTGTCAGAAAAATGATAGTTTACTGATAATTTCGTTAAGTGAAAGTTGCCGTTGCTCCTTAACTTGCTATTATCCCAGTTATTTATTGTAGTTGCCAGGTAAGCATGCTGTATTTTTAAATATGAAAACCTTTTGATCTTGAAATAAACATATTTTTGTTATATTATTTAAGTTGTATTGCATGGAAATTTATATGTCCTTTTGATGTAGGGCTGTGAATGTTTTTTCCTGTGGATATCTGGTCAATTTGGTCCGACCTGCACATCGACAGATCCCTGCAAAGCATCAAAAAGCACTTTGGTATAGCGGTAAGAAGAGTAGAAAGTGCTAATTGCTTGAATTTCTTAATATGATATTGCCAACTTATAATGAATTATGGATGAGTAGGACTTCGAGGAGCTATGGCTTTTGCCCTTGCTCTGCAATCAGTTCATGATCTTCCAGAAGGACATGGCCAGACAATATTCACTGCAACCACTGCAATTGTTGTTTTGACGGTAGGCAAGCTGACCTTTATTTTAACTTAAAGCAATTAAATCCTTTCATTGTCTGGTACCTTACTACCGCAATTGAATAGGGTTTATGTACATTTGGGTAAAATGAAGATTGGATCTTGAATATATATATATATATATTATGGTTGTTTGGTATTAAAATAGTGAATAGAACTAGTCAAAGCTTAAAAATTAGCTGTTGGACTTTCACTAAAATCAATATCACTGTGAATGCTATTGGCTACAATAAAGCCTTTATATGGGCTATTGTTAAATCATTTCCTAGAAGTACTAGGACTCTAAATAGCCTATTCCTAGAAAAACTAGGACTACTAATAACAAAGAAAAAAAAACCTTATGCACTTTTAAACCAAATAGGAAAAGGAATCAAAACACAAAATAACACTTATGGGTCTTTGGTTTAACCTATTCATAAGATTCAATTTAACTTAAGACTAACTAAGGTCCCAAGTAAGCTCTCCATCATCCAAAACATCCCAAATTAATGCTTGAGCACTAGATTGAGTTTTCACTTTCTTCATAAATGTTCAAAGGGGGTTGCCAATTATGTTCCACATCTGCATCAAACTTTTTTAAAAAAGAAAAAAAGAAAAACAAGCAATGCAGTGGTGATATTTGTACAATTTAAGATATATTATTGCTGGCCACCACAGCCCAAACAACCCTAAAAGACATCACCAAGGTACTGCCACATATTTTCATCGCCACCCAAAACTCCCAAACTCCATTATTGCCACTTATCCACTGCCCAAAAACACCACCACACCCTATAAACTAATAGTGCCCACTGAGACTCCATATTTGTAGTTCACGTTCTTTCTCTATAAGCTATCCTGTTCCCCCATATTCCTCCAAAGCCACTCCCCAATCTTGATTGTCAAGTCACCTAATGAATAGACTTACAAATCACATTCCAATTAAACAAATAAAATTTCTGCTCCTCACCTAAATCACCCCCAAAAAAATCACATTGGAATTTTTCCATTTTATTTGCCACTCCAACTGGCAAATGGAACATGGCAAATGGAACAAAGTAAGTGGGAAGACTAGAAAACGTACCATTTATAAGAGTTAAGTACACCTCCCTTTGATGGAAAAAAACTTTCTTCCAAGCTGCTTTTTTTCCCCACTAGAACACCGTTTCAGATATTCATCATTAACCTGAAATAAAAATCCCCTCACCACCATCAAACAGCTTAAAATTCACAACCAGGCCTCCACAAATCAATGCTAACATCCCAAATTACTCAACAACTAGCAAGTTGCTCGTGCAATGCATGGATAATATTGTAATGTTTTATGTAAGATGATTTTAGAGAATATTGTATGTGTGTGTGTATATATATATTATAGCATAATTGTTATAAAACTTTTTTAGTAATGAGTTCATTGTAAGAAGTAATAAAAAAAAATTACCCGTAGGGGTTTCGGCGGCTTGATGGTGGTGAGAGGTCAGCATGACAATGGTGGCGGTCCCTCAAACTCCTCTATTTCTCTCTCTTACAAATGCTTTGTCAATTTCACGTATTTTTTATTTTGGAAATAGTGAAATAATGTGTTTCATTTAACAATCCACAACATTCTCGTGTCTCTCTCTCTCCATAGTGTCTTATTGGTTAGTTATATTAGTCCTTAATTTTTTTTTTTGCTTTTGTGTTTTATGCTAAAACAATGGTTATGCTAAAAGACATGAATAAGAGAGAAATGCGTGGTGTAAGCTCAGACAATTAATGAGATAATAGTAAAAAATAAGTTAATGTGATCTTTTGGATAACAGTAAAAAAACTTAATGAAAAGAGGTAAAAAAAATTAAATGCAAAATTAGAGCGCTACATGGCAGAACCTCATGCGCTCTCGCATGAAGTTTTTGCTTATATATATATATATATATATTGATTATAAAAAAATCCAAAATTAAAAAAGAAGAGAGATAGAAGCAAATGTTTGAAGCGTGACAAGCTTCTGGAATTACAAAATTATTTAATGAGAAATATATGTACTCTATATCACCATTTTGGAGTTTTTATAAAGGGAAAATTATAATTTACCCTCTTGTGGTTTGGTCTATCACAATCTAGTTCACAAATTTTCAATTGCTACATTTGAACTTTTAAAGTTTGAATTAAAATGAATCATTAATGTTCTATCCAAATTAACAAATTTTACATTTTGTGGACAAACTTTCAATTAGAACTTACCACCTTATGGTTTTGCCTTAGCACAATTTAGCTTCATAAAATTTTAAATTGCTACATTTTACCTCTTAAAGTTTGGATTAAAATAAAATTGTTAACACTACTTTGGATAAAACTACAATTTTTTTTTTTTTTGAAACCTTAGGAGTCAAATGTAGCAATTAGAGGTTTGTGGATTAAAATTGTGATAGGGCCAAACTAAGGGAAGTAAATTGTAATTTCATCTTTCGAAAGATATGAATTTTTAGTTGTTATAGTTTTCAAAAAACTGAGAATTGAAAACATGGACAAAAAACATTTTTTTTTAAAGAAAATTGTTCTTTGAGAACCCTTCCAATTTTTTTAAATTTTAGTGAAGCCCCTGAATATCCCATGACTGGTAAACTAATGACTCAAAATAAAAACTCTTTTAACCTTAGAGTGGATGGCTGTGATTTGTGTACTGATTTCATTCATAACTCTTTTAACCCTAGACTACTTTTCTTTAATAAGCTATAAGTTTTATTGAAGACCAGGAACATGCCCCTTCTTAAGGAGATAGTCCTAAAGAATTAAAAGGAAAGAGAGTCAATAAAATCAATAACAAAATAGATCTTGCTTTGACCCATTATATGAGCCCCTTCAAACAAAGTTCTTTCTGAAGGCAATTTTAATTAAGCAACTAAAGTCCCACATCTTCAAAGGTACAATGGTTCGTCTAACCATACTCTCCACATATAACATGAGGGGGTGAAATTCCAAACACCAGTGAGGTGTTCACAAAATGAATCCCTCCATCTACTTAGGAATCAAACATGGTTTTAGGCATCACCCAATGTATCCCAAACATAGAGAAAGTAAAACTCCATAATATGTTGTGTCACAGGGCTACAACAGATGATCCACAGATTCACTGCTACTCCCAATCCTCCATTAAGAATAGGAAAGCACCTAGTATTTGTATTCACGATAGGGAGTTCTAATTTATCACTGCTTCTGCTGAGAAAATTTATCTGTGAACTCTCCAATTTATTAGCTACAACCATAGGAATAGTGAAGAAAGAGACGAAATCAGTTGGTAAATTGGAAAGTGTACTTTTTAGTAATGTCAATCTTCCCCCTTTTGACTCGTACAACTGCTTCCACCCCAATAATCTACACAGTTTTCTACAATATGGGATTCCACACAGAACTCATATGAGACTTGTCTTGATCCAATGTTGCATGTGGGTCCCATATGAAAGAACCCAAATATAACAATTGAAAAATACCACTAAACCCATCTTTTCTTGCTGCATCAGTTTACTGGATCTGGATGTATTTGAGTTAAAATTATGTTGTGAGTTGCATATAAGACATCTTGTTCTCACAATATATCTATATTGCTTTAAATTATTTTTCAGGTGTTGTTGATTGGAGGTTCAACTGGTACCATGCTGGAAGCATTACATGTTGTAGGTGATAGCCATGATGGCCATGATGGCTCCTTAGGTGAAGTAAGTTTTGCAGAGAATAACTTAGTTATCAGCTCTGTGTATTAAAATTTCAGATATTATGACTGTGCTGCTACCAGCGTGATGATTAGTGAACTTGTGACTTTTTAAATTCTTACTTCTATGTTTATTCTTTTGTTTAAGAGTTTTGAAGAGAACAATGGCTACATTGCTCCCTCATATGATGAGGCATTATCATCAGGGAACAAGATCAAGATGAAACTTAAAGAGTTCCATAAAAGGTAATATCTGTGAAAATGCCTTTGAATATGTGACTACAAAGCTTTTATTTAATTCTTATGTTAAGAAACTAATATAACAACCCCTCCTACGCCCTTGTTGTTCTTGTCAGCACGGCATCGTTCACGGCATTAGATAGGAACTACCTCACCCCATTCTTTACAAGTCACAATGGAGATGAAGAAGAAGATGAAGAAGAGCAAGGTAAGACAAGGCTTGACTTGACTCTCAGTTAATGTATATGATTTGAACAGTATGCTGCCCAAGAAATTGCAAATCTTTATATTTACAGAGAATTTCTCATTTCTCAACATGCATCAGATGTAATTTTTAAGGGATTAATGCTAATGAAAAATTCCCGAAGAATGTCTTATAATTTAGTAAAATCGGAATTAAACAGCATAACCCCAATTTGACCCCTGTAGTCTGCATTGATCACACCTGCACCAATTGCATGCTTTCATGGAAGACTGATCATGGTGCTAAAGATTCAAATAGTCCTGTTTCAATAAGCAAAATCATAATAAAAATTGACCTCTGGTTTCTCTTTTCAACCCTTGACATGATGGTCTTGCTAAATTCACTTGAATCCAACAAGCTGCAAGAAAAATAAATTGACCTGCTGATCTTTTTCAATGTATGTAATGTTGTATTGGAAAGTGGAATTGGATGGTTTTTAGTTGTGAAAGATAGAACCATAGAGTAAACTATGTTGTGCAATCACACTTGCAAGAGAGATGTACTTATTCAATATTTACTGCATTATATCACTTCCAGTTGGACTTATTCAATAATTTGATTTTGGGGTTGACAGATGGTTTTGTGGTAGGTGGAGAAGTATTTTATACTTTGCTCTCATTCATGTTAGCAGCTGATCCTCTTTACCATCTTTCAATTTCATAATGGATCACTCGTTGTCATTTATATGATAGAAGGGTGCAGAAAGAGGGGTCATTTTTTGTTGTTAGTGGACAGCATTGTATTAGCAAAAATACAAGGGTTCTCTTTTTTGTCATTGTGGATTACATTGATCAGCCATTTGCATGACCGCCTATAGAAATTTTGTCTTTAGCTTTTTATATAAATTTATTTGCTACTTTCTCTTGCTATTCTTTGGAATTCTTTTTGCATAATGGTTTTGTTTGAAATATGAAAATAAAAAGAGCATGATTCTGTGATGAATGGGAAGTCTGACATTTCATTCCAATATTTACCTTTTTAATTGCGTTCTAATTTTCATCACATTGGTGTTTATTTTTTTTATTTTTATTTATTTTTTTGGTGCTCAACAGATGTGCCAACGCCTAGTTCTGGAAGAGGGGGCTTCCGTGGCCGTGGTCGTGTCTAAGAGCAGTGACAATTTCTTCAGAAGCATGTGAAAGGAGTTATATTGTAGATAATTACCAAAATGCATACTAGAGATAGCTGAGTAGGTTAACTGCCGAAATGGACGGATGCATCATTATCAACTTTGTGCATTCCTACTTACTAAAACACAGCTGTAAAATTGTGAAGGTCGTATGAGGGAGACATTGTGGCCTAGTACTAGTACTAGTACGGTTGGGCACCTGTTGTTGAATGTCATTGTGGCATGTACCATTAAATGGATTTGTAAATACTGGATTCAACAAGTTTTACCACATGCAAATTTAAATTTTATATACACATTTGGATCACGGCATTCCAAGTTCGCATTACTTCTATCTTGATCTTTTAATTGTAAAAATGTCTCCTGTAGAAAACTGATCTAGCTTGCCAGGGAAAACTTGGGAGTACAATTTTATTATAACCCCAAGTTATGAATCAATTGAACAAATAATATTTTTATGACTCAAAAGTCACATGGGGGGGGAGAAATTATTCAGTCCCCACAGGAGAGTCCTCCCTTCTCTCACAACAAATGTGGACTCACACCTCCTATGAGAGGAGGGACGACTACTCTCGTAGGAGTCAACAATTTCACGATGACTCTATACAAAGTAAATTTGAATAGCATGGACGTGTGGAGAGCAAGGGGTAATTAGTATCGGATGTAATGATGAGGGAACTTGTCATGGGATGAATGGAATGATAAAGTAGTTACTTCCTTAACTCTATTGAAGGAATAAATGGATGAGAATATCAATTACTTTAGTTCCTTGGTTTTAGGAGGAGGTCTAGGTTGTTTTGATCATGTTATTATCTGGGCATCAATTTTAGTACGCTTCATAAAATAATATGCTATTTATGTTACTAATTGCAAACCTGTGCAATGCACGGAAAAACTACTAAATTTGAGATTTAAAGAAAGAGTAGTTTTAGGACCACAAAGAGTAGTTTTATCACTTTGTTTCTCCTTCTTCCCTTGTGCGTGTGTGATGGTCTTATATTTTAAGATTCAAATGTTACCATATCTATAATTTGCTCCATTCTTTGATTTTGCCATTGCAAAGCATAAGTTGCACATGAGCGCTGACCCTTTCTCTACATTGGAAATAGAGAAAAAGAAAACTTTAATTTATTGCCTGAACCTCCTCCAAATTCTAAATCGTTTGGTCTATAGGGTGTGTGAATTCTTGATTTTTAGGCAATTGGGTGAATTTAGTTATTCTATTTTATTTTTTGTTGGGAAGTGAATTGGGTTTCAGATGAGTTTAGAAAATAGAACAAAATTGAAGGTAGCATAGAATTATTTTGGTGCTAATCGTTATTAAACAAAATTTAAATGTTATGTCCACAACATTTTTACAACAAATCCTATATGGCAGGTTGTTACGGGTTGTTAATGGTGGGGTAGAAAAATAATTTTAGAGATAAGTTTAAATTTGAACCAATAACAACTAATCACCTTTGATTTGTTGTGAAAATTTTGAAATATATTGTGGACGTAGCACCTCTCGTTAAGCTTGACATCATTCATCTAAGACATACTACAAAGTCATTTGAAGCATAAGATTTAAATCATAATTCTATCAACTAATCCTATTAGCAACTTAGGATTCAATTAGCAATTTATTGTATTTCGCATTTTATTGACAACATATTGTACTTACTGCTGGAAATAGCTCATTCACCTCTATTGAACAAGCTTGATTGAAGGTGAGAATGAGGTTTTATAACCACTTAAGGTATTTTACCTCTTTGATTTGAAATGGAATAGGTGAATAACCACCTACCTCATAGGTTTTCTTTCTTAAACTTTTTGTTTGGTTCATGAAAACACTTGATTTGATTATGAGGAATTTTTAATTTGGGGCATTTGAAATTATATGATTGTGAAAGGCAAAGGTCTTTGCCTCAAAATTTGGTTGTGGGGTATTTTTGAAAATCTTTCCTTCGGGCCATTGTTGAAAAGACTTTTTGGGTTTTGGACCCAATTTTGAAAATTTTGGTATTTTAGAAAACTGGGCATCGGGCTAGAATAAAGTCCAAAGGACTTATTTATTTATGATTGATTTTGGGCTTTCAAGCCTAAATTTTGAGAATGACATATCACTTGAAGAAGGTTCTCATAATTTTAGGACCAATCTTCAAAGGAATATATTATTTGGAAATGAATATGTTATTGAAAAATGTCTTTGGGCTCTTAATCCAAGGTTTTGCTTCCTTTTTTTTTTGTGAATTTTTTTCAGTTTTGGAGCTTAGTATTTAATGATTTAAACCAAGAATTTTTTGTTTGAAAAAACTTTGGGCCGTTAGGCCCAATAATTGATTTTTCTTGAAAAATTGTTTGTTTTGAAGTTAGGCATTTGGGTCCAAAATTTTGTTTGATGTTATTTTTGAGGGTTGGCTTTGATTGGAGTGCCTTATCATTGAATGTATTCTTAAATGTGTAGGAATTTTTGTTTGAGTATGTAAAGTTGTGATTTACAACTATGTTTTATGTTAGCTTTATTCTATGACAAAAAGTGTTGTATTGTAATTGCTTAAATTATTTTCTTGTATTTTGTGGGATTTTATTGTATTAGGTTTAGTATTAAGTTGGTGAAGAATCGAGCATGAAATGAAGATCAGTATAGTTTTGCGACTAACTTGCAAGAAGTTCACGAGAAAGGTTCCTGTGGAAAGGGCACGTGAGAAGCACATGCTGAAAGCTAAAGAGTCAAGTGCCAGGCTGTATTTCGCGAGTACTTCGTGAGATAGGCCATCTCGCGAGGTACCCACGAAACTCTCTGCCTAGAGGATTTTAAGTTTGACTTTCATACCCTTCACCCATACTATATATACTCTCATTACCCACAAAAGTAAAAGAGGCTATTATTTAGAGAGAAAGCCCTAGATAGGTTTTTACAACACAACATACCCATCTTTTAGAGGGAGAGCTACTTATCCTTTAGAGAGAAATCATTGTAGCCTCTTCTCCTTCCCTCTCCTATTGTCATACCTTGAGAGAAAATTTGTACCCAAACACAACCCACACCTATTCAGAGTGTAGAGAGTATTTTGGAGCTTGGGAAGTTTTGGAGATTTGCCAAAAGAAGCCAGTGAGGCTTGACTGATGCAATCGGGTAGTGTTGCGGGATCCGGAAAGCTAGTGAAGACAAGACTCTAAGAAGTCTGTTAGTAGCAGGAGCTTAGAGGGCTCAAGTACATTGGGTAGACTAGGCTTGGAGGGTCTTTTGTTATTTGTGTACTCCAATTTATTCACTAGTGGATGGATTTCGACTTGGATGGTAACGGAGAGGTTTTTTGCCGAGTTCTTCAGTTTCTTTTTTGATAACACGTCTTGGTGTTATCTTGTATTTGCATCTCTCTTCCCTTACTCTTTAAGCTTTATTGTTTATTGTTGCTTGCTTGCTTATGGCTTAGAGAGTAGATCCGGTGATTGCGCTTTATTTACTCTTGTTCCGCACTTAGATAAGTTAGAGTAAAAGCAATTAAGTCGTAACTTTTAATTGGGGGTTTAAACAAGCTTGTGTGTTTCACACAAGTCTGAGCTTTCACGTGATATTAGAGCGAGTACACTTGTTTTGGTTTTATTACTTAAGTGTGATCCTTGACCCCTTGTGTTTATTGCCATGGATAGTGCTTTGTATGCTTCTATGGATGTTTTGGATGATATTGATTGTAACATGCCATGTGTTTGTGAAAATGCCTCTATGAGTGTTTATCCTTATGCTTGTGATGACATGTTACATGACTCTTTGGGTGTTGTTGAAATTCCAAATGTCAAACTCATGAAGAAAAAGGCTAAGAAGTTTCATGAGAATTTGAGTAAGTTCATTTGTGAAAATGATGATTTGATTGCTAAGCTCAATGAATCTAACAAATTGGTTGAAAAGTATAAGAAACTTGCTGAACATTCTGTTGAAAAACTAAAGAAGTTTGAATGTTTGAATGTGGACTTGGATGTTAAATTTGTTTTGTCTAACAAACTTGTTGATAATCTTAAATGTGAAAATGAATCTCTTAAGATGCATACCAAGTGTTTGATTGCTGAACCTATTGCTAAAAAGGAAGAAAATCTTTGTTGCAATCATGTTGTGTTACCCAATTTTATGCCTATTGTGATTTCTACCTCTAAAGACAAATCGGTGTACATTTCTCCACACAAAAGAAACTAAAAAGTGGAAAGAAAGGCTCTTAAGCCTAAGCCTCTGTTTAGGTCTCATCCTAGGGATTTGAGTGGATCTAAGTTTGTTCCTACTTGCCACCATTGCGGTGTGATTGGTCACATAAGACCTCAATGTTCCATGTTGAAGAGAGAACAAAATCATGTTGCTAGATCTCTCTCTAAAAAGTCTAGTGGACCTAAACACATTGTTTGTCACCATTGTGGTGCCTTTGGTCATATAAGACCTCATTACTCTAAGTTTCAAGCTCTTAAAAGAATCAAAAGAAAAGAGAAACTTGAGCTTTTTGGAAGTTATGCTATGAAAGCAAAACCGGATTTGGGAGAAAATGGTAAGTTGTTGAATAAAGTTTTTGATGTTTTTAACTCCTTGTCTATGTGCATCTCCAGTTCTCATTCTTCCAACCCTCGTCTCACTTCTCATGAGACACTCATTCCAAAAAATCGTTCCGCTTGGATGAGGAAGAGTTACTATGGTTGAGTTTTTGCTCTCTTAGTCCTTAATCTAATTCTTTCGATCTTTGTAGGACTCTTCATGCATTAGATGCTTCATTATCATGCATTTGTGCATCATACATTTCTTTATATGCACCGTTTTTATTTTTGTTGTTGATCTTAATTTTATGCTTTTGTTTTGTGTGTGTAAAAATCCAAAAACGCATAAAAAGTGAAAAATCCAAAAAGTTTGATCATGTTTGTTTGAGCACATATCACATGTGAGTTTGGCCTAGTACCTCTGTACTAATGACGTAGTGCATTTACGAGTTTAGCCTTTTATGTATGCACATTTTTTAAGTGTGAGCGACATTTAGAAATCTACGTGTGATTGTTGTAAATAGATCTTCAAGCTTGTCATGAATGATTAGTCAATAGTCTTGTTTGATCTTGATACATGCGTAGACTTGTGCTTATATATTTCCTCACATTTATTTTTATGTCAAAAGCTCTATAAACGTCAATCTCTAAAAGAGAAAGAGCTAAAAAAACCTTGCTTCGAAAACTAGTTTGATTAGGAAAAGGTGGAGCAAAAATGTATTCAAAATGTATGATGCCAAACTCAAAGGCTTATTCATCAAAGAAATATAAAAAATTTCATGGCATCGCTTCTCAAAAAATTGAGTTGTATAGAACGAAAAGTATGATAAATGGAAGCCAAATGAAAAGCTTTCAATCAAATGTAAACACTTTGGTGGGGGGGTCATATATGTTCATTTCTACTAGTGAGATAGGTCACTTGACTTCGTGCTAATTGTGTATGACTTAATTGAATTGATCATTGAAACTTCATACTAGACTATGGACTAGTTCATACATGTTTCACACACACAACACACAAGTCTAATGTTCAATGAATGCCTATTTCATTTGTGTGATTGTACGTGTTCAAAAGTGATGTGTGTGTGCTCGACCATATGTGGATCAAACCAAAAAGATTTTTGATCGTTTTATTTGTAATTGGAAGGGTTTTTCATCACTCTTTGTTTCTAGGTTTTGTACCTACTTTTTTTTTCAATGTTTCAAGCTTGTTTTTGTGTTGAAAAATAGGGGCCAGAGTCTTTCGCGAGTAGTTCACAACTTGGCTGCGAGTCGCGAAGTTGAAAAATGCATTTTTGGCATTCAGGCAGAAACTTTCACGAGTAGCTCACGAGTTTGAAACTTGTGAAATTCCCAGATCAGCTATTTTATGGGTATTTCATGAGTTTTTGGTCCAAAACTCGTCATTTGACTCTCTTATGACTCCATCTTCTCCAAACCCTCTTTTTCAAAGTTTCTACATCAAAACCCAACTAATTTCAAGTGTTTTACATTCCATAAAAACCTCTAAAGTAATCTTTGACACTTTTAATTGATTTTGATCCTTAGATTATGTTTTTGGGAGTTTTATGTTCAAAGTTGGGATTTTCTCAAATGGGAGTTGGAAAACTTAATTTTTGTCAATCTATTTAATTGGGTTTTGTTTTAAATGTCTATTTGCTTTGGATGTTGGCCCCTTGTGGCAAAAATAATATGTATTTAAGGATAAATTTTCATATGTTCATGCATTGTTTAACATACATGTGTAGTGTGTGCATTCTAAATGTTTGATAAAATGCCTTTATGGTATTTTTTCACTCTTTTGGACTCCGATGAGTACCAATTTTTGGGGATTACCATGATTATCCATGATTATCATGTTTTGATCATTGTATGTGTGTTTTACACACTTTGCCCCGTGAGTACTTGTTCATGCATTGATCATGCATCTCACATGCACACTAGATGCACACATTCTAACACTTGACATGTTTTGCATTCACTCATGCTAGTTAAGTCTTTTTAGACCTTTTAGCACATATAACATGTTCTTGTGTCTATGTCATGCCTTGGTTTGTATCTTGTTCCATCATCCTTAGCATGTCATGTTTACTTTATACTTTGTAGTATTGTGTTTTTAAGATATTTTGTTTTTTGTTTGAACTTCATTTTCTCATTCATCTTGCACCTCTCGGGCATCAATACCCTTGTTCATAACTTCTTTTCTTTCCCTCATTTCTCTCGATTCATTTGTCTATTCGTGACAAAAAGGGGAAGAGTATACTAGAGAGTATATTGGAGTGTATCGTCATTTTTATAGGACTTATGTGCACATTCTTAGGGGAAGAAATTCTATCTTGTGCACATTTGTAGGGGGAGAAATTCCATAGGGGAGATGCAGATACCAAGGGGGAGAAGACATCCTTTTAATGAGAAAACCTTGTTTTTGTTTTTTTTTTTTACTTTATGCTTGTTTTCTTGTTGCTATATGGTGCCTTGAGTTACATTTAGTATCTATACTTTGTTGCTCTCATCGCATCGTGTTTTTGTGTTGGACATGCATACATCTTTATGCCATTGTGCTTTGTTGATTGCATGTTCGGATAATCATTTGCTTTTCTATGTGATCATTGTAGTCATCTCCATAAGACTGTCATGTATTTGATCAAGTTGCTCATATGTTTCACATCATGTTAACTTGATCACATTTTTACTTGTTTCATTATACTTGTCTTTTTATTACTTGCTTTACCTTGAGGGTCTAATGTGTTTTGTACAAGTGTTTCAGGATACAGGTGTTTTGTTCCAGGTTCATCACAGGTTTTAGATTTAGGTGTGAGTGAGTTTTGCCATTATTTTCAAACTCACGTTTAAGTCTAAAGTCTGTTATAGGGTGTTCTATTTCGTGTTTTGTCACGGAATAGCCAAAGGGGGAGATTGTAAAGTTGTGATTTACAACTATATTTTATGTTGGCTTTATTCTATGACAAAAAGTGTTGTAATTGCTTAAATTATTTTTTTGTATTTTGTGGGATTTTATTGTATTGGGTGTAAAGTTGTGATTTACAACTATGTTTTATGTTGGCTTTATTCCATGACAAAGTGTGTTGTAATTGCTTCAATTTTGTTCATTGTATTTTGTGGGATTTTATTGTATTGGGTTTAGTATTAAGTTGATGAAGACTTAAGCTGAAATGAAGAATCAGTGGATTTCGTGAGAAGCTCGCGAGAAGCTAACTCGCGAAAGAGCCATGTGAGGAGAACATGACTAGAAGCTGAAGAGTCGTGCCAGACTGTCGTTTTCGCGAGTGTCTCGCGAGTAAGGCCTTCCCGCGAGGTAGTCGCGAAACATTCTGCCTGGAGGATTTTAATGTGTGACTTTCTTACCTTTCACCCATACTATATATACCCTCATTACTCACAAATATAAAAAAGGCCATTCAGAGAGAAAAACCCTAGATAGGTTTTCAACAACACACACACCCATTTTTTAGAGAGAGCTACTCATCCTTAGTGAGAAATCATTGTAGTCTCTTCTCCTTCCCTCTCCCATTGTCATACCTTGAGAGCGATTTGTAACCAAACACAACCCACACCTATTCAGAGTATAGAGAGTGTTTTGGAGCTTGGGAAGCTTTGGGGATTTGCCAAAAGAAGCCGGTGAGGCTTGGTGGATGCAATCGGGCGTATTGCGGGATCTGGAAAGCTAGGCAAGACACGGTTCCGAGAAGCCTTGTTGGAGTAGGAGCTTGGAGGACTTAGGTACATCGGGTAGATTAGGCTTGGAGGGTCTCTTGCTAACTCATGTATGCCAACTGATTGTTTAGTGGATCGATTTACCGCTTGGAGGGCGGCAGAGAGGTTTTTCACTGAGTTCTTCGATTTCCTCTTCGATAACACATCTGTGTGTTATCTTGTGTTTGCATCTCTCTTCCCTACTCTTTTACATTCCATTTTACTGTTGTGTTGTCTTGATTATGGATTAGAGTAGCTTGTTTGTTTATCCACTTGCATTTACACTATTCCTCACTTTGTATTAAGTTAGTGTAAAATCAATCGAGCCGTAACTTTAATTTGGGGGTCTAAACAGCCCTTGTGTTTTCAACACATTTTCGAGCTTTCAATTGGTATCAGAGCGGATACACTTGTTTTGGTTTCATTACCTAAGTGTGATCCTTAACCCCTTGTGTGTTTTGCCATGGATAATGCTTTGTATGCTTCTATGGATATTGTTGATTGTAACATGCCATGTGTTTGTGAAAATGCCTCTATGAGTGTTTATCCTCATGATTGTGATGACATGTTACTTGAATCATTGGGTGTTGTTGATATTCCAAATGACAAACTCTTGAAGAAAAAGGCTAAGAAGTTTCAAAAGAGTTTGAGCAAGTTATTTTGTGAAAAGGATGATTTGATTGCTAAGCTCAATGAATCCAACAAATTGGTTGAGAAATATAAGAAACTTGCTGAAAATTCTCTTGAAAAGCTAAAAGAGTTTGAATATTTGAATATGGACTTGGATGCTAAACTTGTTTTGTCTAACAAACTTGTAGATGATCTTAAATGTGAAAATGAGTCTCTTAAGATGCATGCCAAGTGTTTGATTGTTGAATCTATTGCTAAAAATGATGAAATTATTTGTTGCAATCATGTTGTGATACCCGATTGTGTGCCTATTGTGTGTTCTACCACAAAGGACAAATCGGTGTACATTCCTCCACACAAAAGAAACCAAAAAGTGGAGAGAAATGCTCTTTAGCCTAAGCATTTATTTAGTTCTTAACCTAAGGTTTTGGATGGATCTAAATTTGTTCCAACTTATCACCATTGTGGTATGATTGGTCATATAAGGCCTCAATGTTCTAAGTTGAAGAGAGAACAAAACCAAGTTGCTAGATCCCTTCCCAAAAAGCATAGTGGACCTAAACACATTGTTTGTCACCATCGTGATGCTTTTGGTCATTTAAAACCTCATTGCTCTAAGTTTCATGCTCTTAAAAGAATCAAAAGAAAAGAGAAACTTGAGCTTCTTGCAAGTTGTACTAAAAAGAGTAAATCAGATTTGAGTGAAAACAGCATGTTGTTAAAGAAAGTTTTTAATGCTCTTAACTCCTTGACTATGTGCATCTCCGGTTCTCATTCTTCCAACCCCCGTCTCACTTCTCATGAGACACTCATTCCAAACAATTGTTCCGTTTGGATGAGGAAAGGTCCCTATGGTTGAGCTTTTGCTTTTTTGGTCCTTGATCTAATTCTTTCGATCTTTGTAGGACCCTTCATGCATTAGATGCTTTATTATCATGCATTTGTGCATCATGCATCTCTTCATATGCATTATTTTGTTTTTGTTTTTGGTCTTACTTTTATGTCTTTGTTTTGTGTGTAAAAATCCAAAACCACATAAAAAGTGAAAAATTCAAAAATTTTGATCATATATGTTTGAGCACATATCTTATGTGAGTTTGGCCTAGTACCTTCGTACTAATGGCGTAGTGCATTTTCGAGCTTAGCTTGTTCTGTTTGCACATATATTCGTGTGGAAGAAATCTTGAAAACTATGTGTGATTGTTGTAAATAGATCTTCAAGCCTGTCATGAATGATTGGTCACTAGTCTTGATAGTCTTGATACTTGCATAGACTTGTGCCTATTGGCGTGCTGTCGCAGGCAACCAAAAATAAAACCTATACTCCTAAAAATATATGTAGTAGTGCGAGTAAGGATCGTTCTCACAGAGAGTATCTAGCCTAGTTTTATGCTACGTGAACAAGGAGGGGGGGGGGGGAGGGGGTTTGAGTATAATGAAAACAATTTTAAGAAAAACAACTAATGAACAATTCAAATTAAAGTATTGAAATCAATCAAGAGAACAAACCTTGGTCCAAGTCAACATTCACCATCGGAATTTTACAACTGATCATCGATGCAAGTATATATCAGTTTACACTTTGAATATTCACCGTTAGAACTATTTTCCTATCTCTCCTTAGTCGTAGTTAATTAGAAAACAAGCGATCTAATTAACACTAACTACTAAACAACCCAAGACAAGCGCTAAAGGTTTAATTTAGTAGCAGCCTTAAGAACTAGAGAGATCGATGAAGCTAAACAACACAAACACAAGCGGTTGTATTTAATTTAGTTGAGCGTTTTTCTTAAGATCTAATAATTTCTGACGCAGCAAATCATTAAATCTTGGTTGCTTCACAAGTTAGAGAGATCAAACAATTACGGATTTGATATCTAACCTAGCAGTAGATTGCTACGAATAATAAACTAGTAGGCCTCATAGTAATTAAACGAGACAATCATGAAAATAGGCACAGAAGAACATCCGATATTTAAAGCATAAATTGAATAATAAAAACAAATTAGATCTCACAATTTTATTGATTCCGAGGCTTCAGTTTCCTTCGACCAAGTATAAAAGTTTTAGCCACGCAAGGCCATGATAGAAAACTCGAAGGAGAAAATCAGAGAAATGGGGAGAGAGAGGCGTGTGTGTGTCCAATCTGATTTCTCCTCCCCCTTTTACACGTTAATTCCCCCTTTCCCAAGCCTACAAAATCTCCTAAAAATATTCTAAATAATAATATACAAATCTGACTAATTAAGGGAAAATATTAAAAATAAAACAAAGTCCTAATATAACTAGGAAAGTGGTGTTTTTTCAACTGGAAATTTCATGCATCAGATCTGGAAGCTTCCAAAAATAAACCACATCAGATCTGCATATTAGAATTTCAAGCAAAGGAACATTCCAGAACTTCAACAGTGCAGGTGCAGCAACTTCAAGCCCAATTTCGACCTTGATGCGGCCCGTATCTCTCAAAACTTAAAGCATGAAAGTTGTAGAGATTTGTCTTGTCGTTCCACAGAATCTTGAATCATCTCAATCAGAGTTCGGATGAGAGAGTTATGCCCAGATTACGAAGCGATGTTAAAGCTGTCCAGAATCACCCAATTAACTACATTTTGCACTTAATGCCTCCATTTGCATCCTAAATCAAAATATAAGAATAATGAGTACATTTAGGCACCAAATAAATATAAAAGAATAAACATTAAGGGAGAAAAATATGGCATTTTGCATTCTTATCACCTATATCTCTTCCCACTTTATTTTTTGTTTTTTGCAATAGAGCTCATCAAATGTAAATCTCCAAATGAAAAGAGACATTGAGCTGTAAAAGCCTGTTGCACATACTAGTATTTGACTAGGAAAAAGGGAAAGCGACTTTTCTAATGAAATGTATGGTGCTCAAAAAGCCAAAAGCTAACTCTCAATGTTGAAATATCAAAAATTTCAAACACCGATCTCAAAAAGAGATGTTTTATCCAAAAAGGATCAAATGTTATGATTTATGCAGAAGTCAAATGAAAAGTTTCTAAGATTTGTAATCAATTTGTGGGAGGTCGTATATGTTCATTTTTATAATTGAGATAGACCACTTGACTTAGTACTAGTTGTGTATGACTTGATTGAATTGATCATTGAAGCTTCACTCTAGATTAAGGACTATTCCACACTTGATCCACACACACAACACACAAGTTTAATGTTCAATGAATGCCTATTTCATTTGTGTGTTTGTACATGTTTAAATGTGATGTGTGTGTGCTCAACCATATGTGGATCAAACCAAAAAGATTTTTGTTCTTTTTGTTAGCTTTTGGAAGTGATTTGTATTACCCATGTTTTTCAAAAATTTTCAAGTTGTTTTTGTGTGAAAAACATGTTTTCTGGGTGTTTTCGTGACTTATTTTATGTGTAAGTTCAGTCACGAGTTAAAGGGTTCAATTCTCAAGTGTTTCAGCTTTGGATAGAGAGTTTCGCGACTGTTTCGCGAGTAAAGCTTACCAACGAAATACCAGCGAAATACCAGCGAAATTTCGCGGGAAGCTTACTAGTGAAACTACTAGCGAAAATTTCTAGATCAGCTTTTAAAGGGCATTTTGTGGGTCATTTGTTTTAAACTTCTCCCACCTTCTCCCAAACCTCTGTTTTAATGTTTCTACATCAAAACCCAAATGATTTCAAGTGTTTTACATTCCATAAACATTTCTAAGGTAATCTTTAACTCTTTTCATCAATTTGGATCCTTAGATTATGTTTTTGGGGGTTTTATATTCATAGTTGAGATTTTCTCAAATGGGAGTTGGAAAACTTAATTTTTGTCAATATTTTTGATTGGGCTTTGTTTTAAATGATGATTTGCTTTGGATGTTGGCCCCTTATGGCAAAAATAACATGTATTTAGGCAAGATTTTCATATGTTCTTGCATTGTTTAACATACATGTATAGTGTGTGCACTCTAAGTGTTTGATAAAATGCCCAAATGACATTTTCTCGTTGTTTTGGACTCCGATGAGTACCAAACTTTGGGGATCACCATAATTATTCATGTTTATCATGTTTTGATCATTGGTGGTGTGTCTTTTACACTTTGACCCTTGACTGCCTTGCTCATGCATTAGTCATGCATTACACATGCACACTAGATGCACTCTAGATGCACCTTGCTGCACACACTCTAATACTTGACATGTTTTGCACTCACTCATGCTAGTTAAGTATTTTTAGACCTTTTAGCACATATAACATTCTCTTGTGTCTATGTCATGTCTAGGTCGATATCATGTTTCATCATCCTTAGCATGTCATGTTCTTTATGCTTTGTAGCATTTAAAAAAAAAAGATGTTTTATTATGTGTTTGAGCTTCATTTTCTTATTCATCTTGCACCCCTCATGTATCATCTTTTATCCTTGTTCATATCTTCTTTTCTTGCACCCCTTGTTTTACTTTATGCTTGTTTTCTCGTTGTTTTATGGTGCTTTGATATGCTTTGGTGCTCTCATCGCATCGTGTTTATGTGTTGGACATGCATACATCCTTATGTTATTGTGCTCTATTGGTTGCATGTTCGGATGATCATTTGCTTTGCTATGTGATCATTGTAGTCATGTTTATACGACTGTTTTGGTGTATGATCAAGTTGCTTACATGTTTCACATCATGTTTACTTGATCGCAATTTACTTGTTACATTATACTTGTCCTTTTATCACTTGATTTACCTTGAGGGTTTAATGTGTTTTGTGCAAGTGTTTCAGGTTACAGGTATATATGTTCCAAGTTCGTCACAGCTTCTAGATTTAGGTGTGAGTGAGTTTTGCCATTGTTCCCAAACTCACGTTTAAGTCTAGAGTTTGTTATGGGGTGTTTTGTCATGGAATAGCCAAAGGGGGAGATTGTAAAGTTGTGATTTACAACTATGTTTTATGTTGGCTTTATTCCATGACAAAGTGTGTTGTAATTGCTTCAATTTTGTTCCTTGTATTTTGTGGGATTTTATTGTATTGGGTTTAGTATTAAGTTGGTGAAGACTCAAGCTGAAATGAAGAATTAGTGGATTTCGCGAGAAGCTCGCGAGAAGCTAACCCGTGAAAGAGCCATGTGAGGAGCACATGACTGGAAGCTGAAGAGTCGTGCCAGACTGTCGTTTTTGCGAGTGTCTCACGGGTAAGGCCTTCTAGTGAGGTAGTCGCAAAACATTCTGCCTGGAGGATTTTAATGTGTGACTTTCTTACCCTTCATGCATACTATATATACCCTCATTACCCACAAATGTAAAAAAGGCCATTCAGAGAGAAATACCCTAGATAGGTTTTCAACAACACACACACCCATTTTTTAGTGAGAGCTACTCATCCTTAGTGAGAAATCATTGTAGTCTATTCTCCTTCCCTCTCCCATTGTCATGCCTTGAGGGGAGATTTGTACCCCAACACAACCCACACCTATTCAGGGTGTAGAGAATGTTTTGGAGCTTGGGAAGCTTTGGGGATTTTCCAAAAGAAGCCGGTGAGGCTTGGTGGATACAATCTAGCGTATTGCGGGATCCGGAAAGCTACGCAAGACATGGTTCCAAGAAGCCTTATTGGAGTAGTAGCTTGGAGTGCTTAGGTACATCAGGTAGATTAGTCTTGGAGGGTCTCTTTTTAACTTATGTATCCCAACTGATTGTCTAGTGGATCGATTTATCGCTTGGAGGGCGGCGGAGAGGTTTTTTGCCAAGTTCTTCGGTTTCCTCTTCGATAACACATCGGCATGTTATCTTGTGTTTGCATCTCTCTTCCCTACTCTTTTACGTTCCATTTTACTGCTATGTTGTCTTGATTGTGGATTAGAGTAGCTTGTTTGTTTATCTGCTCGCATTTACACTATTCCCCACTTAGTATTAAGTTAGTGTAAAATCAATTGAGTCGTAACTTTAATTTGGGGGTCTAAACAGCTCTTATGTTTTCAACACATTTTCGAGCTTTCATGGGTTTAGTACTAAGTTGGTGAAGAATCGAGCATGAAATGAAGATCAGTGCAGTTTCACGGCTAAGTCGCAAGAAGTTCACAAGAAATGTTCTCGCGAAAAGGGCACGTGAAATGCACATGATGGAAGTTGAAGAGTCAAGCGCCATGCTGTATTTCGCGAGTATTTTGCGAGACAGGCCATCTCGCAAGGTACCCATGAAACTCTCTGCCTGGAGGATTTTAAGTGTGACTTTCTTACCCTTCACCTATACTCTATATACCCTCATTACCCACAAAAGTAAAAGAGACTATTATTTAGAGAGAAAACCCTAGATAGGTTTCTACAACACAATACATCCATCTTTTAGAGTGAGAGCTACTCATCCTTTAGAGTGAAATCATTGTAGTCTCTTTTCCTTCCCTCTACCATTATCATACCTTGAGAGAAGATTTGTACCCAAACACAATTCACACCTATTCAGAGTGTAGAGAGTGTTTTGGAGCTTAGGAAGCTTTGGGAATTTGCCAAAAGAAGTTGGTAAGGCTTGGCGGATGCAATCGGGCGGTATTGCGGGATTCGAAAAGCTAGTGAAGACAAGACTCCAAGAAGTCCGTTGGTAGTAGAAGCTTAGAGGGCTCAAGTACATTAGGCAGACTAGACTTGGAGGGTCTTTTATTATTCGTATACTCCAACTTATTCACTAGTGGATGGATTTCGACTTGGAGGGTCACGGAGAGGTTTTTCGTCGAGTTCTTCAGTTTCCTCTTTGTTGACACTAGGGGTGTCCACGGGTCGGGCTGGGTCGGTTTTCGACCCAGCCCAAACCTGACCCGCCGGCGTCGGGTGGACAGAACACTGACCCGAGATTGATCGCCGGCGTCAATCGGTCGGATCGGTTTTGGGTTCGAGTGAAGATCGGGTCTGTTCGGGTGGAGATCGGGTTGTCGCTGGAGCTGAAAAATGTCGCCGGAATCTGCAAAATGTCACTGAAATCTGCAAAAACTCACCAGATCTGCATCAAAATCGCCGAAATCTGCACCAAAATCGCCGAAATCTGCTGGAAATGGCCGGATCTCACCACATATGGTTGAGAACTCGCTGGATCTCCTCGGATTTTAGCGTGATTTCGCCGGATTTGTATATAACTTTCCACGGGTCGGGTGGCTCGGGTTTTGGAGAAGAAAACCCGCCACTAGACCCGCCAGCGTCGGGCCTTGGGCGCGAAAATCCGAAGCCGACCGACGGGAGTGTCGGTTCGGGCTGAACTCGGGTGGAGATCGGGCGGGTTGGTTGGTCCGGCGGGTCATGGGCGGGTCTGGACACCCCTAGCTAACACGTCTTGGTGTTATTTTGTGTTTGCTTCTCTTTTCCCTTACTCATTAAGCTTTATTGTTTATTGTTGCTTGCTTATGGCTTAGAGAGTAGATCCGGTGATTACGCTTTATTTACTCTTGTTTTGCACTTAGATAAGTAAAAGCAAAAGCAATTAAGACGTAATTTTTAATTGGGGTGAAAGTTCAATATGTGTGTAAAACACCCTTGAACGTTTAGACCCCAAATTACAAATTATCAATTTAAGCTTACTATCAAACAATTAATGTGCAGAACATGAACATAAGCTAAACACAGAATTGATAAACAATCTAAGCCAATTATAATCACATCCACAGCAGAAAATAAAAGGCAAAGATAAGGGAAGAGAGATGCAAACACAAGGATAACATGGGATGTGTTATCGAAGAGGAAACCGAAGCCCTCGGCGTAAAACCTCTCCGCCACCCTCCAAGCGGTCAATAATCCACTAGAAAATGTAGTTGGGATACATGAATAGCAATAGACCCTCCAAGCCTAATCTACCCAGGTACCTAAGCCCTCCAAGCTTCCTGCTCCAACGAGGTTGCGCCGAACCTTTTTCTTCCCTAGCTTACCGGATTCCGCTATAACCCATAGCATCAACCAATAACCATTGGTTCCTTCCAAACTGCTTCCCTTAGCACCAAAAGACCTTCTCATAGACGTGGGTGTGGTGAGAAAAGGATTTGGTCAAGAACCTCTTAAGGATGTATCAATGAAGAGGAAGTGAGTAGAGGAATTTGAAGAGTCTTTTAGTGAAGATTGGGGATGAGGCAATCTTGTTTTTCTCTAGGGTTTCTCTCTCAAAATTCTCTCTGGAAGCTCTCTACATTTCGTGGGTATAAGGGTCTATATATAGTGGTGTGTGTTTGGAATACGAAGAGACAGTTTTTGCCAAACAGGGCAAGTTGGCGGCTTGGCCTCGCGACTGGTCTAAGTCGCGAGATAACGGCCTGGCCAGCCTGGGACTTTTGTCTTGTAGCGTGACAGCTGGCGTGACCCTTCACCTCCCCGCATGCTTCTCACGTGTGCTGCAGTTTGGCGGCTTGCAAGTTGCGAGTCAGCCACGAGTCCCTGCTTCTTTGCACATCGCTAAGCAATTCTTCACACTCTCTCACACACTACCCTTACATGAATCCCACCTAAATACAGGGTTAATAAGTGCTAAATTACAAGCAAATTGGCATGGAATAAAGCCAACAAGATGGTTGATAAAATTCAACCTTACAATCTCCCCCTTTGGCTATTCCGTGACAAAACCCTATAACAAACTCTAGACTTAACGCGTGAGTTGGGAACAGTTGGAAAACTCACTCACACCTAACTCTAGAATCTGTGTAGCTCTTGAACCATAAGAACAAGTATCTCCTGAAACATAACAACACAATAAGTTCATTGTATGTAGAAAACTTGTAATGCATATGGAGCAAGCACAATGCGATCAACCAAAATGGAATATAGCAATAGACCATGGCATGACCTAAACAGGAAATCACTACATACAAGTGATCACAATTCTCATTCACACTTGGAATGAACATCCGGACATTCAAGCTGATAAACACAAAGCAAATCACTTGAATGACCAACACTCAACCAATGCACAATACATGAAGTATATGCATCTAGGAATAAAATCCTACAAGGGCACAAGAGTGAGAGTACTTAAAGAAAATGCATAACATTTAGCAGCAAGTACTAAATACCTTAAAAGCTTACAAAAGCAACAGGTACAAACATAAGAACCTTAAAAACCTACAAAGGTACCAGGTACAAACTCAGAAAATGTAAAGTACTGAATAATATAACATGGATACTGAAATATGCTAAAGTTAGACAAAAGCGATAAACAAAGGCCTGTTTGTTGAAATCTCCCCCTTTCGTTGAACTCTCCCTACCAACATCATCTCCTTTTTTTGTCATGGAATAGCTAGTCCTCATCATCTTTTATCTTTCTTTGAATTTGATCCAATTGAGCTTGGATAGAGGTGAACTTCATATCCCATCGAATGTTGAGATGGTGCAAGATGGATGTAAGTCCGGACATCTTTGTACTCAGCTCATGGACAGATGCTACAATAGAGTCTAGCTTCTCGTCGACGGGGAATGAGCTAGAGTGCGAACCACTATGGGACGCTGAGGATTCTCTCTTGATTCCCTTCTTACTATGACCAATGCTAGCGTTGAATGTGCGCATGTTGATTGGACTTGGTCTTGTGCAGGGAAATTCATTTTCTGAAGGATGGAGCCTTTTAAGCTTCAAAATCCTTGAAATGAGACAGCAAAAAGGAATGCATATCCTTGACTCAGTTCGTAGAACAGTTTTGCGAAGGACATGAGAGATATGAGCACAAATGTCAATCTCTACATCAGAGATCAGATCATGAAGGAACAGTGCACGCCCGAGGTTCATATACCCTGTGCTGGATAGGGGGTACAGGTTGTGAAACATGACGATCGTAAGCACCCTCAATTTTGGAGGAAGAGATGAAACACTGACTGAGTTCTCATTTGAGGAAAATTCCAAATCTTTTCCAAGAACTTCCCGAAGTATGTCCTCATCTGGATATAAATCATCATAAATCGGTGAGTTTCCAAGTATTGGCCGGTTGATGTGAAGAACCTCTGCCAGGTATGTGGGAGAGACCAAGAAACTTTTTCCTCTAACCCAGCACTTAAGTTCGTCTCCTTCAACAATTGCATTGGCATAAAATTCTTTTACCAAATTCTCATATGCATCATCAAGGTCGGAGAGAAGATAATTCCAATCCTTGTGAGCAAACCATTGAGGGATGTCGGTGTCAATAAGAGAGTGTTGATCAACGACCCTTTCAATCAATGGTGTAGCATTTCTGAAATAATTTTCATGAGTCTAAAAAGCAGCATACGATCGAAACTTGTTAGGATCGAACAAACATGATGGGGAACGAGTCCTTTTTGGTCTAGGAGAGAAATCATCAATTTCAATGACAGGCTCCTTCCCTTTGCTGCTACCTCCTTTCACAGCTGATCTCTTGAATGGAGACATTTTGACACTGCAACATGGTTTATCACAAACAAGAGAAACCAAACAAGACACCAAACAGTATTAGCAATGTGTCAGTTTCACACCATGGATGATGAAGAAAACCCTAAACACTTGAGATTTAGGTTCAAACCATGACAATGAGTTTGTGTATACAACCAAAACCACAATAGGTACACAAGATAGAGAAGATCAGTATAAAAACCATCACAAACACAATAAAATCAGAAAATCATAAACCTATGTTCGAACATGATAAATCACAAACCACAATAGCAACTCATAAATCAAGAAAATAATGATAAAATCAGTAAGTATGAAGTGAAAGAAAGAAAACCCATACCTTTCTGTTGAAGATTTGAGAAGAAATGATGCAGAAATGGAGGATTTTTGAAGAAATACTCGGAGTGTTTGTAAGAGTGAAATGGGGAAGACAATGAACAGTCACAAAAGTATGAGGGAAAAACTGAAAAAGTTTTTGAAACTGACTTTAAAATTCAAAACACGCATTTTTCGCGACTGGATCAAGTCGCCAGGGTAAGCCGCGAAACACTGTGAAACCAAGATTCTCAAAAAATCTTCTAAGTGTTTTTCGCGACTGGAAGGTCTACCCGCGAGATAGTCGCGAGGTGAGTCGTGAAAATCTCTGAGTACCACTCGCGACTGGACCCTCCACCCGCGAACAAGTCGCCACGCTAAGCTGCGAAAGTCACCAAAACTCAAATTTTGAAAAATTTTCTAAGTATTTTTCGCGACTGAGACCTAGACTCGCTAGTAAGCCGCGAAAAATCTCGGAGTGGGCTCGCGACTGGAACATGCGATTGGGACAACCCGCGACTGAGTCGCCAAAACAGGGCAACACTGTTTTTGAAATTTTTGACATTTTTTGTAAAAACAAAATACTTTCCAAAAACAACTAAAAACACTCAACAATCTTTTTGTGTTTGATCAACAAAGTTTGAGCATGTGAAAACACATTTAAACAAGTACAATCACACAAATGAATATGGCATTCATTGAACATAGACTTGTGTGAAGTGTGTGGATACCAAAAATGAGATAGTTCTTAGTCTAATGTGAAGCTTCAATGATCAATTCAATCAAGGCATACACAACTAGCACTAGATATTGTGACCTATCTCAATTATAGAAATATGCATATATGACCTCCCACATAAACTTGAGAACATTTCTTTGAAGCTTTTCATTTGGCTCCATTTCCAACATATCATTTGATCTTTTTGAATCAACATATCTCATTGTGAGATTGATGCCTGAAATTTTTAATATTTCAATTTGATGAGTTAGCCTTTGGCTTTTTGGGCATCATACAATTTATTTTGGTCGCTTTCCCTTTTTCTTAGTCAAATACTAGTATGTGTGACAGGCTTTTGCAGCTCAATATCTCTTTTCATTTGGAGATTTACATTTGGTGAGCTCTTTGAGTAAAGCAATAAAATAAAAGTGGGAAGATATATAGGCACAAGTCTATGCATGTCTCAAGATCAACAAAACCATTCACTAATCATTCACGACAAGGTTGAAGATCTATTTACAACAGTCACATAGATTTCAGAATTTCTTCCACAATGATATGAGTGCATAAGAAACAAGTTCAGCTCGTAAATGCACAAAGCCATTAGTATAAAGGTACAAGGCAAAACATGCTTTGAAACAAAACTCAACAATGCCGATCAAACTTTTTAGGATTTTCTACTTTTTATGTGTTTTTGGATTTTTGACATAAAATCAGTAAAAGATTTAACAGAAGCAACATAAATAACAAAGTAAAAACATTTGAACCAAAGACAAACACACAAACAATATATCAACTTAAAAACTCGCAAGAAGTACACAACCAAGCATATTCACAAACATGGGAAGTATTAATGCATGGACATGTTGTAATGCTTATGCATGAGTACCCTTCGTCACCCATACGTCACGTGCATTTGGGGTGGTATCCTTGACAGATTGGGTACGAGAGTTAGGACTTTCAAACCTTCTTGTGAAGCTTTCCAAGCAATTGGTGAAGGCACCGATCATCTTCATCACGTCCATCATTCTGGGATCATGAATTTGATTTCTTGGTTGTTCACCACCCCCAGACCTCTTGTCATTTCTTCTTCCTCGTGATCGAGGAGCGCTTGCATTGTTTAACGCTTTTAGCTTATGACAGTTGGGTTTGGTATGCTCTTGCAATCCACAAAAGTGACAGAAATGACTCGTTCTAGGACCTCGTTATGATCTTGGAAGTGATCTTCCTCTAGCTTCAAATCTGGATTCTGATTGATTAAGGGACTTATTTAACACCCGTTGATCAGCCACATTCTTCTTCTTCTCTGCCTTAATTTTCTCAGAAATAGACTTATCCACAATCGTCTCTTTGGCCTTCACAAACTTCACTTCTTTGGTGACATTGGCTGATGAGCTACTCCCTTCGATATATCACAACCCGGACTTGTCTGAGGAAGGTTTTTGAGATGAAATAACATCATCTAGCTTCTTGGAGGAGACCCTATCTATCTTGGTATGAGCTTGCACTACCTCTTGCTCAAGAAATCTCACTTTTGTGTAAGTTTCTGATAGCTCACCATTAAGTGTTTCAATCTCACACTTTGCCTCCTTGTATCGTACCAGCAAACTTTTGTAATCTTCCTCAGCTTACTTCATCTTCTTCACAGCCGCCTTTGCCACCTTTGCATACTCACCCGATTTCTTAAGAAGTAAGGCATAATTCTCTTGAAGACCAGATGTATCTTCATCTTCTTCAGCTTTTGATTCCTCCACAATCCCAATAGATTCCAAATCAGAATGCTCACCAAGCTCCTTCACAAGTGAACCCAAATCATCTGAGGATTCCACATGTGCAATGGTGATGAATGCGGAGTATTTTTCTTCTCCGTCGCAACTCTCTTCAGAGTCAGAGTTTGATGAATCCGAATCACTTAAAGTAGTAGCATAGACCTTTCCTTTCGACTTCAAATAGTTGGGACATTCCTTTTTGAAGTGTCCATGTCCATTACACTCGAAGCAAGTAAGTCCTTGAGAAGATTGGGAATCTTTACCATCTTTTCTTCGGAATTCTTTCTTCTCCTTCCTGGAACTCTGAAATTTTCCTTTGTCACCAAATTTCCCACCGTTCTTGAGTTTTAAGAATTTCCGAAAATTCTTTACAAGGTATGCCACATCTTTATCTACTGCATCCTCTTTCGAAGAGTCATGAGATACCACTCTCTCATCAATTGTTTTAAGAGCAAGAGATTTGCTCTTCTTCTGCGTGGGTAGTGACAATTCATACGTCTGCAATGAACTGACCAGCTCTTGAACTATAATGTTGTCAAGATCCTTGCTCTCTTCAATGGCCGTTACTTTGGCACGAAAACTTTCTGGCAGTGACCGAAGGATCTTCCGTACAACTTTAGAGTCCTCCGTCTTTTCCCCCAAATTGAATTTGCTGACGACCACCTCGTTTAGCTTACTGTAAAAAGAGTCAAAGGACTCATCCTCACTCATCTTTAGCTCCTCAAAGCGAGTGGTCAACATCTGGAGTTTGGTGTCCTTCACCTTCTTAGTCCCTTCATAAGTTGTCTCCAGAATTTCCCATGCTTCCTTAGCAATGGTGATATGTGAAATCCTGTGAAATTCTTCTAGAGAGACACCACAGAAAATGGCATTCAAGGCTTTGCTATTTGCATTAGCCGCCACGAGAGCTGCCTTATCCTAGGTGGATTTGGCAGCCTCCGGTCTAGTCCAACCAACTTCAACTGCATCCCACACAGCATCATCAATAGAACTCAAAAATGCTCTCATTCAGACTTTCCAAAATGCATAATTATTACCATCAAAAAATGGTGGCACAGTTAGAGATTGAGACCTGTTCATCTCAAAACGGGGTCAAGGATCGCACTAAGGTATTTAAACCACAACAAGTGCATCTGCTCTGATACCAATTGAAAGTTCAATATGTGTGTAAAACACCCTTGAATGTTTAGACCCCAAATTACAAATTATCAATTCAAGTTTATTATCAAACAACTAATGTGTGGAACATGAACATAAGCTAAACACAGAATTGATAAACAATCTAAGCCGATTATAATCACATCCACAGCAGAAAATAAAAGGCAAAGATAAGGGAAGAGAGATGCAAACACAAGGACAACATGCGATGTGTTATCGAAGAGGAAACTGAAGCCCTCAGCGTAAAACCTCTCCGCCGCACTCCAAGCGGTCAATAAGCCACTAGAAAATGTAGTTGGGATACATGAATAGCAATAGACCCTCCAAGCCTAATCTACCCAGGTACCTAAGCCCTCCAAGCTTCCTGCTCCAACGAGGTTGCGTCGAACCTTTTTCTTCTATAGTTTACCGGATTCCGCTATAACCCATAGCATCAACCAATAACCATTGGTTCCTTCCAAACTGCTTCCCTTAGCACCAAAAGACCTTCTCACAGATGTGGGTGTGGTGAGAAAAGGATTTGGTCAAGAACCTCTCAAGGATGTATCAATGGAGAGGAAGAGAGTAGAGGAATTTGAAGAGTCTCTTAGTGAAGATTAGGGATGAGGCAATCTTGTTTTTCTCTAGGGTTTCTCTCTCAAAATTCTCTCTGGAAGCTCTCTACATTTCATGGGTATAAGGGTCTATATATAGTGGTGTGTGTTTGGAATACGAAGAGACAGTTTTTGCCAAACAGGGCAAGTTGGCGGCTTGGCCTCGCGACTAGTCTAAGTCGCGAGATAACGGCCTGGCCAGCCTGGGACTTTTGTCCTGTAGTGCGACAGCTGGCGTGACCCTTCACCTCCCCGCATGGTTCTCACGTGTGCTGCAGTTTGGCGGCTTGCAAGTTGCGAGTCCTAGTCGCGAGTCCTTGCTTCTTTGCACATTGTTGAGCAATTCTTCACACTCTCTCACACACTACCCTTACATGAATCCCACCTAAATACAGGGTTACTAAGTGCTAAATTACAAGCAAATTGGCACAGAATAAAGCCAAAAAGATGGTTGATAAAATTCAACCTTACATGGGGGTCTAAACAAGCTCGTGTATTTCACACAAATCTGAGTTTTCAGAGTAGATTTTTGTTTGTGCACAATTTCATACAAACACATAGATATACACACTTTTTTATTTGATAAGTTATATATACACACACCCAACAAAAAAAAGTGATTTGAATTTGATTGAAGGCGATCTTTCATAAAATAAAATTCATTTTTGCCATTTTCATAGTGAAATTCTTAAAAAGTTTCATTTTCAATACAAATTATCAAATTTTATACTAAAGTAAGTAAAAAATATCTTTCAATTGAACTAATGAAATTTTCAAAAACATGAATGATCCAAAACTTGGGGGAATAAGTTAGGCTTCAAACATATTTGAAGCTATTTTGCTCTAACCCATTATGTGGCAACTAAAGAAACATTTCATGTGTAGTTCTAGTGACAAGGTTTTTTTTAATGAGTCAATGACTTGTTAATCGTCACATAACGGGTTGAAAAATATAAATTCAAACATAATTGGTGCAAAACTTTATCAAATATTTAACAGATATAAGAGCACATTTTACAAGAAAAAATAGAATTGCAAAAAATAAATTTATGTCTCTATAACTATTATACCAATTTTTTTTTTTTTAAGAGCATCATTAGACTAATTCAATATTTGGGGGGGCCAACTCTTATTTTTGTAGGATAAATTTTGAAAACATTAAAATAATTATAAATATATAAAGGAAAATTTCAAAATTTTAGGGCACCATGGCCCCCCCACCCTTGTACATAGCTCCGCCCCTACTTGCTCGCCTTTTGTTTCTAAGTTGGACAATGACTCCACTTAAATATGATATCTGCTTCAAAAGTAGCTGTTAAGAAACATGAGTACTTAATAGTGCTTTAACAATCTCACATTATAAGTATATCCAACATGACCACAATCATCAATTTGCATATTTTAAAAATTAACATGCAGCATAAACTTTCCATGACACATAATGTTCATAAATCACTGTTTAGGAAACCAATCATGGGTAGGGGGCCACACAAGCAAATCCATCTACTAAGGAGTTCATTACATTCTAAGAAACAAAAATGTTATATCCTTCGTAACTAAAAAGCAATTCTTTAGCTACGAGGATAATTACATTTTGTTTCTGAATCAATAAAATTCTAGAGTTGGCAGTAATAATGCAAGTGAGCAGAGCATGTACTTACAAAGATGCCCTTAAATCAATGTCATAGAAGGATAAGAGGTCGATACTAGATACTTGTCTTCTTAGACATTTTTTATGACTGATGATGCCGAAAATATCACCAGTGAGTCACACGATGCTTGCACACTCGAAACGACACTTGCACAAAGAAAAGAGAAGACCTAACAAAGAGCACCGGTGTGGCGCCGGCCAAATACCCTCCGAAGGTCAAGTTAGAACCTTTTTTCAACTCTAGAGTACTAGAGAGGGCGTAATTATGCCTACCTTGATTTGCTAGGGTATTGGGGTTTTTATAGTAGTAGAGGGTTGACCTCTCCTTCTTGGACTAGAAGTCTTTTCCTTATAGGAATTTCTGTAAGCGTATATTACGGAATCCTTTCCTTGTAGGAGAAGAACACCAATCGTAGGATGCAAGGCATTTCCTTATATATCCAAATGTGGAGGCCAAGGCAGGTTCATATTAGAACCGTCGGCTTTATTACATTAATACTGACGTCGTCATCTTATTTACGGCGTCATCTTCTAAGTTAATCAAATCCTGCCAAATAACTAATCGGAATCCAATGGAAGCTGATGGCTTCAACAAAAATCGTCAGCTTAAGGCCGTCAGCTTTGAGTATACCATTAGCTTACATCCTTTGAGCAAACACTATTTTTCTTCCCTTATCAGTTGCCCCCTACTCCATATTCCCGTTGTTGTTAAACTGACGGATAATGGAGTTGACGTTTTCCATGGGTTCACTACCTTTTGTTTGCAGGGAGCGGGGAAATCATTTATTCCTTTTCCTCAAGCCGCACTTTTATTTAATGCTTGGCCACGTGGCTTGTTCTTATTGGTTCCGCTTCTGGACGAGTTCGTCGCTTCGTCTTTTGTGCATTCCATTCCTATATATATCCAGCATTCCTCTTCTCATTTCTTTATTTCAACATCACTGATTATTTGGGAGAGAGATCTCGTCGTTTTCATTTCCGTCCTCTTGTTGCATTGTTAACGCTGTCAACTTTAAGGTCGTCATCCATCACAGGCTTTACCTGTAAGTTTTTTCTTTTTTTTTCTTTGCATCTTTTTCATTAACTGAACAAGTTCCTAGTGAGGACGTCAATTTAGGTACTTAGAATGGATCCATCACCTGTAGGTAGACAGATGTCAAGTGACTCGTCAAGTGAACAGTTGTCAGTCCGCGAAGGAGCGGGCTACGACGAGGTCTTTGGTTCAGGTCAGGAGTCCGTCAGTTTTTTTGGATCATCTGAAAGGGAAACGTTAGCTCGGTCTCCTGACGATGACCTGGAAAATCATGTTGAGGGAGTTGAGGAAGTGATGAATGACGGAGGGGAAGGTGACGGAGAAGAGGAGGAGGATGAAGGTGACGAGGAATCCTATGAAGAGGCTTCAGTAAGCCCTGGAGGCAATCGTCCCTTCATCCTTCCTGAAGATTGGGCCGTTAACAAATTTTTACCAAAAATGGGTGAAAGGATTTTTAGGGATTTACGCATCCGTTACCAGATTTCGGACCATATTTCGATCCGTCTTCCTAGGAAAAAGGAAAAGTGTTATACTGGCTTGACCACGGATGTCAGTATGTATGATGCAATTCTAGCCGTCGGATTAAGGCTCCCATAGACGGCTTTGCACTGTCAGCTTGTTGACTTCCTGGGGCTATCCGTCAGCCAGATTGCCCCTAATTCTTGGAGAACGTTTATCGGAGCAGAGATTCTGTGGGGTCACTTGAGTGGAGGGAACCGTCAACTTTCCCTTGACGAGTTCTTTTTCTGTTATAGACCCCATCACATTGCTTCGTCTAAAGGGACTTATCACTTTTCCGTCAGGGATAAAGATTTGAGACTGGTCTCCAACATGCCGGATTCCAACAGAAGTTGGAAAAGTATATACTTTTTTATTGAAGGGTCGGACTGGGTATGCCGTCCTGAAGAGTGGGATACTATGCCACAGGGCTTTGATAATACTTGGGGGATAGTTAGGGATTCAGGTTTGGTACCATCGGTTTATTATATACATATATGCTTTATAAACTCGTTAGCTTTTAGATTCCTGTCGTTTTTCATGTTTTCATGTCGTCGCTTTTTATTTCTTTTTCCAACATACAACCATCCACATATAACTGACGAACAGAAAGCCTTCATCCATCGAGTTCTTGAAATCCCACTCGAGCAACGGAAGTGCAGGGACCTGATCACCCTTGACGCTCTTCATTTGTACTGCGGTGGTCCAGAGCCGACGGTTGAATCTCGTAGGTTAGACGAATTTTCACGTCGACGTGGGTACTCTCTACTTACTACGTTAGTTCATTGATTCCGTATGCCTTGCTAAACAAACGTCTGTTACTCTGCAGAGATGGAAATTGTTAGGCAAAGGGTAAGGGCTGCTGCGGCTCGTAAAAAGGAGGAGAGGGAAGCTAAGGAGAAGGAGGGAGTGTCCTTGTCGGCCCCCAAGACAGCTGCAAAGGTCTCAAAATGATAACCTGACGGGAGGGACGATCATCCTTCTAAAAAGGTTGCCGTCAGCCCGGGGGATGTGCCCCCTAAGAAGAAGTCACCCCTTAAGCCAAAACAGGGTGCACGCAAGGGGGTGATGACTTCCACTGGTCCCGTCATTGAGGGGCCCTGTTGCCTTTTGACCCATAAGGACTATGCCGTCGAGGAGCTGGAAGCCTTTATAAAGCCGATCGACATAGCGCCTTGCGATCAACTGGGGACGGAGGACTTAGGGGCGTCAGCTCTTTTTGACCTCAGCAGGGTATGTCCCTTTTCTCTTTTTTTTTGGTTTCGTCTGCCTTTGATTCGCTTTTACTGACGTTGGCCATTTTTTCAGGCTTTAGTGCGTGTTAAAGCGCTTCAAGACCGATGTATTGCGAAGGAGGACGTTCTTACTCGGGTTAGAAAGCATAATACTAATTTGATGGATGCACAGGCTCAATACAAGGAATGCCTTCGAGATTTGAACCATGAGCTGAAGATGATGAGGGAGAAGCTAGAAGAGGCGTCGCGTGAAAGAGAAAAACTTCAGGAAGAGACGACGGCTTTGCGCCAAAAGGTGGAGACGGCTGGGGTTGATGCTGTCCAAGCTTTTAAGGCGTCACAGTCATTCGTTGATTCTTGTGCTGACTTCTATGTCACTGGGTTCGATGATTGCTTCAAACAAGTAGCGTCAGCCTTCCCAGAGCTGGACTTGTCTGGAATCACAATGAATGATCAGGAGCCAATGATGCCGGCTCACGACGTCGTTATTGGTGAAGGTGACGGCTCTCCTGAAGTCAATCCTCCACTTGTGGATGACGCCGTCGTTTTGGCCCAGCCTGCTGCTAACTCTGCGCCTGTTGTGTCCATCAATGTTGATAGCCCTCTTCCTCAGAAGAAAGATGACAGAGCCCCTGCCGATCCCCTTACTGCCTGATTTTGTCTTCGTCTTTTCCATTTATTTTGCAAACAATATTAAGTAGCCCTTTATTTTTGGGTTTCTATTTGTAAACAGTTTATCTTATTGTAATCTACATTAATTCCGTTGTTTTCTGCCTTGCATGTTTGGCCATCTTAAATAAATTCGTCAATCGGTATCTTCGTCTGTTTTGACGACCTCGTCTACTTGTTTATTACTTTTATTGGTTCTGTGCTAACCTTGCAATCTCACTTGTTTGACGACATTTGATGAGCTCGTCGCTTTATTTGAGCCCGTCAACCTTAAATTTTTTTTTATAAAACCGTTGGTTTCATGGCTTCATCCTTGTTATGGTCTTGGTGACCTAATCTTTTTATAATTTTATTCCTTTGACGCCAGCTTTGAAGGTTGAATTCTTCCCTTTGGGATGTTTGTGGAACTCGTCAGCTTATGATTGCTGACCATCCCATTGGGATTTTTATACAACGCGTCAGCTTTTGATTGCTGACACTTCAATCCCTTTGGGATTTTTTTACAAATGCGTCAACTTTTGATTGCTGACACTTTAATCCCTTTGGGATTTTTGTATGATCCGTCAGCTTTTGATTGCTGACTTCAACCTCTTTTGGAATTTTTGTACAATCCATCAGCTTTTGGTTGCTGATTTCAATCCTTTTGGGATTTTTACACAGCTCGTCAGCTTTTGGTTTCTGATTTCTATCCCTTTAGGATTTTTAGACTGTCAGCTTTTGATTGCTGATTTCAATCCCTTTAGGATTTTTATAGACTGTCAGCTTTTGATTGCTGACACTTTAATCCCTTTGGGGATTTTTATACAGCCCGTCAGCTTTTGGTTGCTGACTTCAATCCCTTTAGGATTTTTATACAGTCCGTCAGCTTTTGATTGCTGACACTTTAATCCCTTTGGGATTTTTATACAGTCCATCAGCTTTTGCCTGCTTTAAGGACTTCAACCCTGGTTCATCCTTTTGGGACAGATCCGTCTGCTTTGTGGGCAAAGTCGCTTACTTTTAAATTCATCCACTTTTAGGGACTTGGAATCTTTTTATTTCGTAAGGCTGTTTATTTATTTATTTATTTTTTTGTGAATTTGTAAATAAATAAAAAACACCAGTTGTTCTGAATAAACTCCTCTTATTGCCATGCGTTAAAAAAGTAATTCTAAAAAAGAAAGTTCGCCCTTTAGGCTTATTGTAGCAAAAACTGAAGTAAATGATAAATCTGAGGAGTATAACTGAAATTTGCTGCGGTAAACTATGAATAAAAGGGGGGTGTTGTCCTTCACGTCGTCATCTCTACTGGTAGTATTTTTGCAAGTGTTCAACATTCCAAGGATGTGGCAACTCCCGTCCGTCTAGCGTCTCCAAATGGTAGGTGCCCTTTCTCTGCCACGCCATGACTCGGTAAGGTCCTTCCCAATTAGGGCTGAGTTTTCCTTGGGTCGGGTCTCTTGCTGCGCCCATGACTTTCCTTAGAACGAGGTCTCCAACCTGGAAGTCTCTGTGTCTGACCCGGGAGTTGTAGTGCTTGGCCATGTGGTCCTGGTACCATGCGAGCCTTTGTTCCGCTGCTGCCCTGACTTCGTCCACCAGATCAAGCTGTAGACGTATGGCCTCGTCATTTTTTCTTTCGTCATGGTTATGCACCCTGTAGCTTGTGAGTCCGACTTTGGCAGGGATGACTGCTTCGCTCCCGTATGTTAGTTGGAATGGTGTCTCTCCTGTTGGTGTCCTTGCCGTAGTCCTGTAGGCCCAAAGTACGCTCGACAACTCTTCTGCCCATATACCCTTTGCCCCCTCGAGCCGAGTCTTGATAATCTTCAGCAAGGATCGGTTCGTGACTTCGACCTGTCCGTTGGCTTGAGGGTGGGTGGGGGAGGAATAGTGGTTCCGTAGCCCCAACTACGAGCAGAAGTCCCGGAAGGAGTCGTTGTCGAATTGCTTCCCGTTGTCCGAGACTATGACTCTAGGGATGCTAAACCTGTATATGATACATTGCCAGACGAAATTCCGTACATTTTTCTCCGTAATGGTGGCCAAGGCTTCAGCTTCCATTAAGTGAATGGCCCTATAATGTCTAGTCCCCATTGAGTGAACGGCCATGGTGCTGTCATCGGGGTAAGTTCTTCGGGTGGTTGTCTGATAACATTGCTGAACCTTCGGCACTTGTTGCAGCCCTTTACATAAGCCTCGGCATCCTTCTGCATGGTTGGCCAAAAGTACCGCGTTCGCACTAGCTTATGCACTAATGATCTGGACCCTGAATGGTTTCCGCAGATTCCTTCGTGCACCTTTCTCATGACGTAGTCCACTTCCTCAGGACTTAAACATCTCAGGAATGGCCGGGAGAAACCCCTTTTGTATAGGACGTCTCTTATTAAGACGAATCTCGCTGCTTGGACCTTCAGCTTTCTAGCGGCCTCCTTTCCGTCCGGTAATGCGCCATTCTTCAAGTAGGAGACTAACGGTGTGGTCCAATTGCTTTCGGAGCCTATCTCTTGTACATCGATGGAATCTATTAGTGGTGAAAGTTGAACAAAAGAGAGTACATTACCCAGAGTGGTCATATGTTCGGCTGAGGTAGCTTTGGCCAAGCGGTCGGCTTGCTCATTATCTCCCCTAGGGATTTGTAAGATTTTGGCCTTCAACTTGTCTACCCTTTTCCTTGCTTGGTCCAGATACCTTTTCATTCTTTCGCCTCGACACTCATAGTCCCCGTTTACCTGGTTGGTGACGACCTGAGAGTCGCAGTAAATGACCATGTTTGCGGCTCCTGCAGCTTTGGCGAGGTCGAGCCCTGCTATTAAAGCCTCGTACTTCGCTTCATTGTTCGTGGTAGGGAAATCAAGGTGGACCATGCACTCAACCGTGTCTCCTTTAGGTGTCAGAAGCACAATGCCGGCTCCCCCAGCCTGCCTGTTGGATGATCTGTCTACATGTGAAGAAATCCACTGCGGAGATTCCTCTGCCCCCCTGTCTTCGTCATTTGTGAACTCTTCTACGACAATCTGTCCTTTAATGGCGGTTCGTGGGCGATACTGGATATCAAACTCGCTCAATTCTATGGCCCATAGCGCTAACCGGCCAACAGCTTCTGGGTTGCTCATTGCCCGCCGTAAGGGCTTGTCGGTTTAGACGATCACCGTATGGGCTTGAAAATACGGCTTGAGTTTACGTGCTGCCGTAATCAGTGCAAAGGCGAGTTTCTCCGTGGGTGGGTATCTTTCTTCGGCACCATGAAGTGCCCGAATGGCATAGTAAACAGGCTTTTGCACTCTTTCTCCCTCTCTGATCAGGGCGGCACTGACAGCAGCAGGGGAAACGGCTAGATAGAGAAAAAGTTCCTCACTAGCCTGCGAGGGACTTAGTAACGGTGGGGAAGAGAGATAAGCTTTTAACTCTTCAAATGCTTGCTGGCACTCGGCAGTCCATTCGAAGGATTTCTTTAGCGTGCGAAAGAAGGGTAAGCATTTGTCCATCGCCCTTGATACGAATCTATTCAGCGCCGCTACTTTGCCATTAAGGCTTTGCACTTCCTTTACATTTTTTAGGGGTGCCATCTCCATTATGGCCCGGATCTTGTCCGGGTTTGCTTCGATGCCTCTCTGCGACACCACGAATCCTAGGAATTTTCCCGCTGTCACTCCGAAGGCGCACTTTCCTGGATTAAGCTTCATGTTGTAGGAGCGAAGAGTGTCGAATGTTTCCTTGAGGTCTTCCAAGTGGTCTTCCTCCCTTCGGCTTTTCACCAACATATCCTCAACGTGGACTTGGACATTTCTCCCAATCTGCTGTGTGAACATCTTGTTCATGAGCCTCTGATACGTTGCGCCCGCATTTTTTCGGCCGAATGGCATTACTTTATAACATAAGAGGCCTTGACTAGTAACGAATGAAGTTTTCTCTTGATCGGCTTCGTGCATCCTGATCTGGTTGTAACAAGAGAAAGCGTCCATAAAACTTAACAGCTGGTGTCGAGCTGTAGAGTCTACTAGAATGTCAACCCTTGGGAGGGGATAGCTGTCTTTGGGGCATGCTTTGTTCAGGTTGGTGAAGTCCACACACATCCTCCACTTCCCATTGGCTTTCTTAACCATTACAACGTTCGCTAGCCAGTCGGGGTAGTAAACTTCTCTAACAAAGTTCACCTCCTGTAGTTTGCAGACTTCTTCAGCTATGGCCTAATCTCGTTCCGGGGTGAACACTCGCTTCTTTTGTCGAACGGGTGGAAAGGAAGGTGACACATTCAGCCTATGCACCATGACCGAAGGGTCTATTCCTGGCATGTCTTCGTGGCTCCAGGTGAACACGTCCCGATTTTCCTTAAGGAATGTTATGAGTTCTGAGCGAACTGTCGGGCTGGCGAGAGTACCGATCCTTGTGGTCCTGTCTGGCCGGGAGTTATCAAGGGGTATCTCCTCGAGCTTCTCTACAGGTTCTGCCCCTGTCCGCTGCTCTTCTATGCTCATGGTTTGCAAATGATCATCCATTTCCAGCATTGCAATATAGCATTCCCGCGCGGCCACTTGGTCCTTTCGCAATTCCCCTACTTTGTACTCAGTGGGGAATTTGATCATTAGGTGATAGGTCGAGGTTATGGCCTTCCAGGAGTTAAGGGTAGGTCGCCCTATGATGGCGTTGTAGGCAGAAGAGTAATCGACCACAAGGAATGTGACGTTCCTAGTGGTTTGTTGAGGATAATCTCCAATGGTGACTGGTAACGTGACCGCGCCTAGGGGGTACACTTTTGTTCCACCGAACCCTACGAGTGGAGCGTTGGTTGGAACTAGTCGCTCTCTGCTGATCCGCATCTGTTGGAATGCTGGGTAATAGAGAATATCTACGGAGCTTCCGTTGTCGACCAAGACCCGGTACACGTTATAGTCTCCTACCTGAAAGCTAACGACCAGTGCATTGTCATGCGGATGATGCCGAAAATATCACTAGTGAGTCACATGATGCTTGCACACTCGAAACGACACTTGCACAAAGAAAAGAGAAGACCTAACAGAGAGCACCGGTGTGGCGCTGGCCAAATACCCTCCGAAGGTCAAGTTAGAACCTTTTTTCAACTCTAGAGTGCTAGAGAGGGCGTAATTATGCCTACCTTGATTTGCTAGGGTATTGGGGTTTTTATAGTAGTAGAGGGTTGACCTCTCCTTCTTGGACTAGAAGTCTTTTCCTTATAGGAATTTCTATAAGCGTATATTATGGAATCCTTTCCTTGTAGAAGAAGAACACCAATCGTAGGATGCAAGGCATTTCCTTATATATCCAAACGTGGAGGCCAAGGCAGGTTCATATTAGAACCGTCGACTTTATTACATTAATACTGACGTCGTCATCTTATTTACAGCGTCATCTTCTAAGTTAATCAAATCCTGCCAAATAACTAATCGGAATCCAACGGAAGCTGACGGCTTCAACAAAAATCGTCAGCTTAAGGCCATCAGCTTTGAGTATACTGTTAGCTTACGTCCTTTGAGCAAACACTATTTTTCTTCCCTTATCAATGAAATTGATACTAGATGGGAAAAAAAAAACCAAAAAAAAAAAATTCCCAAGAAACAAAGTCTTAAAGAGAACAAAACCCACCTAGAAATCAACATCAACTTCACACAATCTGATCTCCTTATGCGCCATCACCACTATCTCTGCAATTGGGTTCTCATTCTCAAGACTCAAGAGTGTGTCTGTGTGAGCTTTATTAAAAAAAGGTGGGGGCATTCAGAGAATCGAACTCGGACCTCTCACCCCCTACGTTGGTTAATAGAAGGCTACACACCCATTGGTGGGTAGGGGTACCAAACTAGCAATCTGGCACCAATTAACACTGAGAGAGTCATTCCAGTAGACCAAATGCCCTTTTTAATTATTTTTCATGAATACAATTATTTTATTTTACAGATATTACAACACAAATAAAATTTTCTTCCAAAATATTTAGCCAAATCTTCCCACTTTTTTTTTTTCCACTTTCCTCCAATCTCCTAAAACCTCTCAATTTCTCATCATTATCTTTTTTTTGTTCAATTTTTTTTTTATTCGTTCATGTTTTGTTGTGGTTTTCTTTAAGTTTTGGGCCAACCAGGAGTGACCTAGAAGCAAAAGCACACTTAAAAAAAAAAAAAAAAAAATCTATGATGTCGAAGAAAATGTAACAAAAAAAATAGTATATATATATTTCACAAATTGTTCCAATGGGCGATCTTAGCAACAAGGCCTAGGCCTAAGGCCTCCACTACAAAATATTTCTACACCAAGGAAAAAAAAAAGCCCCTATCCTCCATTATAAAAGATGCCTAATTTTATAAAATTATAATTTTTTTTTAATGGTTGAGCACTATTTTTTTTTAAGTGATATTGAAGATACCACAAATTTTATTATAGGCTTACAAACTGACATTCTCCAATTACAAAAAAGTAATTTAAACATTCATTAATTTTTTTTTTTTTTTGGACAGACATTAATTAATTAGGTTGTTAAAATTCATCTATATCTATATAATATTAAAAGCTAAAGCGTAGCGTTTAATGTTGCTGCGCTCACATGGAGCCACGTTAGCAATCATGTCATTTCCATAATCTTTTCTGAATTTGTCCTACAATTTTAAAATAGCTTTTATCAATTTTAAAATGGTAATAAATTTAAAATAATTTCCAGCCTATCTCCACCATAAAACTCACTTCTTATCTATTTAATTCCACCAGTTCACTTCTTATAAATTTAATTCCACTATAAAGCCCAAACCCAAAGCCTTTTCAACATAAACCCTTTGTGAAACCCTTTGTCTTCATGGTTACACGTTACAACTTTCTATATTTCCTTCTCTTTTGCTACACGGTTTGTTTTCACGGTTACAAGTTACAGGTTTCTGTATTTCCTTCTCTTTTGCTGCACGGTTTCAAATTCCAGTCTTCCCACTTTTTGTTCTAAGGTTTCACATTTGTTGCCTGGTTTCTGTTCTACGGTTTCAAATTCTAGGCTTTTGCTGCACGGTTTCAAATTCTAGTCTCTCTCCCTTCTAATAGTAGCCTCTTTGTCTTCCTTCCTCCTCTCATAGTATATAAATATTGATAGAAGCTGGATGCCTCAGTTGAGGTATCTCTAAATCCCAATTTGTTTTGTGCTCTATTCTTTTGCTTGATGTTTTTTATTCCCTTTTTAGTTTTTTGATTGGGTCTTATCTTGTGTGCTTCCAATGACTTAGGGCAACTCTGATTTATTCATCTAGTCCTGTGGTGTGGATACCTCTACAATTTATTTGTGTGTGCAAAATAAGACAATTTTATATAAATCAATATTGTAGCAGCTAAATAAAATTTTCCAATTCCCTTTGTGATAGTGGGATGAGAAATCTGTGTATGTATTACCCAAGGTAATATATATATATATATATATATATATATAACCGAAATTTTTGAAGGCTATCACAGTTTTCCACATCAGCATAATATTAAAAAAAAAAAAAAAAAAAGTAATAGAACTTTTTTTAAAACCCGACTCTACCTTTCCCTTTCACGAAGACTCTGCCTTTCCCTTTCACAATGCTGTGCCAAAGCCCAAACTGGCTCCCCAAATCCCCAACCTCCACATTTGACAAACAAAATGCAGGCCCTTTCTCTTCTCCAAATCCCCAAATCCACCGTTTCCCTTCTCCTTCCTCCAAAACGAAAAACAAAATCCCGACTATTAGTGAACTGAAAACCAGCGTAAGCAACCTCCTTCAGTCCTTCTCTCCCATTCCGGTCTCTATCTCCAATGATCCAAAAAATCCAATCATTGCTTTGAGGTACGCTTCTTTTCATCTTTTTTCATCTTCTTAATTGTTTCTCCCTCAGCCTCAGGCCTTAAATCTCTCTCTCAATTGAAGTTTTATGTTTTCAACTTTACCGGTCCCAACTCCACCAAACCTGTTTCCCATTTTTCAACTTTCAGAGCATTTGATAGAAGAAGAGGAGAAGAAAGGCAGTGGATCTTATTGTGGGCAAAAGAAAATAAAAATAAAGAGAAGATGAAAGAGATGACAGGGAGATACAGAGGGCACTGTGAGAGAAAAAAAAAAACCTTCTAAAGCGTCGTCTTCTTCTTCTGGTCATCATTCATGAAAGAGCTTAGGATTTTTTATCTGGAAATTTGGATCAGCGACTTCGTTTTTTTTTTTTTTTGGGTAGAGAGCTTAAGATCAAATTGTATCGATTAGCAGAATTAGACTCACAACCCCAATTGAAGGAGTATACAGTTAGACTTAAAATCTTTAGGGCCAACATTTCGGGTCATAACTGTGGGCCTGAGGTGCAAAGAAAACTGGCTTAGATCGTCCTTTAACTTGGAGTGGGGCCTTGATTTTTTTTTTTTTTAAATTTGAGAAGTGGGCTTGATAGTATATATAATATTATCAAATAATATTTTACTTCAACGGTATCATTGCATATTGCATGATAGTGGGCTTGATAGTATACCATTGGCTTCTCATTAGATAAATTTTTGTACCATGATCTTTATTATTATTTTTTTTTTCACATTGGGAAGTTATCAATAGCTTTCCCGTGCATCGCATGGGTTAGCGACTAGTTGGATTAGAAATCTGTGTATGTATATGTGTCAGTGTAGATTGATACCCAAGGTATTTGGATTAAAGTTTTCAATACTGTAGCAGCTGACCAGAAACTCTTTGGAAACCTTATAGGTAAACTCTTATAGCCTTATATTCTCTTACACTACTTAATAGTTAATATAGTTGATCTATATAATAATCAAGTTTGTATAAGTCAATAATTATCTACTTATACCTCTGTTAGGTATACAAGTTTAGGTAGGTGTATATATATATATATATTTAACCCGTAGCATCCAATATAGAGATCAGCTTTTACCCTGTGCAATTCCACATTAGAAAACCCAATCAAGAAATTGCATATTTGAATCTAAGGATCAGCCCCACTAGGTTATAAAGCCAAAGCCTCCGCACCTCAGTTCCTATCTCCAAACCCCACACATAAAGTTATCCCAACGGAAATTATTCTAATTCAACGAAGGCCAAGAGACTGACATTATGTTTAGTCAATAAACAATAAAATAAGTAAGTTCCATTTATGGTAGGGCCCTATGTAGCTATGAAAGTTCAAATAGCGTTAAAAAACACTATGAACGTTTAGACCCTCAATTACAAATTATCAATTCAAGCTTATTATCAAACAATTAATGTGCGGAACATGAACATAAGCCAAACACAGAATTGATAAACAATCTTAGCAAATTATAATCACATCCACAACAGAAAATAAAAGGCAAAGATAAAGGGAAGAGAGATGCAAACACAAGGACAATACGCGATGTGTTATCGAAGAAGAAACCAAAGCTCTCGGTGTAAAACCTCTCTGCCGCCCTCCAAGCGGTCAATAATCCACTAGAAAATGTAGTTGGGATACATGAACACCAATAGACCCTCCAAGCCTAATCTACCCAGGTACCTAAGCCCTCCAAGCTTCTTGCTCCAACAAGGTTGCGCCGAACCTTTTTCTTCTCTAGCTTACCGGATTCCGCTATAACCCATACCATCAACCAATAACCATTGGTCCCTTCCAAACTGTTTCTCTTAGCACCAAAAGACCTTCTCACAGACATGGGTGTGGTGAGAAAATGATTTGGTCAAGAACCCCTCAAGGATGTATCAATGGAGAGGAAGAGAGTAGAGGAATTTGAAGAGTCTCTTTAGTAAATATTGGGGATGAGGCAATCTTGTTTTTCTCTAGGGTTTCTCTATCAAAATTCTCTCTGGAAGCTCTCTACATTTCGTGGGTATAAGGGTCTATATATAGTGGTGTGTGTTTGGAATACGAAGAGATAGTTTTTCCCAAACAGGGTAAGTTGGCGGCTTGGCCTCGCGACTGGTCTAAGTCGCGAGTTCAAGCCACAAGATAACGGCCTGGCCAGCCTGGGACTTTTGTCCTGTAATGTGACAACTGGCGTGACCCTTCACCTCCTCGCATGCTTCTCACGTGTGCTGTAGTTGGCGGCTTGCAAGTTGCGAGTCAGCTGTGAGTCCTAGCCGCGAGTCCCTGCTTCTTTGCACAAACTTGAGCTTTTCTTCACACTCTCTCACACACTATCCTTACATGAATCCCACCTAAATATAGGGTTACTAAGTGCTAAATTATAAGTAAATTGGCACGGAATAATGCCAACAAGATGGTTGATAAAATTCGACCTTACAATCTCCCCTTTTGGCTATTCCATGACAAAACCCTATAACAAACTCTAGACTTAACGCGTGAGTTGGGAACAGTTGGAAAACTCACTCACACCTAACTCTAGAATCTGTGTAGCTCTTGAACCATAAGAACAAGTATCTCCTGAAACACAACAACACAATAAGTTCATTGTATACAGAAAACTTGTAATGCATATGGAGCAAGCACAATGCGATCAAGCAAAATGGAATATAGCAATAGACCATGGCATGACCTAAACAGGCAATCACTACATACTAGTGATCACAATGCTCATTCTCACAAGGAATGAACATCCGGACATGCAAGCAAATAAACTCAATTGCAGAGTATCATTTGCATGTCCAACACTCAACCAATGCATAAAACATATATGCATCTAGGAATAAGATCCTACAAGGGCACAAGAGTGATGTACTTAAAAGAAAATGCATGACATTTAACATCAAGTACTAAAAACCTTAAAAGCTTACAAAAGCAACAGGTATAAACTAAGAACCTTAAAAACCTACAAAGGTAACAGGTACAAACAAATAAAATAAAATATTGAATAACTTCTGAAATAAAAAATATACCAGTGAACCACAAGTTTTCCCAAAAGTATTAAACCCATATCTACACAGGAGTTAAAAAAAACACAAAAGACAAAATAAGTGTATATGTGAGAGTGTATAACAACTATAATAACTCCCCCTTTCAGTATGCACACTCCTTTTCATTCTTATGCTACTCTCCCCCTTACTGTGTGCTGCTCTCCCCCTTTTTGGCACGAATAGCTAAAGGCTTTCTTCCAGCTTTTGTTGAATATCATCCAGTTGTATCTCAATGGTTACGTGACGCATTTAATTTTGATTGTGAAAGGAGTGAAGGAGTCGTTCCAAGTCAGAAATCCGATGAAGCACATTTTCAATGAAGTAACTTTGCTTGGGTGTTTGAAATCCAGGGGGAACAGATGGAGTGTCGGTTGATTGTACAGGTGTAACTGTAGCATGAGTTGATGGAGATGCATGTGTGGATGGCTCACTCTTAGGTTTCTTGGAGGAGTGACTCTTGCTTGCTTGGAGAGTGTATATGGATATTGGTCGAGGACGAGGCACAATTTTTCCATCTGATGGAGGACTAACACCTTCACGAAGGATGATCTTCATGATGAGACTACATAACGGAAGATTTGTTCGTGCTGCTGATCGAGCCGCTGTGTTCCCAATGATCTGAAATATATGGACACAGATGTCAATTGGGACACCGAAAATGAGGTCACACAGAAATTTAGCCCTTCCAAGACTGATGAAAGCAGTGTTTGACAATGGGTAGAGGTTGGAGAACATGATCAGCTTTAGAGTTGTTAGTTCAAGCGAAAACTGTGTAGTGCTTATAGATGATCCTATGCTTCCCACTTCATGTTCATTCCCAAGAACTTGAAGAATGTCTTGTGCCTGAAGTACTCTATCATCATATGGAGTTCGATCCACATTTTCTGGTCTGGTGATGCGAAGAACCTAAGCAATGTAGTCTACATTGATGGAAAATTCTATTCCTTGTACCCAGCATTTCAACTCTACCCCTGTGTATCTGGCATTAGAGTAGAATTCCTTAACCAATTCTTCAATTGGATCCTCAAAATTCCCAAAAGGATCAGCCCAATCTCTTTCTTCAAAAATCTTAGGGATAAATGTTGTCCCTAGGGTATCAAACTTAACGATTCGTTCCACAATGGGAGGAGCCTCTCAAAAAGTGTCTGTGTAGGTCTTTGAGTCAATAGGTGTCCTGAATCTCTCAATGGTAGAGTCTCTAGATGACTTAGACGATAGTCGTGTCCGTTTAGCAACCGGGGTTGACGGGTCATCGGTTACAATGTTTTTGCCTTTAGAGGAACGACGAGTCATCTGCAAAAGAACAAACACACAGCAGAGAACCAAATGCAATACCACAGGGTACAAACATCAGTTTGATTAGATTCATATATAAGAGTGTGAAATAGAGAGATTTCACTTAAACACGAAAACATGAACCAGGTTAACTCCAAGGAAACATAAGCAATACTGACATAATTAGTGAAATAGGCAAACAAATATGATGAATATCAATAACAACTCAGAATCAAGTGGGCAATGAGCATCACAAAATTACAAGTGACAAAAACGTGACAAAATACCAAGAACATGATATGAATGGAGCAACACATTCATGAAACACAACATAGAGCATAGACTCACTATAGACAATAGTAAAATAATCAAATGTCCATAAAAAACAATAACACTCAAACAAAGAACACTCAACAAAATAAAGCAAACCCCCATACGAGCATGATATTTCTCAAAGCATAATGTCAACAACACAAATCAAGAAAATAATGTTCAAATCATGAAAAATGAAGTGAGGGAAAGAAAACCCATACCTTTTTCTTGAAGATTGGAGAAGAAATGATGCAGAAATGGAGGATTTTCGAAGAAGCACACGGAGTGTTTGAAAGAGTGAAAAAGGGGAAGACAATGAACAGTCACAAAAGTACGAGGGAAAAACTGAAGAAGTTTTAAAAACTGACTTTAAAACGCAAAACACGCATTTTTCGCGACTGTATCAAGTCGCCAGTAAGTTTCTAGTTTAAGCCGCGAAACACTGTGACACCAAGATTTTTGAAAAAATCTTCTAAGTGTTTTTCGTGACTGGAAGGTCTACTCGCGACTCTTACTCACGAGAGAGTCGCGAGGTGAGCCGCGAAAATCTCTGAGTACCCCTCACAACTGGACCTTCCACCTGCGAAAAAGTCGCCACTCTGAGCCGCGAAAGTCACCAAAACTCAAATTTTGAAAAATTTTCTAAGTATTTTTTGTGACCGAGACCTTGACTTGCCAGTAAGCCACGAAAAATCTCGAAGTGGGCTCGCGACTTGGGCATGCGACTGGGACACCCCGCGACTAAGTCGCCAAAACAGGGCAACACTGTTTTTGAAAATTTTGACATTTTTTGTAAAAACAAAATACTTTCCAAAAGCAAATAAAACACTCAAAATTTTTTTTGTGTTTGATCAACAAGGATTGAGCATGTGAAAACACATTTAATCAAGTACAATCACACAAATGAATATGGCATTCATTGAACATAGACTTGTGTGATGTGTGTGGGTATCAAAAATGAAATAGTCCTTAGTCTAATGTGAAGTTTCAATGATCAATTCAATCAAGGCATACACAACTAGCACTAGATAATGTGATCCATCTCAATTATAGAAGTATGCATATATGACCTCCCACATAAACTTGAGTACATTTCTTTGAAGCTTTTCATTTGGCTCCATATACATCATATCATTTGATCATTTTGAATCAATGCATCTCATTGTGAGATCGATGCCTGAAATTTTTAATATTTCACTTTGATGATTTAGCCTTTGGCTTTTTGGGCATCATACATTTTATTTTGGTCGCTTTCCCTTTTTCCTAGTCAAATACTAGTATGTGCGACAGGCTTTTGCAAGCTCAATATCTCTTTTCATTCGGAGATTTACATTTGGTGAGCTCTTTGAGTAAAGCAATAAAATAAAAGTGGGAAAATATATAGGCACAAGTCTATGCATGTCTCAAGATCAATAAAACCATTCACTAATCATTCATGACAAGGTTGAAGATCTATTTACAACAGTCACATAGATTTCAGAATTTCTTCCACAATGATATGAGTGCATAAGAAACAAGCTAAGCTCGTAGATGCACAAGGCCATTAGTACAAAGGTACAAGGCAAAAAATGCTTTGAGACAAAACTCAACAATGCCGATCAAACTTTTTAGGATTTTCTACTTTTTATGTGTTTTTTGGATTTTTGACACAAAATCAGTAAAAGATTGATAAAAAACAACATAAATAACAAAGTAAAAACATTTGAACCAAAAACAAACACACAAACAATATATCAACTCAAAAACTCACAAGAAGCACACAACCAAGCATATTCACAAACGTGGGAAGTATTAATGCATGAACATGTTGTAATGCTTATGCATGAGTACCCTTCGTCACCCACACGTCACGTGCGTTTGGGGTGATATCCTTGACGGATTGGGTATGAGAGTTAGGACTTTCAAACCTTATTGTGAAGCTTTCCAAGCAATTGGTGAAGGCATCGATCATCTTCACCACGTCCATCATTCCAGGATCATGATTTTGATTTCTTGGTTGCTCACCACCCCAAGACCTCTTGTCATTTCTTCTTCCTCATGATCGAGGAGCGCTTGCATTGTTTAACGCTCTCAGCTTATGACAGTTGGGTTTGGTATGCCCTTGCAATCCACAAAAGTGACAGAAATGATTCGTTTTAGGACCCTGTTATGATCTTCCTCTAGATCCAAATCTGGCTTCTGATTGATTACGGGACTTATTAAACACCCGTTGATCAGCCACCTTCTTCTTCTTCTCAGCCTTAACTTTCTCAGGAATAGGCTCTTCTACAACCGTCTCTTTGGCCTTCACAAACTTCACTTCTTTGGTGACATTGGCTGATGAGCTACTTCCTCCGGTATATCCCAACCCGGACTTGTCCGAGGAAGGTTTTTGAGATGAAATAACATCTTCTAACTTCTTGGATGAGACCCTCTCTATCTTGGCATGAGCTTGCACTACCTCTTGCTTAAGAAATCTCACTTTTGTGTAAGCTTCTGATAGCTCACCATTTAGTGTTTCAATCTCACACTTTGCCTCCTTGTATCGTACCAGAAGACTTTTGTAATCTTCCTCAGCTTTCTTCATCTTCTTCACAGCCGCCTTTGCCACCCTTGCATACTCACCCGATTTCTCAAGGAGTAAGGCGTAATTCTCTTGAAGACCAGATGTATCTTCATCCTCTTCAGCCTCCGATTCTTTGACAATCTCAATAGACTCCAAATCAGAATGCTCACCAAGCTCCTTCACAAGTGTATCCAAATCATCTGAGGATTCCACATGTGCAATGGTCATGAATGCGAAGTAATTTCCTTCTCTGTCACAGATATCCTCGGAATCAGAATTTGACGAATCTGAGTCACTTAGAGTAGTAGCATAGACCTTGCCCTTTGACTTCAAATAGTTGGGACATTCCTTTTTGAAGTGTCCATGTCCATTACACTCATTGGGATTCTCTACCCTCTTTCCTTCTGAATTCTTTCTTCTCCTTCCCGGAGCTCTGAAATTTTCTTTTGTCACCAAATTTCCCACCGTTCTTGAGTTTCAAGAATTTTCAGAAGTTCCTTACAAGGTACGCCACATCTTTATCTACTGCATCCTCTTCTGAAGAGTCATGAGATACCACTCTCTCATCAATTGTTTTAAGAGCAAGAGATTTGCTCTTGTTCTGTGTGGGTAGTGACAATTCATACATTTGCAATGAACTAACCAGCTCTTGAACTTTGATGTCGTCAAGATCCTTGCTCTCTTCAATGGCTGTTACTTTGGCACAGAAGCTTTCCGGCAGTGACCGAAGGATCTTCCTTACTATTTTAGAATCCTCTGTCTTTTCCCCCAAATTGAATTTGCCGACAACCACCTCGTTTAGCTTACTATAGAAAGAGTCAAAAGACTCATCCTCGCTCATCTTGAGTTCCTCAAAACGAGTGGTCAACATTTGTAACTTGGTGTCTTTCACTTTCTTAGTTCCTTCATAAGTAGTCTACAAAATCTCCCATGCTTGCTTAGCAATCGTGATATGTGAAATCTTGTGAAATTCTTCTGGAGAAACACCACAAAAAATAGCATTCAAGGCTTTACTATTAGCATTAGCCGCCGCAAGAGCTGCCTTATCCCAAGTGGATTTGGCAGCCTCCGGTCTAGTCCAACCAACTTCAACTGCATCCTACACAGCATCATCAATAGAACACAAAAATGCTCTCATTCGGACTTTCCAAAAAGCATAATTATTACCATAAAAAATGGTGGTACATTAAGAGATTGAGACCTATCCATCTCAACAAGGGGTCAGGAATCGCACTAAGGTGTTTAAACCACAGCGAGTGCACCCGCTCTGATACCAATTGAAAGTTCAAATAGCGTTAAAAAACACTATGAACGTTTAGACCCCCAATTACAAATTATCAATTCAAGCTTATTATCAAACAATTAATGTACGGAACATGAACATAAGCCAAACACAGAATTGATAAACAATCTTAGCCAATTATAATCACATCCACAATAGAAAATAAAAGGCAAAGATAAAGGGAAGAGAAATGCAAACACAAGGACAACACGCGATGTGTTATCGAAGAGGAAACCGAAGCCCTCGGCGTAAAACCTCTCCGCCGCCCTCCAAGCGGTCAATAATCCACTAGAAAATATAGTTGGGATACATGAACAGCAATAGACCCTCCAAGCTTCTTGCTCCAATGAGGTTGCGCCGAACCTTTTTCTTCTCTAGCTTACCGGATTCCGTTATAGCCCATAGCATCAACCAATAACCATTGGTCCCTTCTAAACTGCTTCCCTTAGCACCAAAAGACCTTCTCACAGACGTGGGTGTGGTGAGAAAAGGATTTGGTCAAGAACCTCTCAAGGATGTATCAATGGAGAGGAAGAGAGTAGAGGAATTTGAAGAGTCTCTTTAGTATGTGTGTGTGCTTTGGGATCTATGTGCTTAACATTTTTCTTGATTGAGAAATTTGTTTTTCACATGTTTTGCATCTTTCTATTATCTTGTCATCCGTAGCATTTTGTTTCATTACATTCATGCATTTATATGGATTTCTTGTGCCCTCTTGATTATCCTTGATCACCTTTATGTTTCTCGGGTGAAGCTTTCTAGTTTCTTGTACCCTTTTTCAATCATGACAAAAAGGGGGAGAAATTGTGATGTGGTTTCTTTTTAAAGATTCTACTTGTTAGGGGGAGAAATACATGTCTCTGTAAGGGGGAGATGTGTTTCATCTTGTTAGGGGGAGTGCTTACCTCCTTTTTCTTGTACATCGGTCTTGTGACCATGTTTACATACATTGGGTCCGTTTGGATTGAACTTATTGTTGCTGAAACTGAAAACTGAAAACACTGTAGCAAAATAATTTTTAAATGTGTAAATAGTACCGTGAGACCCATTTTTAGTATTTTTTTTAGTGCGTGAACAGTAATTTTTGTTCCTTGCACAGTACATTCACGTGAAGTTACTGTTCACGCGTTGGAAAAAAAAAGAAAAAAAGGTGAAAACGTGAAACGCAGCCGCAGTCAGTTGAATCCAAACGCTCACATTGTGCTTATCTTTGATATATATATATATATATATATATATATATGATGATGTATGTCTTCTTCACCTACCTCTACATGTGTTGTTTCTTTTCTATCTCCATACACATGTTTCTTTACTTGTATGCAATCTATTATTTCTGTTTCACACTAAGATGCCTTGATGAGTTTTGTTTAAAGTGTTTCAGAAATACAGGTTGTCAAAGTCTTCTTGCCATAAACTCTCTTCTTGCAAAGCTTTTCAAGAGTTTGTGTTAGGATAGATTTTATTGTATTCAACAAGTGAATATGAGTTTAGTGTTTTATGACTTCTCTCATATGCTCATTTATTTGTTGTGGTTTTGTCACGGATTGCCAAAGGGGGAGATTGTTAGGACATATGTGTTTCACTTGTTAAGAACATATGTCATTCTTTTATATAATTGGCTAATCCTTTGACAATACGCATTTTACTTGTAATTGGGTAGATCTAGGTGTTTTTAGTACTTCAAGAAACAATGTTTCAAGTTCAAGTGTTAAAACCATGGAAGTCTGTCCAAGAATCAAGTGAGAAAGTGCTGATTTTTAAATCTCGATAGTTGCTCGACACCTCTCAACAGTTACGCTATCTATCGAGCTCTTCAGTTGATTGTTATCGCAATCTCGACACCTCTCGATAGCTAGGTCAATCTATCGAGCAAAGTTCCGTCCCTTCGATAGCTCCTTGATAGCTTCTCGATAGTTGTATTTGTCGAAGTTTAAAGCTCGACACCTCCTTGACAGTTCTCGATTGATCGAGGTTACAAGAATTCAGATTTTCAGATCTGATTTTCGGCCCATGCTGACATGTATGTGTAGGGTTTCTTTTCTCACAACCCTAGACCTATATAAGGCTTATTTTAGAGGCCGTCACATGAGAGAATATAAGGAGAATATATGCAAAAGGTGACCGATGACTTATTCTCTCAAAAAGAAGCTACTATGTCTTTGCGCCTTAGGGTTTTGTAACTAAGTGCTTCTTGATCTTCATTGTTAATGAAGTGAAGAACTTTGTAACCAACATCTTTTTCAAGTTGGTGTGTTAGTCACATACTGGGATCCGTGCATCATTGGTTAGTCACGTATTGGGATTTGTGCATAAAAAATGACGGTGTTCATATATTGAAGAGTTCAGAGGTTCAGAAGCGGTAGAAGGTTTCTGTTGTAAGTTTATCTACGGGGATTGTAGAGTCTAGGGACAAAGGTTTTGTATTAAATCTGAAACTTCTCTTTACTATAGTGGATTGCTTTTCAGGAAGGTTTCCCCCCAGGTTTTTTACTGTGAAACTAGTTTGTTTCATTGGTTTTCCTGAGTCATCATATCTTGTCTTATTTATTTTTCCGTTGCATGATTTTGACATGATATTGATGTTTTTTTGTTTTAACAAGTTTTATTCATAATAAATCTAATTAACAACTTGGGTTTAAAACTTGTTAATTCTATCAACCGGGGTCTAAATTTCCCAACAAAGCTTTTCCATTTTTTTTTTTATACCAAAAGTTCCTATTAGTTTTAAAGCAATATAGGGATGGTTTTTATGTAGTGTCATAATTTTGTTGTTCTTGCTTCCAACTCTTCTTAAAATTAAATCCAAAGAAATAAAATAAAATAAAAGCTCCCAAGAATCAAGAGAAACTACAAACATGAATCTGAATAAGGATACAACATACTTTCATGTCAATTATTGTTATCTCTTTTCCTTCATAGTGTTAGGAAAATTGTTAGCATGTCCACTTCAAATTCATAAAATATCATCAATATAACACCGAAACTAAAAGAAAATAGGATAAGAACAATAATGAATTACCTTGGGCAAATTCTGGTTTTGATTTGTTCTAGTTCTTGTATATAATTATATTACTCCCAAATGCATCTATGAAAATCCTATTGGGACCGGTGAAATTTTTTGTTCATTATGAAGAAGATAGAGAGCTATAATAGATGAGGATGGTGAGAATAGATGTTTTATTTTCTGGATAACATTGAAAGTTTGAATAAAAAACGTTTTGACATTTGAACAAAAAAAAGATGATATACGCCACTGTGGATGGTGAGAGATTTGTGACAGCTATATGAACTAGGATAACAAAATTTTCAAATTTTTTTAAAAGAAATTAAAAAAAAAAAAAAGTAGGTATGGATAGGGGGATTTTTTTTTTTTTTGTTGCCATTTGGCCTGATTTTGCAAACAATTTTGTTAATTGACAAGAAAATCAACATATTTGGTAAATAACATCTCGAGTCTATGGCTCTGAAGATCAAAGAGGGAACTCGAGTATTAAAGACTCGAGTTCCACAGAAACCACATGGAAGATGAAGAAATAGAAGAAGCACACGGAAGAAGAAGAAACAGAAGAAATAAAAGTAGCACAGAGGAAAAAGAAACTACACAAAGGAAGAAGAAACAGAAGAAGCAACTTTGTCCTTTTTCAGCCTTCACAGAAGCCACATGGTCAGATCTGTAGATTTGTTGGGCTTGATCTAAAAGAAGAAGAAGGATCTGAAGAAGGATTAGATCTGGAGAGACTTTTTTGATTGGTGGTTAGCTTTTAGTTTTTTTTTTTTTTTTGAGACTTGAATTCCTTAATTGATCTCGACTCGCTCAGACTTGAGATGCTACTTAGCAAATTTGTTTGCAAAATATGTCAACTAATAAAATTGTTTTCAAATTCAGGCTAAATGCCAAAAATCCTCGTACAGGTAGTGGATTCTGCTATTACATTTTCTTTTAAACGTGGGTAGTGGGTTTTGGCATGTTTGCATGACTATTTTAACCTTTTTGGTCTTTTGTAGGGAATAAAATTAAACTAAATGCCATGGAATTTTAGAATTTGTGTGAGGATATTTTGGTACGTAAAATGATGAAACCCAAATAGGGGAATCCTGTTATTAGTAGTGTGGACAACCACCCCCCCCCCACAAAAGAAAATTATTCCCCTTTTTACGGGTGTTTGGGTCATCGCACATTGGGTCCTCGGCGACGTGACTCTTGTGTGCTTGTGTAGCTAGAGTGGAGTGTGTGTGTGTGAGTCCCTTTTTCCTGTTTTTATTTTAGGAGTCACCCTCAACCATTGGTTTTGTATTAGTGTGATTGGTCACCTAGATGTCTAGTTTATTTTATGTTACCTAATTAACTAAACCAAATTTTAAAGGTTCATTAATTAAGGTAAACCAAAAGTCTTTGAACCAAAGTCCTTGGACTCGGAAGTTTGGTTACTTGTGGAGAAGGTGTTAGGCACCCCACAACGCCTACCCGAAGATAGTACCTCATTTTAATTTATTCCAAATGTTAATTTTTTATAATTAAAAAAAACAAAAGAATACTTGGCATGAAAAGATTTTTGCAAGCAATACACACACACACACACACACACATGTGAGTAAATATTTGCGTATAGCTAACATGTGAATATTAACTCCAACAAAATATGTACAATCAAGGCATGTGAGATATATATACATAAGTAGCATGTGGGAGGGAGCATACAAATAGCATGTGAGTATTTATTTATTATGGCTATCATGTGAATACTAAGTACTATACAAAAATAAACACAACATAAAAAGAGATGGCTAGAAGAGTAGCACCTTGTTATCATCCACTAGTTTCTCATTTTTATTCATGCAAAAAGATGACAAAAAGAAACCCATTAGTGCCAAAAATGTTAGGGACAATGTAAGCTTATAGGGTATATTTTTAGGTTGTCAAAAGGAGAATATATATTGTAGAGTCCATATTTTAGGTTGTTAATATGCGATCAAATATAATCCATTTTTAGTGTTTTTAATGAGTTTTGAGTGTCATAATGGTGCATTTTATAGTCCAAGACAAAGACCCAAGTTCAACTCAACAAAGACTCAAGTTCAACGCAAGAAAAATAAAGTTTCTATAATTTCGATTGTAAGCTCAACAACTAGTTCAACCGATTGAGATTCGTGGATTAGCAAAAATCTAAAATGCAGAAAAGCCTATAACTTGCTTGTTTCAAGCTTGACTCATGATTTGTTTATTGCGCTATTTAAATGACATCATAAGCCATCTCTAGAGAGGATTTTCGGAGAGAGAAATCACCATTTGTGCGGCTAGGCTTTGTATAACTAAGTTTCTCTCAATTTCGCTATACTAGAGACATTCAAAGTAGATTTGAGCCTCCACCTATTCAACCTGTGAGAGTTCAAGAGCGTATAGAGAAAAATCAATATGATGTTACTGCTACCTTAGTGCAGATCTTGTATGAAGCCCTAGAGCAATCCATTCTACAACAGTTTGTATGTAGTCAGTTAACCACAGTTGCTAATTAAAAATCTTTGAGTGGAGATGTCAGAGTCACGAACATGTTAGTTTGTGTGCAGTAGTCCATAATAAAAGAGTCCATAGATTTGAAGCTAATTGCGGTAACCGCAATAAATACTACATGAGATAGCAATAGATTTAAGGTTAAGTATATTTTACAACTTCAATTCTATTATTCGATATGTTGCCTTGGGGATTGTTTAGGTTAAATCCTCCCTAGGTTTTTTTATTGTGAAATAATAGTTCCATTGGTTTTCCGACAGTCATCATTTATGGTGTCTATATCATCTGTTCTGGTTTGATATGTTAATCTTTTAATCAAGCGCATAATTAATTAATTATTTGGTTAAAAAGTTAATGAATTTTGTGACAACTGAGGCCTATGTATATATATAAGATTCAGTTAATCATTCCCCCCACAAATATTTATGGCTCCACTACAACACATATATGTAGTACAACATAAAAAATCATAATCTTATGTGGAAAATTATAACTGACTGCTTGTCATTTTCACATGAACCCCATAATTTTTTCACTACCACTCCTAGTCTGTCAAGTGGATACTTATGTTTTATTTTTTTTTATTTATTTTATATATAGTTCTATAACTTTTTATAACAAATATATAGGCAACCTAATAAGCAAGTACGGGTGCAGATCCTCAGACATAGGGACGGAGCCATTCTTTGGCTTTGGGGGGCAACAACCCCCATAAAATTAAAAAAATATTATTAGTATATACTCAGGGGCGGCGCTATAGCTTAATCAGGGGGTTCAAATGAACCCCCTGACTTAAAAAAAAAAAAAATTTATATATGTAAAATATTTTTTTTTTGTTAGTTTAATATTTAATTTATTCTTAAAAATATTTTTTTGCACAACCTGACTTAAATCTTGCACACTCTTATTACAAGTATTTTCGACTCTAAGAGTAAAAAGTACATGTTTGTGAGTTGTAAGTGTAATTCTTTTTTATAAATTTATATTATATGTGTGTGAATGTGTCTAATATTGAATATGTACATTACTTTTTATTATAATGTTATTTGTGTAAATTATGATGTATGTGGTTGTTTGTGTGTACAATATAAATATAATATAACTTTACAATAGAGAGGGTTTTTTTACATGTGTGTGTATTGTTATCATATTATAATAACTTTTTGTTATAAAGTAAGTAAAATTCAAGAAAAAATTGTAAAGTTAGTGACCCTCAAAAAAAAAATTGTAAAGTTAGTGATTATTCAAGTATTTTTTTTTTTTGGAATCTGATTATTCAAGTATTTGATTGGTTAAGTAGACATGTAGTGTATAATTTTATGTATGAATGAGTGTGATTGTGTGCGTTAATAATTAATACAGAGCCAATGAATGTGATTGTGTGCGTTAATAATTAATTTTAAGATCTCTTTTTATTAAATTTTTTTAATGAACCCCCTAAACAAAATTTCTAGAGCCGCCACTGTATATACTATATGTATTGATTTACTAATTTGGTTTAATAAAATTGTACACTTAGCCCTCATTAACAATATTAAGCCCAACAACAAAATCACCAATGCCAAAGTTAAAAAATTTATTACAGTCAACTAATTTTACCAAAAGAAAAAAAAAAAAAAAAAAGCCCAACCCTTAAAATTTTTGGAAACAACACTAATCTTTGGATTAAATCTTTCCTTCATTCCATCAAATTTAAAAAAAAAAAAAAAAAAAAAAAAAAAAACTAACGGAGAGAGAGTGAGAGACGTTGAACTGAGGGGAGATTCAGAGAGGTAGTGTCACCGCAGCATGGAGATTGAGAAGCAACAACTCTGAGCAGCACAGCAGATTAACCAAACTTCTAGCACAAAACATAAGCAACAGAGCCGCGCCCCCAGCTTCCAAATATGGTATTTTTGTGTGTCTCTCATTTGAGCAATGAGTAGGTAAAGTGATCTATCTGTCTCACTTTTTCACTTTCTTAGTTCCTTTTTATTCTCTAAAACAAAGAGAGAGAGGAGGAAGAGAGATTTATGCCTCTATCTTTCTCTCCCTCTCTCCTATTTTTTTTTTGTTTTTTTTTTTTGTTTAATGACCCATGTGCATTGTACATTGTGTCATAAGTGTGTAATGGTACATTGAAAGATATTTGCTCTACAATAAATAAATAAATAATCTAGTGGATCAATGATCAAATGGGTCCAAAATTACAAATTGGATAAAAATTTCACGTGTGTTATAGCAAAAAATAATTGTTTTGTTTACAATATTTGTGAGTTGAGGCTGGGCTCACTACTTTAAGTTTGGATGTGAGGTTATATCAGTGGGTATTATTATTATTATTATTATTATATTATGTCGATACAAATTACAGCCCTTCCCCCACCCATCTTTAGGGGCTTACATGAATCTCATAGCATCTTTTGAATTTGTTTTTTAGTGACAAATGATACAAAATAAATAAATAGTACATACTGTATAGTTAGTATTTGTGTCATTGTTAATATAAAATTAATGCTTCTTTCAAATAAAAAAAAAGGGGTAATTGTCTCATATTATTTAAGAAAGTGTGTTGTTTGTAGTATATATCATGATTTTTGAGTAAAATTTGTAGTGTGTTTTTGTATAAAAACCCTTCTCCCTCTCTTTTATGGTAATTTTTTTCTTAGGGAAATGCGAATACCTTTATGATATTGGTTAATAATTCATTTAAAGAAAGTTTTTATGGGCAAAGAAAAAAAAGGCAATTAATATTTTGACAGTCTTTTTTATTTTTCATAAAAATTGTGTCAAAACTTTCTTAAAATGAATTATTAACCAATTCTCTAAAGATACTCGTTATCATATTTTGACAGTCTTTTTTATTTTTCATAAAAATAATGTCAAAACTTTCTTAAAATAAATTATAAACCAATACTCTAAATACACTAGTTATCATGAACATTTTTCTTATACTACGCCCTCTAACTCAGAATTTTGGGCTCTGTCCGCAGATAACAAATTAGTGACAGACAAACAACTGGCCACATGGCACACGTGTACAATTCAACGACACGTTGCGTCATCTAGATACGTGGTGACGAAGTAATAACTAAATAAAAGATGTGATTTCTCAATGTCATTCACGCGTCTCTATCAGTATATTTGACTCATGGAAAACGTTGGTTTGTGTGGACTGGACACCACCACATGGCGTTTAATTGGATTTTGGTTTATTGTTAGTGAAATTGCCAATTAATTATGGATATTTTCATGTGATGTTTTCTAAAGTGGGGATCATAGTTAGTAATATACAAGACCAAATATCAGATATGTATGTATGACAAGCCTGCCTGTTTCATTTGGCTCACGATTAAAAATTAAAAAAAAAAAATTTGTTAACATACGAAATAACAAACAAAAAAGAAAAAACCGATAGAGGGGCTTGGCGGTGACAAAATTTGGGAATGTGGTAGCTTGGTATGGACTTCGCACCAAAATCCAACTTGGCCTTGAACAGAGAAGGTACGATGCATTTGAAGGCCTTAGACAAAAATTGAATTAAGGCCTTTTATAGTTTTAAATATGAATTTTAAAAATAAATTAAAAAAGTAAGTATTACTTAAACTCTATTCAAGATGCAAAATTACTAATTAACCACACAGCATTTCTTTTGAAAAGGCCTATCGACACAAAAAATTTGACAAACTTTTCACATAATGTGGCTGATTGATTGTGGTAAGTAAAAATTTGATGTTAGTGGTGGACCTAGACGAAAACTAGTAAAGTTTGCAAACTCAACTTTTGTGAGAAGTGTAGTGAAATTTTAGTACATTGTGTTTTTTTTTAGAAGTGCTATGTTTGTTCGTTTAGACCCCTTAAACCAATATGTTTAATCTAGTTAATTAGCCAAGTGAATACTTAAATTAGTTATTTTGATCTAGGTTAACACAATAAAATTATATCATGCAAAACAGCAGAAATATAAAGAACATCACGATATGATGACCCAGGAAAACTAATGAAACTAAACGTTTCAAGGTAAAAAACTTAGGGAGGATTTGACCTAGCTATCCTCAAGGTAAAGCAAATCCACTAAAGAGAATTGAAGTCTTTACAATCAGATTTAGACCACTAAACCTATTGCTACCACATGTAGTGACTTACTGACACGACCATGTGCAAGCTCCAAATCCACAGACGACTTCTCTCTATAGCCTTTGCAGCAACACAAGCAATCCTGCTTGTGACTTTGAGACTCCACTCAAAGGTTTAAGATCACATTCAGACGTTGATCTTATTGCAGCAACTATGTTCAACCTATGCTTGATTGTAGATCTTGCTTCGGTAGATTCTTGTGTTGTTAGGAGGCACAACACCTCTTAGATCTCATAAGGAGTAACACACAAGGCTTCCAAAGGTCTCTGAAACGTAGCTAGGGTTTTCCTTTTATATGTAGAAGAGTTGGACTTAACCCATAACGTTTCGTGGGCTTGGGCTTTGTTTAAAACATTCTGTAGAATTCTGTTTCTGCGAAATTCAATCGATCGAGCTTAATTTTTGATCGATCAAGCTTGGCAGATTTGCACTTCTTTTTTCTGCAGTCAGCTCGAACTTAAAGCTTAACACATACAACTTTTGAGGAATGCCTAAACCTAGACTAGACAAGTTTTGTTCTCGGTTTGCCAACATATACAATTTGAAATTTTAAACATTTAATCCTAAATCTTTAGAACCTAACATGCTACATTTACAACAAATCTTAGGTGTTAAGTTGTTACTAGTCTTAATTTGAACTCACTGTTGAAATTATTTTTTGCCCACTCATAATAGCCAGTAACAACCTACCACTAATGATTTGTTGTGAAAAATTTTGTGGACGTAGTATTTCTCTCCTATATTGTTCTTGTTTTTCATTTGATAAAAATCTTATTTTATTTATTAGCTAATATTTGGACTTACTATTACAATGAAAGAAATAACCCTATTAGTTAAAATTTGGGGGCCTTTTTCTACTTGGTGGCATTAGTAATCGCCTCATTTGTCTATACTATAAAGCTGACCCTAACCTTGAACCTCTATTGTCTTTGAATCAAAATTTAAACATGTTGTGGAAGCTTAAAGAAATCCTTTTGGGACTTGGTTCACTCCACCGCTACCGTTGCCATATTTTGGATCATGACATCAAGCCCATTAAGCTCTTCGTCACTGCATGTAACCAATTCATATTGCAAGCAGCAAAGGCACATGCCGATGTCCGCGGTCTTCCCCGAGTAGCACCTCTCAAACTTCCCAGGGAGACAGATTGGGATATGGTCAGGAATTTGATAACGGTCCCATAAGTTCTTGAAGATGTTGGCCATCATCGTCGGCTTAAAGTCATTAACAGTCCAAATTTTGGGGAGAATAAAGGGCTGAGTATGGCCGTCCCCTGGGCTTCCTGAGCTTCCCTCCACCGAAGCTCCCCCGTCACTCTCATCCTCATCTCTGTCATCTTCTATCTCAAACTCCCCCTCATTCTTTCCTTCACCCTTGTCATCCTCATCTCCCTCTCTTTCCTCCACTTCATCTCCGTCAAAGTCTTCCTCCTCGTCCACAAGAGATCGAGTGAACGGTTCCTTCTCTGATGACCAGGATAAGCCTTCCTCGGCCTCATGACCTGACGGAAATACCTCGTTGTATCCCGCTCCCTCACGGACTAATGACTGCTCACTCATCGCTTCCCTATGTCCTGACATCTATTCACCTCAAGTGACGGAAGCATTCTAAGAACCTAGAATTGACGGGTCTCTCTATAGAATTAACGACCAACAAGAAAAACAGAGACAAAAGATAGAATGAAATAAAAGAAAAAAGAGGACTTACGAAGTTAGTAGACAGTTCCTTTCAGAGAGAAAACCCTAGCCATTACCCTTGAGAGTGAGAGATTGTTATACCCACAATTCTCTACATAATCCATTATGGTTTTCCTCAACTCCTACCTCTCCATTTCCAAATCATTGAGAGGTTGATAGCCCAAACACTTATCACACTCATCTTGAGTGTAAAGTGAGGTTTTGATGTTGCTGGAAAGCATTGGAAGAAGCCATTTGTTTGGTGGATGCAATCGGGTTGAATTGCGTGATTCGGAGAGCTAGAGAAGAAAAGGCTTTGTTAAGTCAGTTGGTAGCAGGAGCTTGGAGGGCTCAAGTACATGGGGTAGACTAGGCATGAAGGGTCTTTTGTTATTTGTGTACTCCAACTCATTCTCTAGTGGATCGATTTACCGCTTGGAGGGTGGCAGAGAGGTTTTTTACCAAGTTCTTTGGTTTCCTCTTCGATAACACATCTGCGTGTTATTTTGTGTTTGCATTCTTCTTCGTTACTCTTTTAGCTTTCATTTTACTACTGTGATTAGATGAATATGGCTTAGAGTAGTTATATAGTTTGTTCGCTCGCATTTACTCTATTCCACACATAGTCAAAGTTAGAGTAAAATCAACTGAGTTGTAATTTTAATTTGGGGGGTCTAAACAGCTCATGTGTTTTCACACAAATTCAAGCTTTCACTAACCTTTAGCATTTGCCTTAAAGACAAGAGGCCAAAGAGGGGGTTGGGGGTTGTTGAAAGTTGGAAGATGTAGGTGTATACATTAAATGGGAGAAATAATATTCATTAAAGAGAATACTCTTTTTAATTGTTTTCTACGTTGAACTTTCAAATCAGGAATTAATATTAATTAACTATACATAAGTTTGTTTTTTTTTCTTCCTTGAACTTTCAAATCAAGAATTAATACTACCTATACATATGTTTGATTTTTTTTCTTCTTTGGACTTTCAAATCAATAATTAACACAACCTATACCTGTTGGTATAACCGTATAAGTGTCGGAGGGAGGAAGGAAATTGGTGAATAGCCCCCTATACTTAAGGCAGCCAAAAGTTTGATGCCACTGTGAATGACTATTTATTATTTTTATACCATTATAGGGGGCTATTCAACTCTGGTGGTAAAAGTTGTGGCCCCAAAAAAACTCTGGTGCTAAAATAACTGTTTGCATTTGCCTTAAAGACAATTGGCCAAGGGGGGGGGGGGGGTTTAGGGGGTTGTTGACAGTTGGAAGATATTGGTATATGCATTAAATGGGAGAAATAATATTAATTAGAGAGAGTACTCTATTTAATTTTTATCTTCCTTGAACTTTCAAATAAAAAATTATTACTAATTAACTATACTTTAGTTTGTTCTTTTCCCCCATGAACTTTCAGAAGAATTCCTACTACCTATACATATGTTTGATTTTTTTTCTTCCTTGAACATTCAAATGAACAATTAATACTACTTATAAATGTACGTATAACCGTATAAGTGCCAGAGGGAGGAAGGAGATGCATAGCACCCTATACTTAAGGCAGTCATAAGTTAGATGCCACTGTGAATGATTGTTTATTATTTTTATACTATTATAAGGGGCTATTCAGCTCTGGTGCTAAAAGTTGTGGCCCAAAAAATAATCTAGTGCTAAAATAACTGTTAGCATTTGGCTTAAAGACAAGAGGCCAAAGAGGGGGCTAGGGGGTTGTCGACAATTGGAAGATATAGGTGTATACATTAAATGGGAGAAATAATATTAATTAGAGAGAGTACTCTGTTTAATTGTTTTCTTCCTTGAACTTTCAATACGAGAATTAATACTAATTAAATATACATAAGTTTGTTTTTTTTTTTTTCTTAATTGAACTTTCAAATCAAGAATTCATACAACCTATACATATGTTTGATTTTTTTTTTCTTCCATGAACTTTCAAACGAATAATTAATGCTACTTATACATGTAGGTTTAACCGGATAAGTGCCGGTAGGAGGAAGGACCTGCATAGCCCCCTATAGTTAAGGCAGTCGTAATTTAGAAGCCATTGTGAATGATTGTTTATTATTTTTATACTATTATAAGGGGCTACTCAGCTCTGGTGCTAAAAGTTGTGGCCCAAAAAATATTCAGGTGGTAAAATAACCGTTAGCATTTGCCTTAAAGAGAAGAGGCCAAAGTGGGGGTTGGGGGGTTGTTGATAGTTGGAAGATATAGGTGTAAAAGGATTCCTTGACCTATTTAAAGGCTCTTTAGGGCAAAATTCAAGAAAGAGCTATTGTGCAACATAATTTAGGTTTTTTGAAAGTTTCTTTACAGTTTTTGTAGTTTTATGCTTTTAATGTTTATGTTATTATGTTTTTGATAGATTTACTCATCTAGAAAAGTGTGTAGTTCTGTATAATCCTTTGATTTATTGTAGACTCCGGGCAGGTTAAATGCTTAGTATTCCCTGCAAACTAATTCACTAGTTTAATTTTGCCTAAACTTAATCTATTTCATGAAACTACCTTAGACAATTAATTCTTGAGTTCTTATTGTTAAATCATCTGACTAAGATCACCCTTCGTATGAATTTGAGTTGAGTTATAAATTAATTATTGTTAAGACTACAATCATATGTGTTGTGTGTGGATCCCAAAACTTTAGCGCCTTAATATATTGTTATTTTCTCTCAATTTAAATTAACTTTACTGAACCATAAAAAATCTCTTCAATTAAACTTTATTATTTTAATTTTATTCCCTTGTGGTTTACTAATCAATTCCCTTTTCCCCGTGGATTTGACCTCAAACTTACCAAGTTATTACTTTGCGACAATCTTGCGCTTATGGACATTATTTAAGTTGCAGCAAGTTTTTGGTTATGGCCTAGAAAAAAAATCTGTTGCTAAAATAACCATTAGCATTAGCCTTAAAGACAAGAGGCCAAAGAGGGGGTTGGGGGTTGTTGACAGTTGGAAGATATAGGTGTACAAATTAAATGGGAGAAATAATATTAATTAGGGAGAGTACTCTGTTTAATTGTTTTCTTCCTTGAACTTTCAATTCAAGAATTAATACTAATTAAAATCATAGGTTTTATTTTTTCTTCCTTGAACTTTCAAATCAAGAATTAATACTACCTATATATATGTTTGATTTTTTTTTCTTCCTTAAACTTTCAAATCAATAATTAATACTACCTACACATGTAGGTGTAACTGTAAAAGCTGTAAAAGCGCCGGAGGGAGGAAGGAAAGAGCTGAATAGCCCTCATACTTAAGGCAATCATAAGTTAGATGCCAATGATTGTTTATTACTTTTATACTATTATAAGGGGCTATTCACATTGTTAGCATTTGCCTTAAAGACAAGAGGACAAAATGGGGGTTGGGGGGTTGTTGACAATTGGAAGATATTGGTGTATACATTAAATGGGAGAAATAATATTAATTAGAGAGAGTACTTAGTTTAATTGTTTTCTGCCTTGAACTTCAATTCGAGAATTAATACTAGTTAAATATACATAAATTTGTTTTTTTTCTTCCTTGAACTTTCAAACCAAGAATTAATACTGCCTGTACATAGGTTTGATTTTTTTCTTCCTTGAACTTTCAAATCAATAATTAATACTACATATATATGTAGGTATAACCGTATAAGTGCTAGAGGGAGGAAGAAAAGAGCTGAATAGCCCCCTATACTTAAGGCAATCATAAGTTAGATGCCAATGATTATTTATTATTTTTATACTATTATAGGGGGCTATTCAGCTCTAGCGCTAAAAGTTGTAGCCCAAAAAAAAAAAAAAAAAAAATCTAGTTCCAAAATAATTTTTAGAATTTGCCTTAAAGACAAGAGGCCAAAGAGGGGCTGTGGGGTTGTTGATAGTTGGAAGATATTGGAATATACATTAAATGGGAGAAATAATATTAATTAGAAAGAGTACTCTGTTTAATTGTTTTCTTCCTTGAACTTTCAAATTAAGAATTAATACAAATTAACTATACGTAAGTTGCTTTTTTTTCTTCCTTGAACTTTCAAATCAATAATTGAACGGTTTTAGACCCCTTAAACCAACCAGATTAACCTAGTTAATTAGCCAAGTGATTAACTTAGTCAATTTATGAAAATCTAGGTTATCACAAACATACAATCATATCAATAATATAAAGCAGCAGAAATATAAATAACACAATAATATGATCACCCAGGAAACCACACGGTAAAAACCTGGGGAGGATTTGACCCACCGATCCTCAAGGCAAACCTAAATCCACTATGAAAGAATCGAAGTTCATACAAAAGGACTTACAAGCTCCCCGCTCGACTTCCTAATGCTACCTACCAGTAGAACTTACTGACACGACCACGTGCAAGCTCCGAATCCACAGACTCCTTCTTTCTTGGATTCTCCAATCAGCTACAAGCACCCACGCTTATTATTCTTTAAGCTCCAATGGCAGCAACCGAGTTGATCATCAAGATGTTGAAGTAATCTCTACCTTGAAAACCCTAAGCTTTGTGTAAAGGAAAGCTCCTCTAGATCTCACAAGAGATTTACACAAAACAGCAATGTATGAGCAACAATACAACAGGAGCAACTCTAAAAACGTGGCTAGGGTTTTGCCTTATATACCTAGGGCAAAAACATAAAATCCTAAACGTTTAATGAGTTAGGGCTGAGTTGGAAATTCTGCAGAAAACACAATCTGGCCAACTTTCGATCGATCGAGTCTATCCTTCGATCAATTGAGCCAGGCCGAAATGCCCCAATGCATCTGCAGTCTCTCGATTCCAACTTTACAATAATTAATTAACTTTGAGCAAGCCTTAACAAGACTAAACATATTGTTTTGATCATGGTTTGCCAATATTACACATTAGAGTTCTAAATACATAAAATTCTAAATCTTAAGAACCTAACAAACTCCCCCTTTGGCAATCTGTGACAAAACACAAATTAAAAGCTCAAAGTTTACAAGTAAAAAACCCTTTACAAAAAAAATGCTCATAAACTCAAATTCAATCCTAACTACTATCCATCAGTTGCAAGTGTAGATAGCAGCTCAATTGAATCAACCTGTATATTCCTGAAACACTCAACAAACGCATAAACGCATGTGTGACAGAAAAGAGTAAAACAACAGGTATAACATTCTTGTAAGATTCACACACACACAATAATAAAGACATATATCAATGAACAACTCATAAATATAAATCAATAAGCAGTGAATCACAAAGTAACAAGAATCAAGTATATATCATGTATATCAAAAACAATGTTACTCCCCCTAACATGAATATCCCCAAAAATGATATACAAAGTGAAGCACCTAGATACAATCTAAAAACTACAAAAACCCCTCTACAAGTCAAAACTCTACTCCCCCTTTTTGTGACGGAATGCCAAAGTGCAATCACAAGTCGTCATCAAAGGGAGGTGGAGAGGGTGAATGAAGATGTGCGAAGTCGGCTTGCAGAGCATGAATCTCATCAAGCAAGTCCACCAAAATCTGACCATGAGCCGCCTGAACGGTCATGACAGTCTCCAAGGTACGACGTACATCAAAGTCGTCCGAAGGAGGTGGAGGAACATCAGCAGCAGCAGCAGCATCACCAACAGGATCAGGAACATCCTCACTAGCAGGACCTGTAGAAGAAGAAGGAGGAGGAAGTGTGCTACTAGAAGGCTCAGACCTAGGGTGTTTAGAACCAGCTTTAAGATGAGCAGCCCTTTGTCTAAAGAAAGACGCACCTATGGGAGCAATCACATGAACGGGCTCAGAGGAAGGAAAACCACTAAGATCAAGATAAAGCAAAATCCTATGAATGAAAATAGGATGAACAAGGGCATGAGCAGAAGATGAACTCCTAAAAACATCGTTCAAAGAACGAAGAAACAGATGTGGAAAACTGATAGGAGCATCAGTAACAAGAGCATACAAAAATACACACCTCTCGAGAGGAATGGTGTGAACATGAGAAATGGGCCAGATAGAATGACAGGCTATCCTAAAGAAAAGATAGTGCAACCCAGAAAGCTCAGCAGAGGTGATCCTAGGATCAGAACCCCACTAGATAGATGACCCAGTGATGTAAGACAAGACATCACTCAACTCGGGAGACTCATCATAAGGATAGACAGGATTCTGGACCAGAGGTACCCCTAGAGCATCAGCCACTACCTTGGGAGTAATGGTGTACTCTACGCCTCGTATCCAACTCTTTACCAAAGTGTTGGAATCATAGACACGGATAGAGATGTTCGAAAAGAACTCTCTAATCAAGGCAGAAGGTGAAGGAGGATCAGAAATATCCACCAAGGGTAACCAGCCCCGACGCTCAAAGTTTGCCCTAATGGCAAGATCAAGTTCATCTAAGAGAACAGAACGCTCAGCCCAAATCTTTTTCCTAAGGTTTAGCTTCTCAAAAATCTCTTGGTTTTTCTCACTTGGAAACTCTCACGGTCAAAAGAAGGAGGGGGTGGAGAAGGTGAGGAAACAGTCCTACGAGCCCTAGTCTTCCTAGGCATAGTGCTAAGGAAAGGACAAAGACACACAGAGAAAACCAAAAGAACAAAATAAAACAAAACCAAGGGCAGACTGCAAGTTAGCACAAAAAAAATATAGAACAAAAATCTATATGATGCATGAACAATAACAATGTTGTGATGCATGAACTAATGCAGTAAACAAAGTTCAAATTAAGTTCAATTTCACAAAATTGGCTTGAGCATAGAGTTTCTAACAAAAACCCTAAAAAAATTTGAAAAACCACTTGAAAATTTTGAAACAAATTGATGAATTGATCATTACACAAGGTTGAAAACAGATTAGAATGACCAATTTCATCAAAACAACAAGCCAATTTCATCAATTAAACCCAATTGAACAAAAATCCCCAATTCGGATCAATTACAAGCCCTAGAAATTTCAATTTTTCACAAAACCCAAAATTGATCAAATTAAACCACCAAGAACAAGTTTATATCATGTCCCAACAAAAACCCATTGATCAATTTCACAAAATAGGGCGTGAATCAACAAAAATCCCAAATATGAGAGGTCCGAAAATTTGAGTGTATAATGCATGAAAAATGCATGAAAATATGAAAATAAACTCAAAAGGAAGGGCAAAACAGTCTTACCGGCTTGAGGAAAGAGAAACCTTGCAAAAATTTCGGAGGAAAACGACAAAAATTTGGACTTTTAGCCTTGCCGAGTCGGAGAGAGAAAGAAAAGTTTGAAAAACCTTTTTGAAAAAGTGTTTGAATCAGTCAAGAACAGTGTTTTAAAAAACCTGATTCACGACTCTCGATTGATCGAAAATTACATTCGATCGATCGAGTCACTCCGAAATTTTTAAATAAATTGAAGCACTTTTTCGATCGATCGAAAAACAGAATGGATCGATCGAACCAGGCAGAGGCTCACAAAATTTTTGAGAAAAATCACAGTTTTGAAAATCACAAACCATATTTTGAAAACAACTCCTCAAAGCATTAAACTTATTGAAACAAAATGCATGAGTATGAGATGGAATGCTTTTTCAAAAACCCAAGTTTTAATCCCAGTTTCTCCAAAGAAAATTTCAGCCATTCTTCCTTTAAATTCTCAAGAAAAAAAAAATGTTTTGCATAATACTCAAGGTATTTTCAAACTTGGTTGGTCAGACCAAAAACACACACAATAACATGTACAAAGTTTAGCAAAGAGTAACTTGTGTAGCGTGTGCAACTAGCAAAAGCTTGAGATACATGTGAGGTGATATGTGAATAGCAATCAATCACAGAGTCTACAAAATCCATCATATAGAATTCCAAAAAGACTATCACCTAAAGAGTTACATCATATAACTCCCACATCTCCTAGAACATAAGCTTGCAATCATGTAAGTTTCTTGAATTTTGCCCCATTATTAGATGAAATTTGGCATCAAGCCTAATAGTACACACCAGTTTTAATTATGTGAATTGGCATCAAGCCTAATAGTACACACCAATTTTAAGCATTAAGCAATTAACAGAGGCTACACCTTATATTCTTTTTGTGCATGTGCTACACTTTCTCGAGCACAAAATCTTATGATATGCACTAAGGTGTTCATGATTGGCTAGTGAACAGTGGTGAGATGGTTATTTATGCCTTTCCCAAAAGAATCAAGTCCGACAGTCAAATAACATGTGACTTTAAGATTAAGACAAAGTGATAAACACCATAAACATCTTTCCCACACAACATGCACTACAAAGCTTCAACTAGTAAAGTGCAATATATAAGCTCATCAAAGCTAAACAAGGTACATAAGACATGTTATGTGTAAATAAATTGACCAACCTTGTTTTCAAAGACCAAGAAAAATAGTGCCAAACACAATTTGCTTTTTCTCGTTTTTTATTTTTTTATTTTTAAAGATAAAACAAATAAATCCTAGAATGAAATGCATGAATGTTATGCAATGCAAATCCTAGAAACAAAAACAAAAAAAAAAAAAACCAGAAAACCAAAGAACAATGGTCACAAAGGAATGTGTAATGAAGCACAGGGACCATGTTAGAAAGACTTAATTAGATCGAGTCTTTTGCATCCAAAACCTTTTAGATGCACCACGAGCATTAGAGTTCCTATTCATATTCGAGTGATTTCCAACTCCAGGATTGCAATAAAGGTTCAAAGCCTTTACCAATTCACCAATAAGTGTCATAGGATCTTGTGCTTGAGGCACATACACTTTTGGTTTGTTTGCTCTCTTAGCAGCTTGGAGCTTGTAACAGTTAGGACGAATGTGTCCATACTTTCCACAATAATGACAAACCCAGGCAGGTTTACCATGCATCTTGTCCTTAGAAAGGGTAGTTTCCTTAGGTTTAGACTCTCCTAGATCAACCCTAATCTTCCTAGGTAGTGAAACTTCTATAGGTTTGCCTACCTCACTTACAGGTGGTTTGACAGTTTCACTCACAACTTTACTCACGAAAGGTTCAGAAGAAGATGAAGGAACAAAGTTCGTGGAATGAGGAGCAGACACAGAGATGCTTTCAACATATCCTAACCCAGATTTATCAGAAGGATACTTTTGAACATTCAGCATGTGATCAAGTTTAGAACTAGCAGATCTAGCAACAGATAAATCATGTTCCAAAGTTTTAACTTTATCAAGTAAAAGCATGTTCTCAGATTTCACATGGTTCAAAAGATTATTAACATCAAATAATTTAACAAGCAAATTTTTCTTTTCAAGCTCAAAAGAATCAATTTTCTTCAGGCTAAGTTCAACATTCATAGCGTCCTTTGCAGCAACTTTGCAAAGTCTATTATAGGCCTCTTGAAGATCTGCATCCTCAGAGAGTTCCCCATCAGAAGGGTTCTCCTCAACAGATATGCTTTCATTGACTACAGCAGTAGCAGTGAAAGCAATGAAGTTTCCATCCTCGTCACATTCAGACTCATCATCAGAAACCTCATTATCACTAAGGGTTACAGCCATAGCTTTACCCTTATTCCTCAAAAATGTAGGACATTCAGATTTAACATGACCATACCCTTGACAACCAAAACACTGAGCACCCAAATAATTATTTGAAGATTGACTAACTTTTTCTCTAGGTTTTTCAAAGTTATTAACCTTAGTGGGATCATTCTTCCTAAAGTTTCTAGGTTCAACAGTGTTTGTATTTCTTGCCCTTCTGTTAGTATTCCTCAGAAAGTTTCTAAAATTCTTGGCAAGGTAAGCTATCTCTATAGCAGAGAGCTCATCATCAAATCCTCCAACCTCAACATCATCAACAGACTTAAGAGCCATTGATTTGGATTTGTTTGCTTTGGGTAGGTCAGACTCATAGGACTGAAGAGATCCTACAAGCTCATCAACAGGGATGGAGTCCACATCCTTGCTCTCAGTAATGGCAGTCACTTTGGGTCTAAAGTCTTCAGTTAAAGATCTAAGAATCTTCCTAACAATTTTAGGTTGATCATAGATTTCACCCAAATTAAAAGCAGAATTAACAATGTCATTAAGTTTGGCATAAAATTCATCAAAGGATTCATCATCAGACATCCTAATGCTCTCAAACCTAGAAGTTAATTGCTGCAGTTTGTTTATCTTAACTGCCTTTGTGCCTTCATGCACAGTTTGGAGGATTTTCCAAGCAGTATGAGCAACCTCAACATTAGAGATCCTCTTAAATTCCTCCATAGAAACAGCGTTAAAGATGGCATTCATAGCTTTGCTATTGAACCCAGCTGCTTCTTTTTGAGAAGTTTGCCACTCACTCACAGGAGTAGTGGGCTTCTCCCATCCGTACTCAACGAAATTCCAAACTCTCTCATCAATGGATTTCAGGAATGCTTTCATCCTTACTTTCCAATAAGCATAGTTATTCCCATCAAAGTGAGGAGGAACAACAAGAGAGTGTCCATGCTCCATGACAACAGGGGTCAAGGATCAGCTCAGAGATCAAAAAATCTCAAACAAGAAGAGCTACCCGCTCTGATACCACTTGAACGGTTTTAGACCCCTTAAAACAACCAGATTAACCTAGTTAATTAGCCAAGTGATTAACTTAGTCAATTTATGCAATTCTAGGTTATCACAAACATACAATCATATCAATAATATAAAGCAGCGGAATAATAAAGAACACAATGATATGATCACCCAAGAAACCACACGGTAAAAACCTGGGGAGGATTTGACCCACCGATCCTCAAGGCAAACCTGAATCCACTATGAAAGAATCGAAGTTCATACAAAAGGACTTATAAGCTCCCTGCTCGACTTCCTAATGCTACCTACCAGTAGAACTTACTGACACGACCACGTGCAAGCTCCGAATCCACGGACTCCTTCTTTCTTGGATTCTCCAATCAGCTACAAGCACCCACGCTTGTTATTCTTTAAGCTCCAATGGCAGCAACCGAGTTGATCATCAAGATGTTGAAGTAATCTCTACCTTGAAAACCCTAAGCTTTGTGTAAAGGAAAGCTCCTCTAGATCTCACAAGAGATTTACACAAAACAGCAATGTATGAGCAACAATACAACAGGAGCAACTCTAAAAATGTGGCTAGGGTTTTGCCTTATATACCTAGGGCAAAAACATAAAACCCTAAACGTTTAATGAGTTAGGGCTGAGTTGGAAATTCTACAGAAAACGCAATCTGGCCGACTTTCGATCGATCGAGTCTATCCTTCGATCGATCGAGCCAGGCCGAAATGCCCCAATGCATCTGCAGCCTCTCGATTCCAACTTTACAATAATTAATCAACTTTGAGCAAGCCTTAACAAGACTAAACATATTGTTTTGATCATGGTTTGCCAATATTACACATTAGAGTTCTAAATACATAAATTCCTAAATCTTTAGAACCTAACAATAATTAATAATACCGATAAATGTGTTTGATTTTTTTCTTCCTTGAACTTTGAAATCAATAATTAATACTACCTATTCATGTAGGTATAACTATTTAAGTGCTGAAGGGAGGAAGGAAAGAGCTGAATAGCCCCTCATACATAAGGCAGTCATAAGTTAGATGCCACTGTGAATGATTGGTTATTACTTTTATACTATTATAAGGGGCTATTCAGCTTTGGTGCTAATAGTTGTGGCCCAAAAAATATTCTGGTGCTAAAATAACTGTTAGCATTTGCGTTAAAGACAAGAGGCCAAAAAGGGGGGGTTGGGGGGTTGTTGACAATTGGAAGATATTGGTGTATACATTAAATGGGAGAAATAATATTAAGTAGAGAGAATACTCAGTTTAATTGTTTTCTGCCTTGAACTTCAATTCGAGAATTAATACTATTTAAATATACATAAATTTGTTTTTTTTTCTTCCTTGAACTTTCAAATCAAGAATTAATACTGCGTATACGAAGGTTTGATTTTTTTCTTCCTTGAACTTTCAAATCAATAATTAATGCTACATATACATGTAGGTATAACCGTATGAGTGCTAGAGGGAGGAAGGAAAGAGCTGAATAGCCCCCTTTTCTTAAGGTAGTCATAGGTTAGATGCCAATGATTGTTTATTATTTTTATACTATTGTTGGGGGCTTTTCAGCTCTGGTGCTAAAAGTTGTAGCCCAAAAAAAAAATCTAGTGCTAAAATAGCTGTTAGAATTTGCCTTAAAGACAAGAGGCCAAATTGGGGGTCGGGTGTTGTTGATAGTGGAATATATAGGTGTAATAGGATTCCTTGACCTATTTAAAGGCTCTTTAGGGAAAAATTCAAGAAAGAGCTGCCATGGAACATAATTTAGGTTTTCTTAAAGTTTCTTTACAGTTTTTGTAGTTTTATTTGTTCTATGGCTTCTCAAGGCGTGAAACCCAATTTTATGCGTTTAATGTTTATGTTATTATTTTTTTGATTGATTTACTCATCTAGAAAAGTGTTTAGTTCAGTATAATCCTTTGATTAATCGTAGACTCTGGGCAAGTTAAATGCTTAGCATTCCCTGCAAACTAATTCACTAGTTTTGTTTTGCCTAAAGTCAATCAATTTCATGAAACTACCTTAGACAATTAACTCTTGAGTTCTTATTGTTAAATCATCTGACTAAGATCATCCTTCATAAGAATTTGAGTTGAGTTATAAAATAATTATTGTTAAGACTACCAACTTATGTGTTGTGTATGGATCCCTAAACTTTAGCGCCTTAATATATTGTTATTTTCTCTCAATTTAAATTAAATTTACTAAACCATCAAAAAATCTCTTCAATTAAAATTTATTATTTTGTTTTTATTCTCTTGTGGCTTGCTAATCAATTCCCTTTTCCCTGTGGATTCGACCTCAGACTTACCAAGTTATTACTTCGCGAAAATCCTATGCTTGGGGGCATTATTTAAGTCGCAGCAAGTTTTTGGTTATGGCCCAGAAAAAAAATCTGGTTCTAAAATAACCATTAGCATTTGCCTTAAAGACAAGAGGCTAAAGAGGGGGTGGAGGGGTTGTTGACAGTTGGAAGATATAGGTGTACAAATTAAATGGGAGAAATAATATTAATTAGGGAGAGTACTCTGTTTAATTGTTTTCTTCCTTGAACTTTCAATTCAAGAATTAATACTAATTAAAATCATAGGTTTTATTTTTTCTTCCTTGAACTTTCAAATCAAGAATTAATACTACCTATATATATGTTTGATTTTTTTTTCTTCCTTAAACTTTCAAATCAATAATTAATACTACCTATACATGTAGGTATAACTGTATAAGCGCTGGAGGGAGGAAGGAAAGAGCTGAATAGCCCTCATACTTAAGGCTGTCATAAGTTAGATGCCAATGATTGTTTATTATTTTTATACTATTATAGGGGGCTATTCAGCTCTAGCACTAAAAGTTGTAGCCCAAAAAAAAAATCTAGTTCTAAAATAACTTTTAGAATTTGCCTTAAAGACAAGAGGCCAAAGAGGGGGTTGGGGGGTTGTTGATAGTTGGAGGATATTGGAATATACATTAAATGGGAGAAATAATATTAATTAGAAAGAGTACTTTGTTTAATTGTTTTCTTCCTTGAACTTTCAAATCAAGAATTAATAATACCGATACAAGTGTTTGATTTTTTTTCTTCCTTGAGCTTTTAAATCAATAATTAATACTACCTATACATGTAGGTATAACCGTACAAGTGCTAGAGGGAGGAAGGAAAGAGCTGAATAGCCCCCCATACATAAGGCAGTCATAAGTTAGATGCCACTGTGGATGATTGTTTATTACTTTTATACTATTATAGGGGGCTACTCAGCTCTGGTGCAAATAGTTGGGGCCCAAAAAAAAAATATGGTGCTAAAATAACCTTTTGCATTTGCCTGAAAGGCAAGCGGTTGAAGTGGGGGTAGGGGGTTGTTGACAGTTGGAAGATATAGGTGTATACATTAAATAGTAGAAATAATATTAATTAAAGAGAATACTCTATTTAATTGTTTTCTTCCTTGAACTTTCAAATCAGGAATCAATACTAATTGACTATACATAATTTTTGTTTTCTTCCTTGAACTTTCAAATCAAGAATTAATACTACCAATACATATGTTTGACTTTTATTCTTCCTTGGACTTTCAAATCAATAATTAATAGTACCTATGCTTGTTGGTATAGCCGTATAAGTGCTGGAGGGAGGAAGGAAATTGGTGAATAGCCCCCTATACTTAAGGCAGTCATAAGTTAGATGCCACTTACAATGATTGTTTGTTATGTTTATACTATTATAGGGGTTTATTCAACTCTGGTGGTAAAAGTTGTGGCCTAAAAAAAAATCTGGTGCTAAAATAACTGTTAGCGTTTTCCTTAAAGACAATATGTATATACATTAAATGGGAGAAATAATATTAACTAGAGAGAGTACAATGTTTAATTTTTTTCTTCCTTGAACTTTCAAATCAAGAATTCATATTACCTATACATATGTTTTATTTTTTTTCTTCCTTGAACTTTCAAATGAATAATTAATACTACCTACAAAAAAAAAAAAAAAAAAAAAAATACTACCTATACATGTAGGTACAACCGTATAAGTGCCGAAGGGAGGAAGGAGTTGCATAGCCCCCTATACTTAAGGCTGTCATAAGTTAGATGCCACTGCAGATGATTGTTTATTATTTTTATACTATTATAAGGGGCTATTCAGCTTTGGTGCTAGAAGTTGTGGCCAAAAAAAATAATTCTGGTGGTAAAATAACCGTTAGCATTTTCCTTAAGGGCAAGAGGCCAAAAAGGGGGTTGGTGGGGGGGGGGGGGGGGGGGGCTTGTTGACAGTTGGAAGATATAGGTATATACATTGAATGAGAGAAATAATATTAATTAGAGAGAGTACTCTTTTTAATTGTTTTCTTCCTTGAACTTTTGATTCAAGAATAAATACAAATTAAATATACATAGTTTTTTTTTTTTCCCATGAACTTTCAAATCAAGAATTCATACTGCCAATACATATGCTTGATTTTTTTTCTTCCTTGAACTTTCAAGTGAATAATTAATACTACCTATACATGTAGGTATAACCGTATAATTGTCGGAGGGAGGAAGGAGCTGCATAGCCCCCTATACTTAAGGCAGTCGTAAGTTAGATGCCACTATGAATGATTGTTTATTATTTTTATACTATTATAAGGGGTTATTCAGCTTTGGTGCTAAAAGTTGTGGCCCAAAAAATAATCTGGTGTTAAAATAACCATTAGGATTTGGCTTAAAGGCAAGAGGCCAAAGAGGGGGTTGGGGGGTTGTTGACAATTGGAAGATATAGGTGTATACATTAAATGGGAGAAATAATATTAATTAGAGAGACTACTCTGTTTAATTGTTCTCTTCCTTGAACTTTCAAATGAAGAATTAATACTAATTAACTATATATAAGTTTGTTTTTTTTTTCTTCCTGGAACTTTCAAATGAAGAATTAATACTACCTATACATATGTTTGGTTTTTTTCTTCCTTGAACTTTAAAATCAATAATTAATACTACCTATATATGTTGGTATAATCGTATAAGTGCCGGAGGGAGGAAGGAAAGAGCTGAATAGCCCCCTATACTTCAGGCAGTCATAAGTTAGATGCCACTGTGAATGATGGTTTGTTACTTTTATACTATTATAGTGGGCTATTCCGCTCTGGTGCAAAAAGTTATGGGCCAAAAAAAAAATCTGGTGCTCAAATAACCTTTAGAATTTGCCTTAAAGTGAAGAGGCCTAAGAGTGGGGTGGGGGTTGTTGACAAATGGGATAAATAATATTAAATAAAGAGAATACTCTATTTAATTTTTTTCTTCCTTGAACCTTCAAATCAAGTTCATACTACCTATACGTATATTTGATTATTTTTCTTCCTTGAACTTTGAAATGAATAATTAATACTACCTGTACATGTAGGTATAACTGTATAAGTGCCGGAGGGAGGAAGGAGCTACGTAGCCCCTATACTTAAGGCTGTCATAAGTTAGATTCCACTGTGAATGATTGTTTGTTATTTTTATACTATTATAAGGGGCTATTTAGCTCTGGTGCTAAAAGTTGTGGCCCAAAAAATAATTTGGTGCTAAAATAACTGTTAGCATTTGGCTTAAAGGCAAGAGGCCAAGGAGGGGGTTGGGGGGTTATTGACAATTGAAAGATATATGTGTATACATTAAATTGGAGAAACAATATTAATTAGAGAGAGTACTCTGTTTAATTGTTTTCTTCTGAATGCTCGAAAATGTGTTGAAAACACAAGAGCTGTTTAGACCCCCAAATAAAAGTTACGGTTCAATAGATTTTACACTAACTTAATACTAAGAGTGGAATAGTGTAAAGACAGCACAACAGTAAAATGGAATGTAAAAGAGTAGGGAAGAGAGATGCAAACACAAGATAACATGCCGATGTGTTATCGAAGAGGAAACCGAAGAACTCGGTGAAAAACCTCTCCGCCGCCCTCCAAGCGGTAATCAATCCACTAGACAATTAGTTGGGATACATGGGTTAGCAAGAGACCCTTCAAGCCTAATCTACCTGATGTACCTAAGCTTTCCAAGCTCCTACTCCAACAAGGCTTCTCGGAACCGTGTCTTGTCTAGCTCTCCGGATCCCGTAACAAGCTCTATGTTGCATCTGCCATCTTTGGCTTCTTCCAATACTTCCCAGCAGCACCAAAACCTCACTTGACACTTTGAAAGGGTGTGGAAGTGTTTGGGCTATCAACCTCTCATTGGTATGGAAATGGAGAGGTAGGAGTTGAGGAAAAACCACAAGCAATTGTGTAGAGAAATATGGGTATAACAATCTCTAACTCTCAAGGTTTGTGTTTAGGGTTTTCTCTCTGAAACACTCCTCAACATTTGTGAGTAATGTGGGTATATATAGTATGAGTACAGAAAGTGTGTATCAAATAGGACAATCTGGTAAGACAGAATGTTTCACGAGTGTCTCGCAGGAAGGCCTTACCCACGAGCTACTCGCGAAACACAGCTATCTCCATCTGTCCTGACTCTTCGCATTCTAGTCATGTGCAAGGCACATACATCATTTCACAGGATGCTTAGTCGCGAGCTACCTGCGAAAACTCTTCAGTCTTCAATTGCTTAAGTCTTCACACACACTCTCTCTCTCACACAACCCTTACAATTAAATCCCACAATAAATATAGGGTACAAAAGATTGAATAAAATTACAATCAAATTTGGCATGGAACTAAAGCCAACAAAACACATAGTTGTAAATTACAACTTTACAATCTCCCCATTTGGCTATTCCATGACAAAACCCCTAAAACAGACTCTAGACTTAAACGTGAGTTTGGGAACAGTGGCAAAACTCACTCACACTTAATCTAGAAGCTGTGAAGCACTTGCACGTATATACCCTGAAACACTCACACACAAACAAAACTTTCATTAAGCTTATGACAAGTTGATACAAGGTACGTACATGAGCAAGTAAAATGCGATCAAGTTTGTAAACACAATAAAGCATGTAAGCATATCTTGATCAAACAAGGTCAGTCATTAAAGAATGACTACAATGAACATTTAGCTAGTAAATGTTCATCCGGACACACAATCCAATTAAGACCAATCACAATGATCAATTGCATGTCCAACACTCAACCAATGCAAAATACACTAAGTATTTGCATCTAGGATACAAGATCCTACTAGGGTACAAGAGTGAGGTACTTAAGACATATTGGCAATATCTTAAAAGTACAAAAAAATGTTACAAAGCATTGAGATAAACACAAACAACTGAAAATTAAACTGAAATTAAGAACAATGTACTAAAGCTTTAAACAAAAGCAGTAAAAACAACTATCCAAGAGTTATAGATGCTGAAACAGTTTGAAACAAAACATAAATAAAGCTAAACCGCCTATAATGAACCAATGTATCTAAGGTCTAAGCTATGCTCCCCCTCAACCGTGTAAGCTCCCCCTAAAAAATTTCTCCCCCTTTTTGACTAGAATGGCTAAAGAGGCTAGAATTGATCGGACTCTGAATCTGATTCCTTGCTACATGGACAGATCATCTATCTGTGAGGATAAGGCAGTGATCTGCCCTAAATATAGGCAAACTGGGCCGCGGTGTGCTACACATGTGAGTTAAGCACGGTAGACATCTGGTCCATTTTAGCTAGGAGACGATCAAGTCTGTCTGATCCTCATATTGGTGCTAAAGATGATGGCTGAGCTAAAGTGTCTAGAGTAGCAGTGAATATGTTAATCTCCTCCTCTATATCGCCACCCTCGTCCTCAGCACGATCCCGTGGCATTGTATGCACACCTGTTTTGGAGCCTTTGATGTGAGTTGTGCTCCTAATCACTCTGTCTGCACCAATAGGATAGTCCCTCTGAACCATAGTGAGGCCACTTGGAAGTTTGAGCTTTGCCTTTGCAATGAGGCCCATAATGAGTGAGGGGAATGGCATGACTTTTCTAGAAGTTTGCTTCTCAATGCACTTCTTCAAAATGTGGAAAATGTGTCCACAAATATCTATCTTTTTGTGGGTAAAGAGATCATACAGGAAGATTGTCCTTGGAGCAGACAACGTGGTAAGGTTGGTGACTGGATATAGATTGTGGATCATCATATGAGCAAGTATCCTTATCTCCGGAGAGAATGGTATTGTGTTTATGGATGATTTCTTCGGTGTACCACCAAGTATCCTTATCATCTCCTCAGTAGAATCCAATCTATCCTCATATTGCACTATAATTAGCTGTGAGGGAGGACGAACTTCTAGGAAATCCTGAATACTTTCCCTAGTAATGACAAACTCTTTATGTCTCACCTAGCAATCTATGTGATTTTCTTCAAAACTGGCATTGGAGAAGAATTCTTTGATGATCTCTGAGTACACAACTCCACTCGGATTCAAGAGCTTTGTCCATGTCCTGTCCTTAAACACCTCAGGTATGAAAGTGTCCTCAAGTGATTCCATTAGTATGAACCTTTCCATGATGATCGTTTTATCCTTATAGCAGACATTATACTTCATATCAGCCTCAGCAGATCTGAAGTTATTAGAATCAGTGCGTGCACGTTTGGAGGATGATCTCTTAGGAGCTGCATGCTTAGTAGGAGACATATGCACAAAGGAACACAGAACAGAAAAGAAACAAGTGCAAAAACACAAAACAGAACACAAAAACACGATTAGATACATTTTAGTTCAAAACAAAGGTAAAACAACCTAAAACAGAGCATAACCAACTCAAAACAGAGCAAATGAACTTAAAACAACATGCTATAGACGTTAAAACATGTAAACAAAAGCACAATGCATGAATTAAGTGACTGTGCATGTGTGTGTCTGGGTTGTGCATGTGCTGATGCATGTGAGTGCAGCAGGTGTGCCTAGAGGATGCCTAGTGTGTGCCTAGTGTGTGCATGGCATGGCATTGAGGCACAAATTGGGAAAATGTGTAAAAACACGTACCCTTTTACCAAAACATGTTATACAAGTTCAATCAAGAGTAAACCCAAGCAAAGAGACTCACTTGAGTCCAATTCAACACTAGAATGTCACTAGGACATTCTGTCAAACACCTAACATGCAATAATGCACTACAACTATGAACAATTCATGAACATGGTGAAAACTGCCTCAATACATGCTTAATTTGCCACATGGGGCCAACACAGATACAAACACAGCAAATGGGACTTAGCCCAATCAAAATTTTGAAAAAAATTTCACAAAATTAAGAGTTCCAAGCCATTTTAGAAAAAATCCCCAAATTTTAGAACCCTAACTTAAATTTCTACATAATCTCAGAAAAACATGAAGAAAATGTTTTAGAAAACATACCTTGAAGTTGGAAATGTAGAAAATAGGCTTGAAAGAGATGGGGTTTGAGAGAAAAGATGTTTTGGGTTGGACAAGGTTCGAGAGAGGCAATGCAAGGGAAGTTAAGAGTATTTGAAAACATGTCACATCTGCTACATAAAAACTGAAAACACGCATTTTTCGCGGGTTAGGCAGTAGCAAGACAGTCGCGAGACAGTCGCGAGAATGGCCACTGAAGCTCAAAAGCTTTCGCGAGAAGCTGTTAGTTGCGAATAAGTCGCGAGACAGTCGCGATAGCCTCTGTATGAAATGAAAAATTTCCAGTTTTTGCTCAAAAACATTTCGCGAGAAGTGTTTAGTCGCGAAATACTCGTGAGGCAGTAGTGAGACTCTCTGTATGAAAATGTGACTTTTTAATTTCCCTTAAGCACATTTTGCAGGAAGCTCTAAGTCGCGAGCTTCTAGTGAAACAACCTTTGAACCAGTTTTTGGAGAAAAACACAAAAATGCATTTTGATCAAAAACTAAATACATGAAAGTATAAAATCACTTTCAAAAACATATAAAACACTCAAAAATATTTTTGGGTTTGATCGACAAGTAATTGAGCATACACATCACATTTGAACATGTACAATCACACAAATGAGATAAGCATTACTTGAACAAAGTCTTGTGTGTTGTGTGTGAGTATCAAATGTGGAATAGTCCTTAGACCAGAGTGAAACTTCAATGATCAATTCAATCAAGTCATACACAACTGGAACGAAATCAAGTGGACTATCTCAATTATAGAAATGAGCATATATGACCTCCCACAAGAGATTGATTACAAGACATAGAAGCTTTTCATTTGGCTTCTGCATAAATCATAACATTTGATCCTTTTTGGATAAAACATCTCTTTTTGAGATCGATGCTTGAAATTTTTGATATTTCAACATTGAGAGTTAGCCTTTAGCTCTTTGAGCACCATACATTTCATTAGACAAGTCGCTTTCCCTTTTTTTCTAGTCAAATACTAGTATGTACGACAGGCTTTTGCAGCTCATAATCTCTTTTTCATTTTGAGATTTACATTTGGTGAGCTCTATTGCAAAAACATAAAAGAAAAGGTGGGAAGATATATAGGCACAAGTCTATGCAAGTATCAAGACCATCAAGACTATTGACTAATCATTCATGACAAGCTTGAAGATCTATTTACAACAATTACACATAGTTTTCAAGATTTCTCCCACACAGATATATGTGCATACAGAACAAGCTAAGCTCGTAAATGCAGCACGCCATTAGTACGAAGGTACTAGGCCAAACTTACATGTGATATACACAACACAAGTGATCAAACTTTTATGAATGTTTTTTCACTTTTTATGTGGTTTTGGATTTTTACACACACTAAACAAAGACATAAAAGTAAGATAAAAAAAAAAACAATGCATATAAAGAGATGCATGATGCACAAATGCATGACAATGTAGCATCTAATGCATGAAGGGTCCTACAAAGATCGAAAGAATTAGATCAAGGACCAAAAGAGAAAAAGCCCAACCATAGGAACCTTTCCTCATCCAAACGGATTGATTGTTTGGAATGAGTATCTCATGAGAAGTGAGATGAGGGTTGGAAGAATGAGAACCGGAGATGCACATAGACAAGGAGTTAAGAGCATTAAACACTTTCTTTAACAACATGCTATTTTCACTCAAATCCGGTTTACCCTTTTTAGCACAACTTCCATGAAGCTCAAGTTTCTCTTTTCTTTTGATTCTTTTAAGAGCATGAAACTTAGAGCAATGAGGTCTTAGATGACCAAAGGCACCACAATGGTGACAAACAATGTGTTTAGGTCCACTAGGCTTTTTGGGAAGGGGTCTAGCAACATGGTTTTGTTCTCTCTTCAACTTAAGACATTGAGGTCTTATATGACCAATCACACCACAATGGTGGCAAGTTGGAACAAACTTAGATCCATCCAAAGCCTTATGTTGAGACCTAAACGGAGGCTTTGACTTAAGAACCTTTCTCTCCACCTTTTGATTTCTTTTATGTGGAGGAATGTACACCGATTTGTCCTTTGAGGTAGAACACACAATTGGCACAAAGTTGGGTACCACAACATAATTGCAACAGATATTTTCATCTGTTTTAGCAATAGGTTCAACAATTAAACACTTGGCATGCATCTTAAGAGATTCATTTTCACATTTAGTTCATCAACAAGTTTGTTAGACAAAACAAGTTTAACATCCAAGTCCATATTCAAACATTCAAACTCTTTCAGCTTTTCAAGAGAACTTTCAACAAGTTTCTTATATTCTTCAACCAATTTGTTGGATTTATTGAGCTTAACAATCAAATCATCCTTTCCACAAAATAACTTGCTCAAATCCTTATTAAACTTCTTAGCCTTTTTCTTCAAGAGTTTGATGTTAGGAATATCAACAACATCCAAAGATTCATGTAACATAGCATCACAATCATGAGGATTATCACTCATAGAGGCGTTTTCACAAACACGTGGCATGTTACATTCATCAACATCCAAAACATGCATAGAGGCATACAAAGCACTATCCATGGCAAATAACACAAGGGGTCAAGGATCACACTAAGCATTTGCCTTAAAGTTCTGGTGCAAAAGTTGTGGCCCAAAAAAGAATCTGGTGCTCAAATAACCTTTAGCATTTGGCTTAAAGTCAAGAGGCCTAAGAATGGGGTCGGGGTTGTTGACAGTTGGAAGATATAGGTGTGTACATTAAATGGGAGAAATAATATTAATTAAAGAGAATACTCTATTTAATTTTTTTTCTTCCCTGAACTTTCACATTAGGAATTATTTCTAATTAACTATAAATAAGTTTGTTTTTTTTTCTTCCTTGAACTTTCAAATCAAGGATTCATACTACATATACGTATGTTTGATTATTTTTTCTTTCTTGAACTTTTAAATGAGTAATTAATAATACTTGTACATTTACGTATGACCGTATAAGTGCCAGGGGGAGGAAGGAGCTGCCTAGCCCCCTATACTTAAGGTAGTCATAAGTTATATGCCACTTTGAATGATTGTTTATTATTTCTATACTATTATAGGGGGCTCTTTCATATAAGGAATTAGTACTAATTAACTATACATATGTTTGATTTTTTTTTTCTTCCTTGGACTTTCAAGTGATTAATTAATACTACCTATACATGTAGGTATAACCGTATAAGTGCTGGAGGGAGGAAGGAGCTGAATAGCCCCCTATACTTAAGGTAGTCATAAGTTAGATGCCACTATGAATGATTGTTTATTATTTTTATACTATTATAGTGGGCTATTCAGCTCTGGTGCTAAAAGTTGTGGCCCAAAAAATAATTTGGTGCTAAAATAACCGTTAGCATTTGGCTTAAAGACAAGAGGGCAAAGAGGGGGTTGGGGGGTTGTTGATAGTTGGAAGATATAGGTGTATACATTAAATGGGAGAAATAATATTAATTAGAGAGAGTACTCTGTTTAATGCTTTTCTTCCTTGAACTTTCAAATCAAGAATTAATACTAATTAGCTATACATAAGTTTCTTTTTTTTCTTCCTTGAACTTTCAAATCAGGAATTAATACTACCCATACATATGTGTGATTTTTGTTTCTTCCTTGAACTTTCAAATCAATAATTAATTCTACCTATACATGTAAGTATAACTGTATAAGTGCTGGAGGGAGGAAGGAAAGTGCTGAATAGCCCCCTATACTTAAAACAAATGAGAGAAAGGGGAAAATGGCTCCCAAGAATTTTTTTTAAAAATAACAAATGTATAATATTTATGTAAATGATTATTGCATTATATTTTTCCCTCTTATTACATTTCTACAATTCATAAATGTAGTAGCCCTCTAATCATTAGAGCACATTCATCAGTCTCTCTATAATATAAAAAGTGCATTATTTTACATATTTTTACTCAGAATTTACCCACATTGGTCCATCTCTAATACTATTTTTTTTTTTCGAAATTGCTACAATAATCGTGCTTATTTACACAGTTACTATAGCTTTCTATTTGATTTTTTAATTTTTTTTTTCTCTCCCCTCTCATTCAATTCTCTCTCTTCCTCTACCCTCTTTTTTCCTTGCATATTTATATCATTATTATAAAGTATTATCATACTTATTTTGAGTTAATTTTTGCATTTTATATTTGGTTTTGGAATAATGTTGAATAATCAATTTTGTGCTTAATTTAATTTTAATGCGTGAATTTGTCTTTTTTAGGAGAATGGAATTAAATGGGCGGATTTGTGCAAAGAAGAATGCTAATGAATTTTAATTTAACAAGGGCTATAATGAAGTGAAAGTAGGCCAACCAAATGAAATTTAGGTCCGTTTGGGGCAAGGAATTAAAGGAAATTTGCACCAAATCCAAGTCCAATTCGGACTAGGATTCTAGCTTGTGCACTAGTTAGTATTTTGGGCATAACTTTCGGTTCTGACGTCCAGTTGAGATGATTCAATGTTGGGTTAAGATAGCTTGACCCTAGTTAATTAATTTAATTATCCAAGTTGATTTATTAGGTTCAATTGCATGTAAATCGTGGAAGCATAAAAAAATCACCAAAAATACTAAGTGCAGCGGAAAATAAATTTGACATGGTGATTTGTTGACAAATGGGAAAAACCTCTCCAAGGCAAAAACCCCACCGGGTGATTTTATAGTCACCACTCCCAAGAATCCACTAATTAATAACCAAGCGGTTACAAGTATAAGGAATCTTACCATCTACCCTGGCCTTTCTCGAAATTCCAATCTACAGTTGAACCTTCGCTCCAATACCCAATTGGACTTGATCTTGTAGAAGCCTTCTTTCCCTTGATGTACAAACCTCCAATTTGTGACTAACTCCTTTGCATGGATCCCAGGACGTGACTAACTCCAACAACTTGACGATTGTTATTGGCTGCAAAGTTCTTCACTTCATCAACAAAGAAGATCAAGAAGCACTTGATTACAAAACCCAACGGCATACAAACGCAGTAGCTTCTTGCAGAGAGAATTGAGCACTCGGTCATCGTATCCGTATGTGACGGCTTTTAAAATAAACATTATATATGTCTAGGGTTGTGAGAATGGAAATCCAACACAAATACATAAGCTTGGGCTAAATTTCAGATTTGGAAATGCTAAAATCATAGTTCTTGATAGACCGAGCTAGTATCGAGCTACCTATCGAGTTTTGAATTAAATCTTGATAGTAGTCATTTGTTGAGCCATCTGTCGAGACTTAATGAACAGTTTTTCTTCACTTGTTTCATGGATCAATCTCCATGTCTTTAATACTTGACTTGAACAACATGTTTCTTGAAGTACTAAACCCATCTTAGATCTACCTAATTACAAGTAAAGTGCATTTTGTCAAAGTATTAGCCAATTACAAAATATACGACCCTAACATTCAAGTTAAGTTGGAAAGTTAACCTAAAGGGCTACAACTCTATAGTTTACTAAAAGTCCGAATTCTGACTTTAAATGGGTCAAAAACGTCAGTTAAGTGAAGCCTAAAAACCTGAGAATTTCTCAAAACGGGAATTCAATTTGTAATAGGATCCTTCAACCTATTTAAAGGCTCTAGGGCAAAATTCAGGATAGTTGCCATAGAATGTAATTTAGGTTTTCTAGTATGTAATTTAGGTTTTCTTAAACTTTCTTTACAATTTTTAGAGTTGTATTGCTAGAAGCCTTGCTAAGACAAGCGGTGAAACCCAATAAGCTAAAACTTTCTTTACAATTTTTAGAGTTGTATTTGATTGATTTACTCATCTAGAAAAGTGTTTAGTTCTATATAATGCTTTGATTTATCGTAGACTTTGTGCACGTTAAATGCTTAGTATTCCCTGTGAACTAATTCACTATTTGAATGTTCAAAATGTGTGTAAAACACCCTTGAACGTTTAGACCTCCAAATAACAAATTACCAATTCAAGCTTATTATCAAATGATGTACGTTCGTAATATGAAAATAAGCTAAAACAGAATTGATAGAAAAATCTATACCAAATAAAATCACAACCACAGCAGAAATTAAATGGCAAAGATTAAGGGAAGAGAGATGCAAACACAAAGACAACACAGCGATGTGTTATCGAAGAGGAAACCGAAGTCCTCGGCGTAAAACCTCTCCGCCGCCCTCCAAGTGGTCAATAATCCACTAAAGAATGAAGTTGGATACATGAACATTAGAAGACCCTCCAAGCCTAATCTACCCAGTGTACCTAAGCCCTCAAAGCTTCCTGCTCCAACGAGGTTACGTCGAACCTTTGTCTTCTTTAGCTTACCGGATCCCGCTATAGCCCATAGCATCAACCAATATCAATTGGTCCCTTCCTAATTGCTTCCTAAGCACCAAAAAGCCTTCTCACAGATATGGTTATGGTGAGAAAAGGATTTGGCTAATGTACCTCTCAAGAATGTATCAATGGAGAGGGCGAGAGTAGAGGAATTTGGAGAATCAAAGGATGAAGATTGTGGATGAGTCAATCTTGTTTTTCTTTAGGGTTTCTCTCTCAAATTCTCTCTGGAAGCTCTCTACATTTTGTGGGTATAAGAGATATTTATATTGGTGTGTGTTTGGAATGTGAAAAGTCAATTTTTCCTAAACTGAGTGGTCTGGCGACTTGGCCTCGCGACTTGACTGAGTCGCGAGTCTAAGTTGCAAACTAACAGAATGGCCAGATTGGAAGTTTTGTCCTGTAGTGCTCCAACTGGTGTGACTCTTCAGTTCCTCTGCATGCTTCACATGTGTGCCTCCTTTGGCGACTTGCAAGCCGTGAGTCAGCCGCGAGATCTAGTCACGAGGCCCTGCTGAGTTGAACACTTTTGAGCTTTTCTCACACTCTCTCACACACTACCCTTACATGATTCCCACTTAACTACAGGGTTTCTAAATGCTGAATTACAAAAAAATTGGCACAGAATAAAGCCAACAAAATGGTTGATAAAATTCAACCTTACACTAGTTTTGTTTTACCTAAAATCAATTGATTCCATGAAACTACCTTAGACAATTAATTCTTGAGTTCCTATTGTTAAATCATCTAACTAAGATCATCCTTCATATGAATTTTAGTTGAGTTATAAATTTTAGTGTGTGATAAGGTGGGTGGGGCCGTGGGTAGGTAGGTGTGAAATAATAAAAATAAGTGAGAAAAAAATTATTTAAATAAAAGAGGGTGAATAGATAATCTAATGTGGGTGTTTTTGCAAAGTGTTTGTGTAAAATAGAAAAAGTAAGTTGTTATACTAAAATAGATAGAAAATTCTAGACGGACTGATGCGAATACTCTTAGAGAAACATGGTGGGACCTTGTACATGTTGTATGTTCTAATATGGCAATTTTCATTAGCCTCACAATAACCTATTGTGACACTTTTCTTGTGATGGTTTGAGTTGCCACAACAAACCATATGAGCTTTTAGAAGTGATTTTAGTGTTTTTAGTGGTGGTTTTAAACTACTGCAATTGATCCTATTTTTTGTATTGAACTCAGATCCACAAAAATACTCAATCCATCACCAATTGAGAAAATCCCATCTTGAGCCCAAAAAATCTACTTTCACAAACCCAAAAAAATCTCTTATAAAACCCCAAAAAATCTTTTCTCAACTCATAGAAAATAGATCATAAATAATCCAACAACAAATCACACCAGCTCGTCTCTTCCTCTTTTATTCAAATTTGTCAAAAACCCAAAACACATACAACAAACCCATCTTAGATTTAATTGCAAGAAAGAGAGAGTGAAATGTGTAAGGTTGAATTTAATCAACCATCTTGTTGGCTTTATTCCGTGCCAATTTGCTTGTATTTCAGCATTTAGAAACCCTGTATTTAGGTGAGATTCATGTAAGGGTAGTGTGTGAGAGAGTGTGAAGAAATGCTCAAGTTTGTGCAAGATGCAGGGATTCGTGGCTAGAACTCGCGGATGACTCGCGACTGGCAAGCCGCCAAATGCAGCACACGAGTGAAGCGTGCAAGAAGATGAATAGTCGTGCCAGCTGGAGCACTGCAGGACAAAAAGTCCAGTCTGGCCGTTCTGTTATCTCGCGGCTTGAACTCGCGACTTAGTCAAGCCGCGAGGCTAAGCCGCCAACCAGCCCTATTTGGGAAAAACTGACTCTTCGCATTCCTTTCTCACCCAAGTATAAATACCCCTTAAAGCCATGAAATGTAAAGAGCTTCCAAAGAAAATTTTGAGAAAGAAACTCTAGAGAAAAACAAGATTGATTCATTTACAATCTTCACCTAAGAGACTCTTCAAATTCCTCTACTCTCGTCCTCTCCATTGATACATCCTTGAGAGGTTCTTGACCAAATCCTTTTCTCACCACACCCACGTCTGTGAGAAGGTCTTTTGGTGCTTAGGGAAGCAATTTGGAAGGGACCAATGGTTATTGGTTGATGCTATGGGCTATAACGGAATCCGGTAAGCTAAAGAAGAAATAGGTTCAGCGTAACCTCGTTGGAGCAAGAAGCTTGGAGGGCTTAGGTACCTGGGTAGATTAGGCTTGGAGGGTCTATTGCTATTCATGTATCCCAACTACATTCTTTAGTGGATTATTTACCGCTTGGAGGGCGGCGGAGAGGTTTTTCGCCGAGGGCTTCGGTTTCCTCTTCGATAACACATCGCTGTATTGTCTTTGTGTTTGCATCTCTCTTCCCTTAATCTTTACCATTTAATTTTTGCTGTGGATGTGATTTTAAATTGGTTTAGATTGTTTTATCAATTCTGTTAGTAGCTTATGTTCATTTTCCGCACATTTATTGTTTGATAATAAGCTTGAATTGGTAATTTGTAATTGGGGGTCTAAACGTTCATAGTGTTTTCAACGCTATTTGAACTTTCAATTGGTATCAGAGCGGGTGCACTTGTTATGGCTTAAACACCTTAGTGCGATCCCTGAACTCGTTTTGAGATGGATAGGTCTCAATCTCTAAATGTGCCACTATTTTTTTATGGTAATAATTATGCTTTTTGGAAAGTCCAAATGAGAGCATTTTTGTGTTCTATTGATGATGCTGTGTGGGATGCTGTTGAAGTAGGTTGGATTAGGCCAGAGGCTGCCAAATCCACTTGGGATAAGGCGGCTCTTGCGGCGGCTAATGCTAACAGTAAAGCCTTGAATGCTATTTTCTGTGGTGTCTCTCCAGAAGAATTTCATAGGATTTCACATATCACTATTGCTAAGGAAGCATGGGAGATTCTAGAGACTACTTATGAAGGAACAAAGAAAGTGAAAGACACCAAGCTACAAATGTTGATCACTCGCTTTGAGGAGCTCAAGATGAGCGAGGATAAGTCCTTTGACTCTTTTTATAGTAAGCTGAATGAGGTGGTTGTCGGCAAATTCAATTTGGGGGAAAAGACAGAGGATTCTAAAATAGTAAGGAAGATCCTTCGGTCACTGTCGGAAAGCTTCCGTGCCAAAGTAACAGCTATTGAAGAGAGCAAGGATCTTGACGACATTAAAGTTCAAGAGTTGGTTGGTTCATTGCAAACATATGAATTGTCACTGCCCACGCAAATGAAGAGCAAATCTCTAGCTCTTAAGACAATTGATGAGAGGGTAGTATCTCATGACTCTTCGGATGAAGATGCTGTAGATAAAGATGTGGCGTACCTTGTGAAAAACTTCCGAAAGTTCTTAAAACTCAAGAACAGTGGGAAATCTAGTGACAAAGGGAAACTTCAGAATTCCGGGAAGGAGAAAAGGGAATTCATAAGGAAAGATGGTAGAGAATCCCAATCTCCGCAAGGAATCACGTGCTTCGAGTGCAACGGACATGGACATTTCAAGAAAGAATGTCCTAATTATTTGAAATTGAAGGGCAAGGTTTATGCCACCACTCTAAGTGACTCGGATTCATCACACTCTGATTCAGAGGATAGCTATGATGGAGAAGGAAACTACTCCGCATTTATGACCATTGCTCATGTCGAGTCCTCGGAGGACTTGAATTTGCTTGTACAAGAGCTTGGGGAGCATAGTGATGAAGAATCAATGGGAATTATTGAAGAATCAGAAGTTGAAGAAGATGAGAGCATAGCTGGTCTCCAAGAGAACTACAACTCACTCCTTGAGAAATTGGGAAAGTATGCAAGGGTGGCAAAGGCACTGTGAAGAAGATGAAGAAAGCCGAGGACGACTACAAAAGTCTCTTAGTCAGATATAAGGAATCAAAGTGTGAGATTGAAACAATAAATGGTGAGCTATCAGAAGCTTACACAAAAGTGAGATTTCTTGAGCAAGATGTACTGCAAGCACATGCCAAGATAGAAAGGGTCTCCTCCAAGAAGTTAGATGATGTTATTTCATATTAAAAACGTGCCTTAGACAAGTCCAGACTGGGATATATCGGAGGAAGCAGCTCATCAACCAATGTCACCAAAGAAGTGAAGTTTGTGAACGCCAAAGATACGGTTGTAGAAAAGCCTATTCCTGAGAAAGTTAAGGCTGAAAAGAAGAAGAATGTGGCTAATCAACGGGTATTAAATAAGTCCCGTAATCAATCAGAAGCCAGATTTGAAGCTAGAGGAAGATCACTTCTAAGATCACAACGAGGTCCTAGAACGAATCATTTTTGTCACTATTGCGGATTGCAAGGACATACCAGACCCAACTGTCATAAGCTGAGAGAGTTAAACAATGCAAGTGCTCCTCGATCACGAGGAAGAAGAAATGACAAGAGGTCTTGGGGTGGTGAGCAACCAAGAAGTCAAAATCTTGATCCTGGAATGATGGACGTGAAGAAGATGATTGATGCCTTCACCACTTGCTTGGAAAGCTTCACAAGAAGGTTTGAAAGTCCTAATTCTCGTACCCAATCCGTCAAGGATATCAGCTCAAACGCATGTGACGTGTGTGTGAAAAGGGGTACTCATGCATAAGCATTACAACATGTCCACGCATTAATTCTTCCTATGCTTTGTGAATATGCTTGGTTGTATACTTTTTTGCTTGTTTGATTTGAAATCTGTTTGGTTGTTTATTTGTTTCGTTTTTAAAATGTTTTTACATTGTTTTTTATCAATCTTTTCTTGCTTTTATGTCAAAAATCCAAAAACACATAAAAAGTAGAAAATCCAAAAAGTTTGATTGACTTTGTTGAGTTTTGTCTCAAATCATGTTTTGCCTTGTACTTTTGTACTAATGGCCTTGTGCATCTACGAGCTTAGCTTGTTTCTTATGCACTTATATCATTATGGGAGAAATCATGAAATCTATGTAATTGTTGTAAATAGATCTTCAACCTTGTCATGAATGATTAGTGAATGGTTTTGTTGATCTTGAGACATGCATAGACTTGTGCCTATATATCTTCCCACTTTTATTTTATTGCTTTTAATTAAATAGCTCACCAAATGTAAATCTCCAAATGAAAAGATATATTGAGCTGCAAAAGCCTGTCGCTCATACTAGTATTTGACTAGGAAAAAGGGAAAGCGACCAAAATAAATTGTATGATGCCCAAAAAGCCAAAGGCTAATTCATCAAAGTGAAATATCAAAAATTTCATGCGTCAATCTCACAATGAGATGTATTGATTCAAAATGATCAAATGATATGATGTGTATGGAGCCAAATGAAAAGCTTCAAAGAATTGTTCTCAAGTTTATGTGGGAGGTCATATATGCATATTTCTATAATTGAGATGGGTCACATTATCTAGTGCTAGTTGTGTATGCCTTGATTGAATTGATCATTGAAGCTTCACATTAGACTAAGGACTATCTCATTTTTGATATCCACACACATCACACAAGTCTATGTTCAATGAATGCCATATTCATTTGTGTGATTGTACTTGATTAAATGTGTTTTCACATGCTCAATCTTTGTTGATCAAACACAAAAAGATTTTTGAGTGTTTTAGGTGTTTATGGAAAGTTGTTTTTGTTTTTACAAAAATATCAAAATTTTAAAAACAGTGTTGTCCTGTTTTTGCGACTCAATCGCATGTTGGCCCAGTTGCATGTCCCAATCGCGAGCCCACTCCGAGATTTTTCGCGGCTTACTGGCGAGTTAAGGTCTCAGTCGCGAAAAATACTTAGAATATTTTTCAAAATTTGAGTTTTGTTGATTCTCGCGGCTTAGTGTGGCGTCTTGTTCGTGGGTGGAAGGTCCAATCGCGAGAGGTACACAGAGATTTTTGCGGCTCACCTCGTGACTCTCTCGCGAGTAGACCTTCCAGTCACGAAAAACACTTAGAAAATTTTTCACAAATCTTGGTTTCAAAGTGTTTTGTGGCTTACCCTGGCGACTTGACTAAGTCGCGAAAAACGCGTGTTTTGCGTTTTAAAGACAGTTTTTAAAATTTTTTCAGTTTTTCCCTCGAATTCTTGTGACTATTCATTGTCTTCCCCATTTCACTCATTCAAACACACCGTGTCTCTCTTCGAAAATCCTCCATTTTTGCACTATTTCTTCTCAAATCTTCAAGAAAAAGGTATGGGTTTTCTCTTTCTCACTTCATTTCTCATGATTTGAGCATTATTTTCTTGTTTTATGAGTTGTCACTGTGTTTTGAGATATACTGTGTTCGAACATGTGTTGGCTTAAAGTGTTGGTGTTTTTGTGTGTTAGACGCTCCTCTATGTTGGGTTTATTATATATGTTGTTATGTTCATATCATTTCATGGTAAAGGGTCACAATGACAGTTATCTGTGACAGTGCAATGTTCAGTGTTCATTTTCTACTATGTTGTTACTGAACAATCATCATTTTTGGTCACCATTATATGTCTCATTATTTATTGCATCAGAGTTATTTTTCTGTATTGTCTTGGTCTATGGTCTGTGTTTAAGTCATATCAATCTTTGATCTTTTCTGCTTAATCATTTTTTCAACTAACTGGACTCTAATCATATTGGGTTCTATGTTTTGGGTTTTTGCTCTTGGTTCTCTGCTGTGTGTCTTATTTTCTGTAGATGCCACGCCGTTCTGCTAAAGGAAAAGACATTATAATTGATGTTCCATCCCCTGTTGCTAAGCGGACTCGTCGCTCGACTCAGTCGTCTCGAGATTCAGATATTGAGAAATTCAGGACTCCAACTAATTCACAGACCTATTTAGATGTTTTTATGAAAGCTCCGACAATTGTGGAATGAGTAGTACAATTTGATTCCTTGAGAACAACATTTATCCCTAGGATTTTTGAATCAAGAGATTGGGCTGATATGTTTGGGAATTTCGAAGATCTAGTTGAGGAATTGGTTAAGGAATTCTACTCCAATGCCAGATACACCGGAGTAGAGTTGAAGTGTTGGGTAAGAGGAATGGAATTCTCCATCAATCCAGACTACATTGCAAAGGTTCTTCGCATCACAAGACCAACAAGTGTGGACACCACTCCATATGATGACAGAGTACTCAATGCTCAAGACATTCTTCAAGTTCTTGGAACTGATCATGAAGTTGTCAGCAAGGGAACCTCTATAGGCACTGGACAGTTTTCACCTGAACTGACGACTCTGAAGTTGATCATGTTCTCCAACCTATACCCATTGTCTAACACTGCCTTCATCAATCTTGGAAGAGCACAATTTCTCTGTGATCTCATTACCGGTGTACCGATTGATATCTGTGCTGACATATTTCAGACCATTGGGAAAGCAGCAGCTCGATCAGCAGCCCGAACTTGCCTTCCTTTTTGCAGTCTCATCATGAAGATTTTGGTTTATGAAGGTGTTCGCTCACCGTCAGATGGAAAGATTATACTGCGTTCTAGACCAATATCTATGATGACCCTTCACGCAAGCAAGAGTCATTCATCTAGAACACCTAAGCGTGAGCCATCCACCTATGAAACTCCAACTACTCATGCTTCAGTTACGCCTGTGCAATCAACTGGCACTCCATCTTTTCCCTGGATTTCAAACTCCCAAGCAAAGTTACTTCATTGAAAATGTGCTTCATCCAATTTCTGATTTGGAACGGCTTCTTCACTCCATCAACAACCAAACTCAAATGCGTCTCACAACTATTGAGACATAACTGGATGCTATGCAGTAAAAGCTGGAAGATAGCCTTTAGCTATTCCTGCCAAAAAGGGGGAGAGCAGCACATAGAAAGGGGGAGAGCAGCACAAGAATGAGAAGGAGTGTGCATATTGAAAGGGGGAGTTGTGTTGATATACACTCACACACATGTTTATAGTTATTTGCTTGCTTTTGTTTATATACTCCTGTGTGGATATGTTTATAATTCTTTTTAGGAAAACTTGTGGTTAATTGGTACACATTATTAATACTTAAGATGTTTTTTCAGTATTTTATTTTATGTTTGTACCTGTTGCTTTTGTAAGATTTTAAGGTTTTTGTTCACATGCTTTGTAGCTTTAGTACTTGATGCTAAATGTCATGCATTTTCCTTAAGTTTTTCACTCTTGTGCCCTTTGTTGGATTTTTATCCTTAATGCAATTTCCTAGTGTTGTTGCATTGGTTGAGTGTTGGACATGCATATGATACTTTGCAAATAAGCTTATTAGCTTGCATGTCTGGATGTTCATTCCTTGAGTGAATGAGCATTGTGATCACTAGTATGTAGTGATTGCCTGTTTGGTCAAGCCATGGTTTATTGATTTGTCCTTTTTTGCTTGATCACATTATGCTTGCTTCATATGCATTACAAGTTTTCTACATACAATGATTAGATTGTGTTGTTGTGTTTCAGGAGATACTTGTTCTTATGGTTCAAGAGTTTCACAGATTCTAGAGTTAGGTGTGAGTGAGTTTTCCAACTGTTCCCAACTCACGCGTTAAGTCTAGAGTTTGTTGTAGGGTTTTGTCACGGAATAGTCAGAGGGGGAGATTGTAAGGTTGAATTTAATCAACCATCTTGTTGGCTTTATTCCGTGCCAATTTGCTTGTATTTCAGCACTTAGAAACCCTATATTTAGGTGGGATTCATGTAAGGGTAGTGTGTGAGAGAGTGTGAAGAAATGCTCAAGTTTGTGCAAGATGCAGGGATTCGCGGCTGGAAAATGCAGCACACGAGTGAAACGTGCGAGAAGATGAACAGTCGTGCTAGCTGGAGCACTACAAGACAAAAAGTCCAGTTTGGTCGTTCTGTTATCTCGTAGCTTGAACTCGCGACTCAGTCAAGTTACGATGCCAAGCCGCCAACCAGCCTTGTTTAGGAAAAACTGACTCTTCGTATTCCTTTCTCACCCAAGTATAAATACCCCTTAAACCCATGAAATGTAGAGAGCTTCCAGAGAGAATTTTTTGAGAGAGAAACCCTAGAGAAAAACAAGATTGATTCATCTAAAATCTTCATCTAAGAGACTCTTCATATTCCTCTACTCTTTTCCTCTCCATTGATACATCCTTGAGAGGTTATTGACCAAATCCTTTTCTCACCATACCCACGTCTGTGAGAAGGTCTTTTGGTTCTTAGGGAAGCAGTTTGGAAGGGACCAATGGTTATTGGTTGATGCTATGGGCTATAGCGGAATCCGGTGAGCTAAAGAAGAAATAGGTTCGGCGTAACCTCATTGGAGCAAGAAACTTGGAGGTCTTAGGTACCTGGGTAGATTAGGCTTGGAGGGTCTATTGTTGTTCATGTATCCCAACTACATTCTTTAGTGAATTATTTACCACTTGGAGGGCAGTGGAGAGGTTTTACGCCGAGGGCTTTGGTTTCCTCTTCGATAACACGTCGCTGTGTTGTCTTTGTGTTTGCATCTCTCTTCCTTTAATCTTTACCATTTAATTTCTACTGTGCTTGTGATTTTAAATTGGTTTAGATTGTTTATCAATTCTGTTAGTTGCTTATGTTCTTTTTCTGCACATTTATTGTTTGATAATAAGCTTGAATTGGTAATTTGTAATTGGGGGTCTAAACGTTCATAGTGTTTTCAATGCTATTTGAACTTTCAAAATGAGAAAGTGAGGACGGAGAGGAAAACTGAATCATTTTCGGCAATGGCAGTGACGAATAATCAATTGAATTGATTTTTATTGAGAACGACCTGAAGGATTTGTTTGGTTGGGGAGACGGAAAAGTGGAAGGATAGAAAAGTAAAAGAATAGAAAAGATTTTAGTTTTCCTCATTTGTGTTTGGTTGGAGGGATGAAAAACTCATTTGTTTGTTTGAGAAGAAAAGTGAGGGGATAGAAAATGTAGTTTATATAAAATTACTCTCATACCCCTGTTGCATAATATAAGAAATAATTTTCTTAAAATCACTAAAAAAAAACCTTATTATCGATTAAAATTAAAAGAATAACATCTTATAAAAATTAACACATCATTAATATTATTATTTTATTTTATTAACACATCATTAATATTTTTAGAGATGCTTTCTAAAAAAAGTAGAGGTGAAAGCCACCGAGAACCCCCGCTGTTGATTAAAAAAGAAAAAAAGTAAAAAACAAAAGCAATTGTTTAATTAAACGTTGAAAAGAAGAAAAAAAAAACAAGAAAAACAAAACTCAAGTTACTCAATGCGCAGACAAAATGGGGAGACATAGTAGAGAGGGGCAAAATTGGTCTTTGGCTGGCAACCATGTTTTCTCCTTAGTTACCTCCCTAATTTTGGGAGAAAACACCCAGACCCCACAAATTTTCCTTCCACAAACCCACCCAACCAAACACCCCAATAAATTTCTTTCCCTTCCCCCATTTTTTTTCCATCCTCTCTAAAATCCACCCAATCAAACGGACCCTAAAGCAATCTTAAATCAATCCAAGTAAAATTTTCACATCCACCTTCATTTCCAACGCGTCACCTTTTGCCTCCAAGTCCAAGCTTTTGATTTACTTAAGTCCTATACTATCATTAATCAGTTTACCATTTGAGGATGAAGTTTTTGAGGTCTAGAAGAAGGGAAGGTGAAGAAAGCATAGGAGGAGATGGGACTCTTAAGAGCTATGGAGCTCATCCGATTAATTGGTGTTACACGAGTTTGAGTTTAAAGGGTCGATCATGCACTTTTGGCATATAGGGTAAGTGCAAAATGAAGTATAGTTTAGGGTGGAAAAATGTAATCTCTCCTAGTAAAGGTGAATCATGATGAAGTCAGATTCGTCAGTAGATATGATCATCCAAATGAAGTGCGGTTGAACCACCATGAAACCTGTAAAGAGAAAAAGGATTGTGCTTCAAAGGTCACTGACGTGGTGCCAGCCAATGAAGCTTCGATGGCAAAGTTAGAGATTAAGAATTCAGGTAATGAGTGAGCTTTTGGTTGTGTTGTGATTGTACTTGTCCTGGTTCTCTTCTTGCGTATTTATACATGGAGGCCTTTTGTGGCCGTTGGAGGCTTTCAATGAAGGCAACTTGGATCTTGTAACGCCTTTGGGGTTTAAATGTCGTGCTGTTAATGTGTGGCAATGGTCATGCTTTTATGTGCAGATTTAGTAACGGAATGCCCCTTGAAGGCATATTTATGGTGATTCGCCTTATCTAGAGGCGCATTTATGTTATCCAGATTCGTCCATAGTATCCCTTGGACGACCATGTTCATCAGTTGCCCCCTTATTTCGTGATTGTTTATTTTTGGATGGTCTTAGGAATATGAAGAGTTTCTTGGCTTATTCATGACTTCTTGGGATTCTGTACCTCCTGAATTAAATTCAATGTGATGGCGCTGTGCCATCATGGCCACGTGTCGTGTGTCAATTGGAGGGACATGGGTGCTTTTCCCCATGTGACCTTCGGTTTTCCTGGGCCTCCGTTTTCTTTGAGGTGTTTTATATGTTCGTCCACCATTTTCTTCCTTTTCTTCCTCCTGTTTCCTTTATTTCCTTACTTTCTTCTCGAAGCTAGAGTTTCCCGAGTCCATTTTTTTTTTCCTTCAAGTACGATTTTCCTTTCTCCTTCTCTTTTGTGTTAATGGTGGATTTCTTCGAAGTTAGGAATCTTTTCCCCTCTATTTCTTTCATTTTTGCTTGCTAGGAGTTTCCCTTGGGGCCACTGGTGGCCATCGTCCTCCCGTAGGTCCTTTTGTTTCTGAGGAGAGTGTGTATAGGCTAGTCTTGTTAGAATTATACCCTTTGCTGCATAATTCCTTAAATATGTATAATTCAGTGCGAGAAATGTCAGCGGAGGAAGGGAGTAGGTCCATTGTTAGGTCCAGTGATTTGGATAAGGGCTTGTCGTCTAGTGATGAGCCCGTGGGTATGGAGGTGGATACCACCGCCTCATATCCTTCTTGTTCTAAAAAGCAAGCTTCTGGAGCTTCTTGGGCATTTCAGTTCCTGAAAGTGTCCTGTAATTTAGATGATCCAACTCTTGCTAGAATTAGGGACAGATTCCAATTTCCTGATGAGACGAGGGTTCCTTTTCCTCGGGTGGGTGAAAAAGCTTGTGCCTTTTCTCTTAGAGAGGTTTGTTTCTACGAGGTAGCCTTTCAGTGTGGCCTTTGGTTTCCCGTCCACCCCTTTATAATGGTGCTTTTCCATTGTTTGATGATTGGCCCTGGGCAACTTATGCCCAATTCTTGGAGGGTCGTCATTAGTAGTATGACCATTTGGTTGATTGTGAACGATGGGGATACGATTAGGCTTAACAAATTTTTGCACTTATACCGTCTAAAAGGGTCTAAACAATTTGGGTATTATGAACTCGTTCCTTGGGATAGGAGGTCTAGATTGATAGCTGACTTTCCTTTGTCCTTTAGCCGTTGGAAGTCTAGATTTTTCTTCTTCTTTGGTGGTGGTTGTGAGACACCTTTAGACAACTTTTGGGTTGATCTCCCTAGAATGCTGTGTAAATGGGAGGTCCCAAAATTTGGTGCATTGTCATCTTTGTAAAGTCTTTATATCTGAAAGTTCAATATGTGTGTAAAACACCCTTGAACGTTTAGACCCCAAATTACAAATTATCAATTCAAGCTTATTATCAAACAATTAATGTGAGGAACATGTTCTACCAAAAAAAAAAAAAAATGTGCAGAACATGAACATAAGCCAAACACAGAATTGATAAACAATCTAAACCAATTATAATCACATCCACAACAGAAAATAAATGGCAAAGATAAAGGAAGAGAGATGCAAACACAAGGACAACACGCATGTGTTATCGAAGAGGAAACCGAAGCCATCGGCGTAAAACCTCTCCGCCGCTCTCCAAGCAGTCAATAATCCACTAGAAAATGTAGTTGGGATACATGAACAACAATAGACCCTTCAAGCCTAATCTACCCAGGTACCTAAGCCCTCCAAGCTTCTTGCTCCAACGAGGTTGCGTCGAACCTTTTTCTTTTCTAGCTTACCAGATTCCGCTATAACCCATAGCATCAACCAATAACCATTGGTCCCTTCTAAACTGCTTCCCTTAGCACCAAAAGACCTTCTCACAGACGTGGGTGTGGTGAGAAAAGGATTTGGTCAAGAACCTCTCAAGGATGTATCAATGGAGAGGAAGAGAGTAGAGGAATTTGAAGAGTTTCTTAGGTGAAGATTGGGGATGAGGCAATATTGTTTTTCTCTAGGGTTTCTCTCTTAAAATTCTCTCTTGAAGCTCTCTACATTTCATGGGTATAAGGATCTATATATAGTGGTGTGTGTTTGGAATACGAAGAGACAGTTTTTGCCAAATAGGGTAAGTTCGCAGCTTGGCCTCGCGACTGGTCTAAGTTGCGAGTTCAAGTCGCGAGCTAACGGCCTGGCCAGCCTGGGACTTTTGTCCTGTAGTGCGATAGCTGGCGTGACCTTCACCTCCCCGCATGCTTCTCACGTGTGCTGCAGTTTGGTGGCTTGCAAGTCGCGAGTTAGTTGCGAGTCCTAGCCGCGAGTCCCTGCTTCTTTACACATTGTTGAGTAATTCTTCACACTCTCTCACACACTACCCTTACATGAATCCCACATAAATACAGGATTACTAAGTGCTAAATTACAAGCAAATTGGCACAGAATAAAGCCAACAAGATGGTTGATAAAATTCAACCTTACAATCTCCCCCTTTGGCTATTCCATGACAAAACCCTATAACAAACTCTAGACTTAACGCGTGAGTTGGGAACAGTTGGAAAACTCACTCACACCTAACTCTAGAATCTGTGAAGCTCTTGAACCATAAGAACAAGTATCTCCTGAAACATAACAACACAATAAGTTCATTGTATGCAGAAAACTTGTAATGCATATGGAGCAAGCGCAATGCGATCAAGCAAATGGAATATAGCAATAGACCCTGGCAAGAACAAAATAGGCAATCACTACATACAAGTGATCACAATGCTCATTCACACTTGGAATGAACATCCGGACATTCAAGCTGATAAACACAAAGCAAATCACTTGAATGACCAACACTCAACCAATGCACAGTACATGAAGTATATGCATCTAGGAATAAAATCCTACAAGGGCACAAGAGTGACAGTACTTAAAAGGAAATGCATGACATTTAGTTAGAAGTACTGATTTAACAAAGCATAAAGGCTGCATAAAGCAAGGTACAAACCATAAAGCCTACAAAATGCATAGAAACAAACCCTAAAAGCTTACAAAAGCAACATGGGTACAAATCATAAACAAGAACCTTAAAAACCTACAAAGGTACCAGGTACAAACAATAAACTCATAGAGTAAAATAAGCTGAATACCATTTGAAATAGATAACTATACCAGTAAACCATAAGTTTTCCAAAAGTATTAAAACCATATCAACACAGGATAACAACTAGCAGACAGATAACAATAAACATAACAGATAAAACAAGAGTATATAAAAACTATAATAACTCCCCCTTTCAGTATGCACACTCCTTTTCATTCTTATGCTTCTCTCCCCCTTACTGTGTGCTGCTCTCCCCCTTTTTGGCACGAATAGCTAAAGACTTTCTTCCAGCTTCTGTTGAATGGTATCTAGTTGTAACTCAATGGTTCCGAGACGCATTTGAGTTTGACTGTGAAAGGAGTTAAGGAGCCGTTCCAAATCAGAGATCCGATGAAGCACATTTTCAATAAAGTAACTTTGCTTGGGTGTTTGAAATCCAGGGGGAATAGATGGAGTCCTAAATGATTGTACAGGAGTAACTGTAGCATCAACAGATGGAGATGCGTGTGTGGATGGCTCACTCTTAGGTTTCTTGGAGGAGTGACTCTTACTTGCTTGGAGAGTGTATATGGATATTGGTCGAGGACGAGGCAGAATTTTCTCATCTGATGAAGGACTAACACCTTCACCAAGGATAATCTTCATGATTAGACTACAGAACAGAAGAATTGTTCGTGTTGCTGATCGAGCCGCTGTTTTCCCAATGATCTGGAATATGTGAGCACAAATGTCAATCGGGCATCGGAAATGAGGTCACACAGGAATTTAGCCCTTCCAAGACTGATGAAGGCAGTGTTTGACAGTGGGTAGAGATTGGAGAACATGATCAGCTTTAAAGTTGTCAGTTCAGGCGAAAACAATGCAGTGCCTATAGATGATCCTGTGCTTCCCACATAATGTTCATTCCCAAGAACTTGAAGGATGTCTTGTGCCTGAAGTACTCTGTCATCATATGGAGTTCGATCCACATTTTCTGGTCTGGTGATGCAAAGTGCCTGAGCAATGTAGTTTGCATTGATTGAGAATTCTGTTCCTCGTACCCAGCATTTCAACTCTACCCCTGTGTATCTGGCATTAGAATAGAATTCCTTAACCAATTCTTCAATTGGATCCTCAAAATTCTCAAAAATGTCAGCCCAATCTCTTTCTTCAAAAATTTTAGAGATAAATGTTGTCCTTAGGGTATCAAACTTGACAATTCTTTCCACAATGGGAGAAGCCTCTTTAAATGTGTCTGTGTAGGTCTTTGAGTCAATAGGTGTCCTGAATCTCTCAATGGAAGAGTCTTTAGATGACTTAGACGATAGTCGTGTCCGTTTAGCAACCGGGGTTGACGGGTCATCGGTTACAATGTCTTTGCCTTTGGAGGAACAACGAGTCATCTGAAAAAGATCAAACACATAGCAGAAAACCAAATGCAATACCACAGGGTACAAACATTAGTCTGATTAGATTCAGATATAAGAGTGTGAAACAGAGAGATTTCACTTAAACACAAAAACATGAACCAAGATAACACCAAGAAGACAAAGGCAATACTGACATAGTGAGTGAAATAGGCAAACAAATATGATGAAGAACAGTAACAACTCAGAGTTAAGTGGGCAATGTGCATCACAAAGTCACAAGTGACAAAATACCAAGAACATGATATGAACGGAGCAACACATACATGAAACACATCACAGAGCACAGTCTCTCTAGAGACAAAAACAGGATAACACACATGTATAAAATACTATAAACAAAGTAAAGCCAAGACTAGAACAACAAATCTCAATACTTAAAAACCCAAACCAAGTTCAAACCCATTAAATCTCAACAACTCAAAAACACTTCACAAAACAAGAATAAAAAATGCTCAAGTCGTGAGTTGGCGGCTTGGCCTCGCGACTGGTCTAAGTCGCGAGTTCAAGTTGCGAGCTAATGGCCTGGCCAGCCTGAGACTTTTGTCTGGTAGTGCTATAGCTAGCGTGACCCTTCACCTCCCCACATGCTTCTCACGTGTGCTGCAGTTTAGCGGCTTGCCAGTCGCGAGTCAGTCACGAGTCCTAGCTGCGAGTCCCTGCTTCTTTGCACATTGTTGAGCAATTCTTCACACTTTCTCACACACTACCCTTACATGAATCTCACCTAAATACAGGGTTACTAAGTGCTAAATTACAAGCAAATTGGCACAGAATAAAGCCAATAAGATGGTTGATAAAATTCAACCTTACAATATCCTTTATTTTCTTCCAATTTGGGGTTAGTCCATACTAATATGACTTCTGCTTTCTTTCTCAGTCACTGTTTGTCCAAAGCTGAAGAATAGGTATACCGCACAAGTCGAAGCGACCTTTGAGTACACAAAGTCCATTGATGATTTCGACGATCTTATAGATCCCCGAACTCTATACATCATTTCTTGGGACGCGAGTCTTCTCCTTATGTCTTGAAGTGTCTCCTGAGAGAGGAAAGAAGTAAATGTTTCGGTTACTTCGTCCATAATTTTCTTTACTTGTGTTTTGTTTTAACCGAGTCTTCGTTGTTTTAGAGATGGCCACCAAGTTCAGCTAGGAGATGTATGCTAAAATGAAGGCAAAGAAGAGCGAGCCCTTCTCTACTCTAGGGTTGAAGAGAGTATGAGTGGTGCAGAAAGACTCAATTGACAAGTCTTCGTTAGCTCCTGTATCTCAAGAGCCCACTGAAACTTCCCCTACAGTTTCTTTGGAAGAACTCACCCCTCATCCAAAAAGGCGCAAGAGTGGTGACATGGGAAAAGAGAAGGTGGGAGGTAGTGACAAAGGGAAGGAGAAGATGGAGGGCAGCGTTTAGGATGACGCTGCTACGGCCTTGGGTAAAGCTCACAACATGATCATTCCTGACGACCTAAAGGAGCTTAAGGACGTTTCATTCCATGAGTTGGTCAATTGTCACATACATAAGCTTGTCTGGGTGACACTTCCCTTCTTTCCCCTACACATTCTTTCTCTCTCTTTTTTTTTTTTTTTTTTTTTTTTTTTTTTTTTTTTTTTTTTTTTTTTTTTTTTAACATTCACGTGTGGCTAGGTGCTCGGGGAGGTGCTCCATGTCACGACAGAGTATCTGTCCATGGAGGAGATGGTAGTAATGGCCAACTCTAAGGCCAAATCACTTGAAGCTGAGACCTCTAGGCTGAGGAAGGACCTGATCAATGCCATGGAGGAGGGGAATGTGGCTAAGGAGAAGATCAAGTCTCTGGGTGAGGAGCTCATGGTCGAGAAGGCTCTGACGGTGTAGAAGGCCGAGTAGTTACAGGCAACCTCTTAATTGATCAAGACCATAGCTGTGAAGGCGGTGCAGGCCTTCCAACTACTAAGGAGTACAACAACATCATATTTATCTGGGACTTAAAAGGGCTTTGAGCTCCTCAGGAGGTTCTTGTTAAAGCATAATCCTAAGGTCGACCTGGAGAACCTGGACTTTAAGGCTATTGATAAGGAGATGGAAGCGGACGAAGCCGCTGAAGATGTTGTGATGGAGATCCCTATTGTTGAAGGTGAAGGTCTTGCCCTTGTGGACAAAGCTGCAAGAATGGACGACCCCATTGCGTGAAGAACTTGCTTATTTTACCTTCCTTTTTTTTTGGGTGCCCTGCTTATTTTCAGGGTTTTGATGTGTGAAAACTTTTTTTCTTGTTATTTTTTATGCCAATTTAGCATTTCTGATTGTCCTTTGTCTTTGTACTTACTACTCTTTGTGTATGTTTATACCCTTAAAGGGCTTTATAGCCAGTTTTGTGCGATTTATATTCTTTGGGGGATTTCATCATAGGTCCTCGTCCGTGATGGATTTTTGTTACAGTCTTTCGTCTAGTGACTTATATCCGTGATGGATTTTTGTCATAGGCTTTTGTCTAGTGACTTATATCCGTGACGGATTTTTGTCATTGGCCTTCGTCTAGTGACTTTTATTCATGATGGATTTTTGTCACTAGCCTTTGTCTAGTGACTTGTATCCATGATGGATTTTTGTCACTGGCCTTCGTCTAGTGACTTGTATCCGTGATGGATTTTTGTCACTGGCCTTCGTCATGTGAGTTGTATCTGGGAAGGATTTTATCACTGGCCTTCATCATGTGATTTGTATCTGTGAAGGATTTTATCACTGGCCTTCGTCATGTAATTTATATTCGCAAAGGATTTTATCATTGGCCTTCATCATGTGATTTATATTCGGGAAGGGTTTTATCACAGGCCTTCGTCATGTGATTTATATTCAAGAAGGATTTTATCATAGACCTTCATCATGTGATTTATATCCATGAAGGATTTTATCACAGGCCTTCGTCATGTGATTTATATCTGTGAAGGATTTATCACAGGCCTTGGTGCTGAAAAGTACTTTGCAAGGGTGATTGTTGAATAAATCCTTTATTGAATTGTTTCTAACAAAAACAAAGGTTCTCATGGGTTATACAAATTTCAACATCTACTAGTAATACCTTTTAAGGTGTTCTACATTCCATGGACGAGGTAATCTCGTTCCGTCTAAAGATTCCAGGTGGTAACTCCCTTTTCTTAAATAGTGGACAACCTTGTCTAGGTCTAGCTTGCCCTAGCTTGCCTTGTGTTGGATCCTTGGTTGCTAGTGTCACTTTTCATAGGATGAGGTCTCCTATGTTGAATCTTTTGAGTCTTACTCTCTGGTTATAGTAGCTGGCCATCCTTTGCTGATATCTTGCTATTCTTGGGGATGCTTCAGCTCTAACTTCGTCCAGGCAATCCAAGTTTATTTTTATTTCTTCGTCGTTGCCTTCTGCTTCAAAAAATTCCCTTCTCATGCTGGTGACACCTACTTCAATTGGTATGACTGCTTCCATGCCATAAGTGAGTCTGAACGGTGTTTCTCCTGTTGGGGTTCTAGCTGTGGTCTGGTACGCCCATAAAACACTTGGTAATTCTTCAGGCCATGCTCCCTTTGCCTTGTAAAATGTAATTAACAAAAATTTTCAAAAAAAACAAGAATAATGTTGATGGTGGAGAAGAAATCAGTCGGTTGAACACTTCGGCTTCGGTGGACTGCAACGCTAGCGGCGGCCTACAAAAAAGAGAAAGCAGTCAAAGGGTGACCGGGTTGAGTCGGCCAAACACCCTCCGATGGTGAAGTGAGTTTTCTGGTCTTCTAATGGAGTTTTAACTTTTCTTAATGTAATCTCAGGAAATCGTACCTTTGCATGATGAAGACCAGGCCTTATATACCACACTCTAGGGCGGTTATTAATTCAATAACTTCCCCCAGAATCTTGGAATTCGGACATAACCTCCTCAACGGCTACGAGAATCGTAACCGCCATTGGAAGTTACATCAAGTTGGAGGGATTGGCGGCGATGAATGCGGGTTAATGAACCGCTACGAAGTTCACCCAGTGTTGGCGTAGTCGTCCATGTGCTATGCGCATGGACGATACTTTGTTCTGTAGTCGTATGGTCGTCCATGTACTTTGTGCATGGACGATCTGATTCTTTGGAGTGATCAATAGCCCAACATCCTATGGACGATATATAGGGACGAATCGAACATGGCCTGATGTTTGGCTAATCGCAACTCTCTGGACGACGGGTCTGGACGAACCATAGATGTGTGTTTTGCTATCCCATCAAATGTAATTAACAATTTTTTTTTTTTGTGCTGAAGATGAAGAATAATTTTTTGCCTTGTAATTGTAAACAAGAATAACATCGATAACTTATTTAAGTCAATAATGTAAATGCTAGGGCATCGGGGTGTTTCCCTATATCGATATGAAATTCTTTGTGATCTAAGAAATTATATATTTCATAATTGATTGTTCTTATAAAACTAAATACTTATGATTTGGTTGAATTGAGACAATTCAAGAACGCATGATAACCTAGATTAATAATGTAGTTAGAAAAGTTTTCAAAAAAACCCATTCAATTTAAAACCTGATTTCTATTTGAAACTATTAGAAATTCATCTAAACAATAAGAAAAACAAGATTGAACTTATTGAAAGAATGGGAGAACTAATACATCAAAAGAAATCTAGTTGAACAATCAAATATGTTGTTGATAAAATCTTAGAAAGAATCACATTGAATATTCTACCGTATAGAAGAAACATAACCCCTAGCCCTAGCAAAGTGTTTAGGTTGCCATTAGAGAAAGGAAAATACAAGGTTTTTTCTCCAAAATTTGTTCTGCTCAGCCTCCATTTCAAAACCCTTATGCCAAAGTGTCCAAAGAAAATAAAACTTTTGCTATTTTAATTTTCGTCCAGATTTACAGCAGTAAATTGTGAGTTAATTTCGGCCTTCAAAAATTGTGAATTTCAAAAAATTCAAAACTGGAAAGTTGTAGATATTTAAATCGCGGTTCCAACCCATCTATCCTTGTGTCAATTCAATTTTTGAGGAGAGAGATACGCCCAAAATACTGATCAGTGCTTAAATCTGATTTTTCATTTTCAGATTCTACCTCTTTGATTTCTTTCCTTATTTGAAGCTTCCAAACATGGTAGACAACCCAAGACTAGTTTTGTTCTCGGTTTGCCAACACATACAATTTGAAATTCTAAACATTTAATCCTAAATCTTTAGAACCTAACGATCTCCCCCTTTGGCAATCCGTGACAAAAATCTCACACAAAATGAATTGCTCAAATTAAAACTAGCCCAATTACATATTGTTGCCCTAAATAAAATTCAATCTCACTGCTACCTAATAGTTGCTAGTATAGATAGCAGTTTTGAAAGAATTAACTTGTAAATTCCTGAAATATTAAACAAACCATAAACACATGTGTGGAAAATATAGTATAAATCAAAATATAAACAAAAACTTCTTGATTTCACAAAGCATATAAATAAAGATAGTAATATCATAATGAATAAACATCATAATAAATAACTATCATAATCATCAAAGTATCAAAGTTTGTGAAACAAGAAACAAAGAAATAAATAAATACAACCCAACACAATAAACACATGAAAACAAATCTCATAACCTCTCATAAACACAAAAACTACAAAAAACTACCCCTAGGTACAAGAGCTCCCCTTATCTACCTACTCCTCCTTTTTGTTACGTATTGCCAAAGGGCAATCATGAAGAACTAGAGGGTGGAGGTGGTGTATAAGCACTCCAATACTTAGTCAAATCTGCTCTCAAGGTTGCAACCTCATTAAGAAGATCTAAAATGAGCTATCCATGCGCCGCTTGAGTTGTCAAACATGTCTTGAGCATAGTGCGAATGGTGGGAGAATGAGAAGTAGAGGCACCCGGATCCACAACAGCACTATGACCAACAAAAGCTTCATCCACAACAGGATCACCAGTGGCAGATTGTCCTCCAGCAGGAGCACCTGTAGAAGATTCTACTCTAGGTCGCTTGACACCAAGCTTCTTTTGAGCAGCTCTTTGCCTAAGAAAGGTGGCTCCTATAGGGGCTGTAATATGCATTAACACTCAAGGAGGAAAGTGCTCTAACTCTAAGTGAAGAAGCACCCTCTGAAGAAAAACTAGGAAGAACAATCCATGTGTCCTAGAATTACTCCTAAACACCTCAACAAGGGAACTAATGAAAAGAGTAGGAAAACAAATAGGAGCATCTGTGATGAGAGCATACAAAAACACACATCTATCTATAGGAATAGTATGTTCATAAGAAATAGGATATATATTACAACATGCTATCCTAAAGAAAAGATAGTTCAACTCGTTAGGCTCATGAGTTATTATCCTAGGATCCGTACCCCAACTAACAGTTTCACCACACAAGAGGGACATGATATCATCAATGGGAGGTATTTCAGTTTAAGGATATGTAGGCTGCTGTACATTGGGTACATCAAGAGCTTTAGCCAATATTTCTCTAGTAATGGTAAAGTCTTCACCCCTTATCCAAGTCTTCACATAGTGAATATTGGAATCATTAGTGTGGATAGAGAGATTTGAGTAGAATTCTCTAATCAATGTAGCCGGAGGGGGATTTGAAACCTCACATATCAACAACTAGTTTCTAGACTCAAAATTCCTACGAATTTCTGGGTCTAACTCATCTAAATTCAACTTCCTCTCAACCCAAATTGACTTATACTTGGTCAATGACTCAAAATTATCTTGGTTCTCTTGAGACTTGAACCTAATCCTATCAAAATCTACAGAGGAGAATGGGGTTTTGATTTTGGCTTTCTTAGCTTTGGTTTTCTTGGCCATTTCTAAGGATTAGAAAGAATAAAAGAAAACAACAAAGAAAACAAACCAAGGCAGACTGCATTAGACAAGTGTTAGAACACAAAAATATAGAAATTTTGAAATCTGTATGATGCATGATGCATATGCATAAATGATGCATGTTCTAATGTACAAAACTTGTTCAATTATACCTTCAAACCACCAATTGACTCATAAAATCAGTTTTTAAGCAAAAACCCCAATTTTTGAAAAACTCAATTTTTCAAAAACTCACATATTGAGCAATTGAATATCACAACAATTATAAAACATGTTCTAATACTTCAATCAAACAATATCATAAGCCAATTTGAACAAATTAAGTCCAATTGAACAAAATCCCCAAATTCGAAGCGTTTATGAACCCTAACTCTCAAAATTTTCACAAAACATGAAAATTTTCAAATTAAAGCATATACATAGTGTTTATATGATGCATGAACAAAAACTCATTGATCAAAAAAAACTCAAACATCAAAAACCCTAAAATTCCTAAGGTTTGAAATTTTTGTGAAAAATTGATGAATATGCATGCATGAATGTAAAATATGCAAAAAGAAGGGGCAAAAAGGTCATACCTATTGTTGAGGAACAAAACCTTTGAATCTTTGACTCAGACGAAGATTTTTTTTTTCTTTGATGTAGATTAATCGAGAGAGAAAGAAACAAAAGTGAAGAACACGTGTTCTGAAACTTTTTATTTTTTATTTTTTTTTCTATCTCTATGATTTTCGACTGATCGAATACCAATTGAATAGCAATCAAAAATTTTTTAAAAACAAATTTGACTGATCGATCATCAATTGAGAATCAATCAAAGTTGGCAGAAACCAGACTTCCAAAATTTGAAAAGATTCGACTGTGTAAAGTTGAATTTATTCAACTATGTGTTGACTTTATTCCGTGCCAAATTTGCTTATAATTCAACATTTAGAAACCTTGTATTTAGGTGGAAATAATGTAAGGGTTGTGTGTGAGAGAGTGTGAAAATTTGTTCAAGAGTGTGTGAATGTTCAATATGTGTGTAAAACACCCTTGAACGTTTAGACCCCAAATTACAAAATATCAATTCAAGCTTATTATCAAACAATTAATATGCGGAACATGAACATAAGCCAAACACAGAATTGATAAACAATCTAAGCCAAATATAAACACATCCACAACAGAAAATAAATGGCAAAGATAAAGGAAGAGAGATGCAAACACAAGGACAACACGCGATGTGTTATCGAAGAGGAAACCGAAGCCCTCGGCATAAAACCTCTCTGCCGCCCTCCAAGCGGTCAATAATCCACTAGAAAATGTAGTTGGGATACATGAACAGTAATAGACCCTCCAAGCCTAATCTACCCAGGTACCTAAGCCCTCCAAGCTTCCTGCTCCAACGAGGTTGCGCCGAACCTTTTTCTTTTCTAGCTTACCGGATTCCGCTATAACCCATAGCATCAACCAATAACCATTGGTCCCTTCCAAACTGCTTCCCTTAGCACCAAAAGACCTTCTCACAGACGTGGGTGTGGTGAGAAAAGGATTTGGTCAATAGCCTCTCAAGGATGTATCAATGGAGAGGAAGAGAGTAGAGGAATTTGAAGAGTCTCTTAGTAAAGATTGGGGATAAGGAAATCTTATTTTCTCTAGGGTTTCTCTCTCAATTTTCTCTCTAGAAGCTCTCTATATTTTGTGGGTATAAGGGTCTATATATAGTGGTGTGTGTTTGGAATACGAAGAGTCAGTTTTTTCCAAACAGGGCTGATTGGCGGCTTGGCCTCACGACTGGTCTAAGTCACGAGATAATGGCCTGGCCAGCCTAGGACTTTTGTCCTGTAGTACGACAGCTGGGGTGACCCTTCACCTCCCCGCATGCTTCTCAAGTGTGCAGCATTTGGCGGCTTGCAAGTCACAAGTCAGTCGCGAGTCCTAGCCGCAAGTCAGTCGCGAGTCCTAGCCGCAAGTCAGTCGCGAGTCCTAGCCGCGAGTCCCTGCTTCTTGGCACAAAGTTGAACAATTCTTCAAACACTACCCTTACATGAATCCCACATAAATACAGGGTTACTAAGTGCTAAATTACAAGTAAATTGGCACGGAATAAAGCCAACAAGATGGTTGATAAAACTCAACCATACAATCTCCCCCTTTGGCTATTCCGTGACAAAACCCTATAACAAACTCTAGACTTAATGCGTGAGTTGGGAACAGTTGGAAAACTCACTCACACCTAAGTCTAGAATTTGTGAAGCTTTTGAACCATAAGAACAAGTAACTCCTGAAACACAACAACACAATAAGTTCATTGTATGCAGAAAACTTGTAATGCATATGGAGCAAGCACAATGCGATCAAGCACAATGGAATAAAGCAATAAACCATGGCAAGACCCAAACAGGTAATCACTACATACAAGTGATCACAATGCTCATTCACACTTGGAATGAACATCCGGACATTCAAGTTGACAAGCACAAAGCAAATCACTTGAATGACCAACACTCAACCAATGCACAGTACATGAAGTATGTGCATCTAGGAAAAATACTACAAGGGCACAAAAGTGACAGTACTTAAAAGAAAATACATAACATTTAGATATAAGTACTGATTTAACAAAGCACACAGGCTGCATAAAGCAAGGTACAAACCATAAAGCCTACAAAGTGCATATAAACAAACCCTAAAAGCTTACAAAAGTAATATAGGTACAAAACATGAACAAGAACCTTAAAACCCTACAAAGGTACCAGGTGCAAATCAAAACATATAGTAAGATATGCTGAAAAACATCATAATATATACTGAAAAACTACATAAATAAATAATTGTACCAGTGAACCACAAGTTTTCCAAAAGTATAGAAACCATATCAACACAGGATAAACACTATAATAAACACAACAAAGTATGTAGCAACTATAAAAACTCTAAAAACTCCCCCTTTCAGTATGCACACTCTTTTTCATTCTTAAGCTTCTCTCCCCCTTACTGTGCTGCTCTCCCCCTTTTTGGCATGAATAGCTAAAGGCTTTCTTCCAGCTTCTGTGGAATGTTATCTAGTTGTAACTCAATGGTTCCGAGACGCATTTGAGTTTGACTGTGAAAGGAGTTAAGGAGCCGTTCCAAATCAGAAATTCGATGAAGCACATTTTCGATAAAGTAACTTTGCTTGGGAATTTGAAATCCAGGAGGAACAAACAAGGTGCCGGTTGATTGTGCAGGAGTAACTATAGCATGAGCAGATGGAGATGCATGTGTGGATGGCTCACTCTTAGGTTTCTTGGAGGAGTGACTCTTGCTTGCTTGGAGAGTGTGTATGGATATTGGTCGAGAACGAGGTAGAATTTTCTCATCTGCTGAAGGACTAACACCTTCACGAAGGATAATCTTCATGATTAGACTACAGAATGGAAGAATTGTCCGTGTTGCTGATCGAGCTGATGTTTTCCTGATGATCTGGAATATGTGAGCACAGATGTCAATCGAGGCACCGGTAATGAGGCCACACAGGAATTTAGCCCTTCCAAGACTGATGAAGGCAGTATTTGACAGTGGGTAGAGATTGGAAAACATGATCAGCTTTAGAGTTGTCAGTTCGAGCGAAAACAATGCAGTGCTTATAGATGCTCCTGTGCTTCCCACTTCATGTTCATTCCCAAGAACTTGAAGGATGTCTTGTGCCTGAAGTACTCTGTCATCGTATGGAGTTCGATCCACATTTTTTGGTCTGGTGATGCGAAGTACCTTAGCAATGTAGTCTGCATTCATGGAAAATTATGTTCCTCGTACCCAGCATTTCAACTCTACCCTTGTGTATCTGGCATTAGAGAAGAATTCCTTGACCAATTCTTCAATTGGATCCTCAAAATTTCCAAACAGGTCAGCCCAATCTCTTTCTTCAAAGATCTTAGGGATAAATGTTGTCCCTAGGGTATCAAACTTGACAACTCTTTCCACAATGGCAGGATCCTCTTTGAAAGTGTCTGTGTACGTCTTTGAGTCAATAGGTGTCCTGAATCTCTCAATGGAAGAGTCCCTAGATGATTTAGATGACAATCGTGTCCGTTTAGCAACCGGGGTTGACGGGTCATCGGTTACAATGTCTTTGCCTTTGGATGAACAACGTGTCAACTGAAAAGCATCAAACACACAGCAGAGAACCAAATGCAATGCCACAGGGTACACACATTAGTTTGATTAGATTCAGATATAAGAGTGTGAAACAAAGAGATTTCATAGAATCACAAAAACATTAACTAGACTAACACCAAGAAGACATAAGCAACACAGACAAAAGAAATAGGCAAACAAATATGATGAATGACAGTAACAACCCAGAGTCAAATGGGCAATGTGCATCACAAATGACAAAATACCAATAACATGATATGAATGGAGCAACATATTCATGAACCACAAGAAAGAGCATAGTCTCTCAATAGACAGAAACATGATAACACACATGTAGAATAAGAAACAAAGTAAAGCATAGACAAGAACATCAAAACACAATACTCACAAACCCTCAAACTAAGTTGGAACCCATTAAAACTCAAGAACACACAAACACTTCATAACAAAAAAAAATTGCTCGAATCAAGTACAATGAAGTGAGATAGAGATAACCCATACCTTTTTCTTGGTGTTTGATGAAGACATGATGCAAAAATGGAAGCTTTTTCAGAGAGACACGGAGTGTTTGAGAGAGAGAAATGGGGAAGATAATGAACAGTCACTAAAATTCGAGGGAAAACTGAAAAAAAATTTTAAAAACTGTTTTTAAAATGCAAAACACGCTTTTTTCGCGACTGGATTAAGTCGCCAAGGTAAGCCGCGAAACACTGTGAAATCAAGACTTTCAAAAAATATTCTAAGTGTTTTTCGCGACTGGAAGGTCTACCCGCGAGATAGTCGCGAGATGAGCCGCGAATCTCTGAGTACCCCTCACGACTGGACCTTCCACCCGCGAACAAGTCGTCACACTGAGCCGCGAAAAACATAAAAACTCAAATTTTGAAAAAATTTCTAAGTATTTTTCGTGACTAAGACCTTGACTCACCAGTGAGCTGCGAAAAATCTCGGAGTGAGCTCGCAACTGGAGCAAGCGACAGGACCTACCCGCGACTGAGTTGCCAAAACAGGGCAACATTGTTTTTGAAATTTTTGACATTTTTGTAAAAACAAAATACTTTCCAAAAACAAACTAAAACACTCAAAAATCTTTTTGTGTTTGATCAACAAAGATTGAGCTTGTGAAAACACATTTAAACAAGTACAATCACACAAATGAATATGGCATTCATTGAACATAGACTTGTGTGTTGTGTGTGGGTATCAAAAATGAGATAGTCCTTAGTCTAATGTGAAGCTTCAATGATCAATTCAATCAAGGCATACACAACTAGCACTAGATAATGTGACCCATCTCAATTATAGAAGTATGCATATATGACCTCCCACATAAACTTGAGTACAATTCTTTGAAGCTTTTCATTTGGCTCCATTTTCAACATATCATTTGATCTTTTTGAATGAACAAATCTCATTGTGAGATTAATGCCTGAAATTTTTAATATTTCAATTTGATAAGTTAGCCTTTGGCTTTTTGGGCATCATATAATTTATTTTGGTCACTTTCCCTTTTTCCTAGTCAAATACTAGTATGTGCGACAGGCTTTTGTAGCTCAATATCTCTTTTCATTTGGAGATTTACATTTTGGTGAGCTCTTTGAGTAAAGCAGTAAAATAAAAGTGGGAAGATATATAGGCACAAGTTTGAAGATCATGTTTAGCTTTTGAGAAAATTAACTACTATGAAAGAAAATATCATGTTGATCCTCACAGCAATTCTCTATTTGCAGCTTATAAACCTGCTAAAGATGGAAAATGAGAAGATTATTTCATAGATTTTAGTCAATATTTCACCCTATTTGCATAATTACCAGGTTTAGCTACTTTAAACTTTTATTTTAATGGTAGACAATTGTAGAAAATGTATTTTGTTGTTGTAATTTTATGGTTGCTGGTGGGTGAATTTTCAATAATAAAACAATGAATGTGATTGCTATTAAGTTGAAAAGTTTTTAGTGGTATCATCTTAATATCTTTTGGTTAATTTTTTGTTTATAGTTTGTGAAATTTCTATTGCTATGACAGCCTTGCAGCTTTTCTTCGATGATAACTTCATATTATCCAACCAACTGATGTGAATGCTCTTAGGGTGTGTATGTGTTGATCATCCTTATGTTTGGTTTATTGTTTTACCATGAAGCTGCAATTAAATAATGTGCCAAGAAAAAGACATATTTTAAAACTTGAAAAAAGCAAAGTCACCATCAATTATTGTTCTTATTATCACAATTTGTTTGTCATTGATGAATAATTATTTGAGGATTTACAGACACTTTAGCTTACCTCAACTAACATACATAGATGGTTACAAATTAAAGAATGACAATATACACTTTCTTTTCTAATTTTTTTTTCCCTAAATCTTTCCTTTTCCCCCTTTTATGTACCAACTTTAGGCCCATACTTTCGGGTGAGAGAAGTTTTGGGGCAATGCAAGATGGACTCAAGGGACTCCTTGGGCTGACACTTAATTAAGATGGCCGGTACAAGTCATATCCCATGAGGAAGTACTCCAATGGTATTAGCATAGCATGGGGCTGCTCCTCTGTCACCATTGACCCACATGCCTGAACCTGTATGTCCCCATATTCATAACAACTTAATGTATATAGTTTTAGGTATTGGACACTATATGCTTAAATATACTACGTTATTAAAGTTTGAATATATGTAGTAGAAGTATGATAAGTTTATGTTAGATGCAAAGTTCATTAAGTATTACTAAAAGTTGAAGCATAGCATTTAATGTTGCTACGCTCCTGTTGAGCCACATCAGCCACCATGTCATTTCTAATTTTTTTTTCCTGAATTTTTCCTATAATTTTAAAATACTATTAAGAAGAACATGATTTCCCGCCATATCTCTACCATAAAGCTGAATCTTAATAGCTTTAATTATGTTAACCATTGAAAGCTCAAATTTGTGTGAAAACACAAGATCTTGTTTAGACCCCCAAATTAAAAAAATAAGGCTATATTTCTTTTACTCTAACTTATCTAAGTGTGGAACAAAAGTAAATGAAGCGCAATAAATCGATAACTACTCTAGTGCATAAACATGAGTAACAAACAATAAAAGTAAAGCACAAGAGTAAGGGAAGAGAGATGCAACCACAAGATAACACGCCGATGTGTTATCGAAGAGGAAACCGAAGAACTCGGCGAAAAACCTCTCCGCCGCCCTCCAAGTGGTAAATCAATCCACTAGAGAATAAAGTTGGAGTACACGAATAACAAAAGACCCTCTAAGCCTAGTCTACCCCATGTACTTAAGCCCTCCAAGCTCCTGCTACCAACTAACTTAACGAAACCTTGTCTTCCCTAGCTCTCCAGATCACGCAATACGCCTGATTGCATCCGCCAAGTCTCATCGGCTTCTTTTGGCAAATCCCCAAAGCTTCCTAAGCTCCAAAGCACTCTCTACACTTTGAAAAGGTGTGAGTTGTGTTTGGGTACAAATCTACTCTCAAGGTATGACAATGGGAGAGGGAAGGAGAAGAGGCTAGAATGATTTCTCACTAAGGATGATTAGCTTTCTCTCTAAAAGATGGGTGTGTATGTTGTAGAAAACCTATCTAGGGTTTTTCCCTCTAAATGGCCTCCTTTACTTTTGTGGGTAATGAGGTTATATATAGTATGGGTGAAGGGTAAGAAAGTCACACTTAACAATCCTCCAGGTAGAGAGTTTCGCTGGTATCTCGCGAGAAGACCTTACTCGCGAGACACTCACGAAATCATCCAGGCTGGCATGACTCTTTAGCTTCCAGTATGTGCTTCTCACGTGGCTCTTTCCCGAGTTAGCCTCTCGCGAAATCCACTTGTTCTTCAATTCATGCTCAATTCTTCACCAACTTAATACTAAACCCAATACAATAAAATTCCACAAAATACAAGGAACAAAATTAAATCAATTACAGCGCTTTTTGTCATGGAATAAAGCCAACATAAAATATAGTTGTAAATCACAACTTTACAATCTCCCCCTTTGGCTATTTCGTGACAAAACACCTTATAACAAACTCTAGACTTAAACATGAGTTTGAGAACAATGGAAAAACTCACTCACACCTAAATCTAGAAGCTGTGATGAACTTGAAACATGTATACCTGTAACCTGAAACACTTGCACAAAATGCATTAGACCCTCAAGGTAAATCAAGTGATAAAAGGACAAGTATAATATAACAAGTAAAAAGCGATCAAGTAAACATGTTGTGAAACATATGAGCAACTTAATCAAACACAAAACAATCATATGGAAATGACTACAATGATCATATAGCAAAGCAAATGATCATCCGAACATGCAATCAATAAAGCACAATGGCATAAGGATGTATGCATGTCCAACACAAAAACACGATGCAATGAGAGCAACAAAGCATAGACACTAAATGTAACTCAAAGCACTGTAAAACAACGAGAAAACAAGCATAAAGTAAAACACAACAAAACAAGGTTTTCTAAAAAAAAATGTCTTCCCCCCCTTAGTATATGCATCTCCCCTATGGCTTTCTCCCCCAACAAATGTGCATGAGGTAGAATTTCTCCCCCTATGAATATGCACATGAGTTATATAGAAATGATGATACACACTAGTATACTCTCCGATATACTCTCCCCATTTTTGTCATGAATAGACAAATGAATCAAGAGGAAGGAAGGAAAGAAAAGAAGATATGGACAAGGGTAAAAGATGATGCATGAGGGGTGCAAGATGAATGAGAAAATGAAGCTCAAACGAAAGACAAAAACATAAAAAAAAAATGCCATAAAGCATAAAGTAAACATGACATGCTAAGGATGATGGAACAAAGTATAGACCAAGGCATGACATAGACACAAGAACATGTTATATGTGCTGAAAGGTCTAAAAAGACTTAACTAGCATGAGTGAATGCAAAATATGTCAAGTGTTAGAGTGTGTGCAGCAAGGTACATCTAGTGTGCATGTGAGATGCATGACCAATGCATGAGGCAAGGCACTCATGGGTCAAAGTGTGTAAAACATGTAACCTATGACCAAAACATGATAAGCATGCATAACCATGGTAATCCCCAAAAATTGGTACTCATCGGAGTCCAAAACAACAAGAAAATGCCATTCGGGCATTTTATCAAACACTTAGAGTGCACACACTACACATATATGTTAAACAATGCATGACCATATGAGAATCTTGCCTAAATACATGTTATTATTGCCATAAGGGGCCAACATCCATAGCAACACATCATTTAAAACAAAACCCAATCAAAAAGATTGACAAAAATTAAGCTTTCCAACTCCCATTTGAGAAAATCCCAACTATGAACATAAAACCCCCAAAAACATAATCTAAGGATCAAAATCAATGAAAAGAGTTAAAGATTACCTTAGAGATGTTAAAGGAATGAAAAACAATTGAATTTAGTTGGGTTTTGATGTAGAAACATTAAAATAGGGGTTTGGGAGAAGATGGGAGACGTTTAAAACAAATGTCCCACGAAATGCCCTTTAAAAAGCTGATCGATGATTTTCGTGAGAAGCTGGGAATTTTCGCTGGTACCTAACTAGCGAAATTTTGCTGGTTATTTTGCGGGTAAGCCTTACTCGCGAAACAGTCGCGAAACTCTCTGTCCAAAGCTGAAAAACTTGAGAATTGGACCCTTTAACTCGTGACTGAACTTATAAATGAAATAAGTCACGAAAACATCCAAAAAACTTGTTTTACACACAAAAGCAACTTGAAAAACTTTGAAAAACATGGGTGATACAAATCACTTCCAAATGCAAAGAAAAAGAACAAAAATCTTTTTGGTTTGATCCACATATGGTTGAGCACACATACATCACATTTGAACATATACAATCACACAAATGAAATAGACATTCATTAAACATTAGAATTGTGTGTTGTGTGTGTATCAAATGTGGAATAGTCCTCAGTCTAGAGTGAAGCTTCAATGATCAATTCAATCAAGTCATACACAACTAGTACTAAGTCAAGTGGTCTATCTCAATTGTAGAAATGAACATATATGACTTCCTACAAGAAAACGATTAGATATCTTTGAAGCTTTTCATTTGGCTTCTTTACAAATCATAACATTTGATAATTTTTGAACAATACATCTCATTTTGAGATCGATGCCTGAAATTTTTGATATTTCAATTTTGAGAGTAAGCCTTTGGCTTTTTGGGCACCATACATTTCAATACAAGTCGATTTCCCTTTTTCCTAGTCATATAATAGTATGTGCAACGGTTTTTGCAACTCATTATCTCTTTTCGAGATTTGACATTTGGTTGAGCTATAAAGCAGAAACATAAAGGAGTGGGAAGATAAATAGGTACAAGTCTATGCATGTATCAAAACCATCAAGACCATTGACTACAAGCTTGAAGAATGATTTACAATAGTCACATATAGATTTCAAGATTTTTCCCACAAAGATAGATGTGCATACATAACAAGCTAAGCTCGTAAATGCACTACGCCATTAGTACGAAGGTAGTAGGCCAAACTCACATGTGACACGTGCTCAAACATATACTGAATGTTCAATTAGTGTATATAACACTATGAACGTTTAGACCCTCAATTTACTAATTACCAATTCAAGCTTAATATCAAACAATGTATGTGCGGAAAATGAATATAAGCTTATACCAAAATTGATAAACAATCTAAACCAAATAAAATCACATCCACAGCAGAAATTAAATGGTAAAGATTAAGGGAAGAGAGATGCAAACACAAGGACAACACAACGATGTGTTATCGAAAAGGAAACCGAAGCCCTCGGCGTAAAACCTCTCCGCCGCCCTCCAAGCGGTCAATAATCCACTAAAGAATGAAGTTGGGATACATGAGCAGTAGAAGACCCTCCAAGCCTAATCTACCTAGTGTACTTAAGCCCTCCAAGCTTCTTGCTCCAACGAGGTTGCGTCGAACCTTTGTCTTCTTTACCTTACCGGATTCCGCTATAGCCCATAGCATCAACCTATAACCATTGGTCATTTCCTAACTGCTTCCCAAAGCACCAAATAGCCTTCTTATAGATGTGGGTATGGTGAGAAAAGGATTTGGGTAAGAACCTCTCAAGGATGTAACAATGGAGAGGGTGAGAGCAGAGGAATTTGAAGAGTCTTTGTGTAAAGATTGTGGATGAATCAATCTTGTTTTTCTCTAGGGTTTCTCTCTCAAAATTCTCTCTGGAAGCTCTCTACATTTCGTGGGTATAAGGGTTTATATATAGTGGTGAGTGTTTGGAATGCGAAGAGTCATCTTTCCAAAACAGAGCTGGCTGGCGGCTTGGCCTTGCGACTTGACTGAGCCACAAGATAACTGAATGGCCAATTTGGACTTTTTGTCTTGTAGTGCTCCAGCTGGCATGATGCTTTAGCTTCTCCGCATGCTTGGCACGTGAGCATCTTCTGGCGGCTTGCAAGCCGTGAGCTACCTGCGAGATCCAGCCATAAGTCCTTGCTTCACTGCACACTCTTGAGCAATTCTTCACACTCTCTCACACACTACCCTTACATAAATCCCACTTAAATACAGGGTTACTAAATGCTAAAATACAAGCAAATTTGGCATGGAATAAAGCCAAAAGAATGGTTGATTAAATTCAACTTTACAGTCTTCCCCTTTGGCTATTCCGTGACAAAACCCTACAACAAACTCTAGACTTAATGCGTGAGTTGGGAACAATTGATCAAAACTCACTCACACCTAACTCTAGAATTTGTGAAGCTCTTGAACCATAAGAATAAGTATCTCCTGAAACACAACAACACAATATGATCATTGTATGCAGAAAACTTGTAATGCATGGAGCAAGCACAATGTGATCAAGCAAAATGGGAATAAGTAATAAACCAAGGCTTAACCAAAAACGAACAATCACTATAAATAGTGATTACAATGCTCATTCACACATGGAATGAACATCCGGACATGCAAGCTAATAAGCTCAGTTGCAAAGTATCATTTGCATGTCTAACACTCAATCAATGCAACAACTCAAGGTAATTGCATTAAGGATAAAAATCCAACAAAGGGCACAAGAGTGATGTACTAAAATAAAATGGATGGCATTTAACATCAAGTACATAAACTACAAAGCATGGGTACAGAAACCTTAAAAGCTTACAAAAGCAACAGGTACAAACAGTTAATTAGAAACTGAATAACATAACATAAAGACTGAAATATGCTAATATGAAGCACAATATTAAACATAGGCTTGCTTGCTGAAATCCCCCCTTTGATCCAGCTATTTCTCCCCCTATCATTGTACTCCCCCTATCAACATCATCTCCCCATTTTTGTAATGGAATAGCTAGTCCTCATCTTCTTCTAGCTTTCTTTGAATCTGATCCAATTGAGTTTGGATAGAAGTGAACTTCATATCCCACTGAATGTTGAGATGGTGCAAGATAGATGTGAGTCCAGACATCTTGGTGCTCAATTCATGAATAGATGCTACAATGTGGTCTAGCTTCTCGTCAAATGAGGATGAGCTAGAGCGCGAACCACTGTGAGATGTTGAAGTTTCTGTTTTGATTCCCTACCGACTATGACCAATGCTAGCGTTGAACGTACGCATGTTGATTGGAGCCGGTTTTGTGCAGGGAGACTCATCTGTTGATGGATGAATCCCTTTGAGCTTCAATATCCTAGAAATGAGGCAGCAAAAAGGAATGCATATCCTTGACTCAGTTCGTAGAACTGTTTTGCGCAAAAAATGAAAGATATGAGCACAAATGTCAATCTCTACATCAGAGATCAGATCGTGAAGAAACAGGGCACGTCTGAGGTTCATATACCCGGTGCTAGATAATGGGTACAAGTTGTGAAACATGATAATTGTAAGCACCCTCAATTTCGGAGGAGAAGAGGAAACACTGACCAAGTTCCCATTTGACGAGAATTCCAAGTCTTTTCCAAGAGCATCCCAGAGTAGGTCCTCATCTGGACATAGATCATCATAAACCGGTGAGTTTTTAAGCATCGGCTGGTTGATGTGAAGAATCTAAGCCAGATATGCGGGAGAGACTGAGAAACTTTTTCTTCTAACCCAGCATTTGAGTTCTTTGCCTTCAACAATTGCATTGGCATAAAACTCTTTCACCAAACTCTCATATGCTTCATCAAGGTCGGAGAGAAGGTAATTCCAATCTTTGTGAGCAAACCATTTAGGAATGTCGGTGTCAAAAAGAGAAGGTTGATCAACAACCCTTTCGACCAACAGAGTAGCATCTCTAAAATAATTCTCATGAGTCTGAAAGGCAACATAAGATCTGAACTTGTTAGGATCGAACACTCCGGATGGTGAACGAGTCCTCTTTGCTCTAGGTGAGAGTTCATCAACATCAATGACAGGCTCTTTCCCTTTGCTGCTACCCCCTTTCACAGCTGCTCTCTTGAATGGAGACATTTTCACCCTGCATCATGTTTTATCAAAAACAAGAGAAGCCACACAAGACACCAAACACTATTAGCATTGGGTTAGATCCAAAACATGGATAATGAAGAAAACCCTAAGACATTGAGATTTAGGACCCAAACATGAAAATGAGTGTGTGTGTGCCACTAACAACACAATGTTTACTCAAGATAGAGTAGATCAGTACATAACCACCAACAAATACATAACAATTTCAGCATAAGATCAGATACTCATATTCAATCAAGAGATATACAAATATTAGCAAAACACACAGTCCAAGAAATAATGCAGTAAATGTGAAATATAATGTGTAAGAAACAAAACCCATACCTTTCCTTGAAAATTGAAGCAGAAATGATGAACAACAATGGTGGTTTATGTGAGAAATACGGTGAGTTTGAGAAAGGTTCAAATGGGGAAGAAAATGAATAGTCACAAAAGATCGAGGGAAAACTGAAAAGTTTTAAAAACTGACCAATTTGCTCAACACACGCGATTTTCGTAACTGAGTCAAGTTGCATGCAAGTCGCCAAGGCCAGCCACCAGAACACTTAAAACAAAAATTTTGAAAATTTTTTGAGTGTTTTTTGCGATTGGAAGGTCTACTCGCGAGGAAGTTGTGAGGTAAGCCGCGAAAATCTCTGTGTACCTCTCACGACTCAACCTTCGACCCGCGAATAAGTCGCCACAGTGAGTCACGTGAAACGTAAAAACCAAATTTTGAAAAATATTCTAAGTATTTTTTGTGACTAGGACATTGACCCGCCAGTGACCCGCGAAAAATCTTTGTATGGGCTTGCGACTGGACCAACCTGCGACCGAGTCGCCAAAACAGGGCACCACTGTTTTTGAACTTTTTAAAATTTTTGTAAAAACAAAAAACTTTCCAAAAACAAACTAAAAGACTCAAAAATCTTTTTGTGTTTGATCAACAAAGATTGAGCATGTGAAAACACATTTAAACAAGTACAATCACACAAATGAATATGGCATTCATTGAACATAAACATGTGTGATATGTGTGGATATCAAAAATGAGATAGTCCATAGTCTAATGTGAAGCTTCAATGATCAATTCAACCAAGCCATACACAATTAGCACTAGATAATGTGACTCATCTCAATTATAGAAATATGCATATATGACCTCCCACATGAACTTGATTTCATTTCTTTGAAGCTTTTCATTTGGCTCCATGAACACCATATCATTTGATCCTTTTTTTTGAATCAATACATCTCATTGTGAGATCGATGCCTGAAATTTTTGATATTTCAATTTTGAAAGCTCGAAAATGTGTCGAAAATACAAGAGCTGTTTAGACCCCCAAATTAAAGTTACGGCTTGGTTGATTTTACACTAACTTAATACTAAGTACAGAATAGTGTAAACACAAGCGTATAAGCAAGACAACTACTCTAATCCATATTTAAAGCAACACAGCAGTAAAAATGAAAAGAACAAGAGTAGGGAAGAGAGATGCAAACACAGATAACACCGAGACATGTTATCGAAGAGGAAACCAAAGAACTCGGTGAAAAACCTCTGCGCTGCCCTCCAAGCGAAAATCGATCCACTAGACAATCAATTGGGATACATGGGTTAGCAAGAGACCCTACAAGCCTAATCTACCCGATGTACCTAAGCCCTCCATGCTCCTACTCCAACAAGGCTTCATGGAACCGTGTCTTGTCTAGCTCTCCGGATCCCGCAACAAGCTCCATGTTGCATCTGCCATCCTTGGCTTCTTCCAATGCTTCCCAGCAGCACCAAAACTTCACTTGACACTCTGAAAGGGTGTGGTAAGTGTTTAGTCTATCAACCTCTCAATGGTATGGAAATGGAGAGGTAGGAGATGAGGAAATTCCCAAAACAAATGTGTAGAGGATTGTGGGTATAACAATCTCTAACTCTCAAGGTGTTTGGCTAGGGTTTTCTCTCAGAAGCTCTCCTTTACATTTGTGGGTAATGTGGGTATAAATAGTGTGGGTACAGAAAGTGTGTGTCAGAATGGACAGGCTGGTAGAACAGAATGCTTCATCGGTGTCTCGTGGGAAGGCCTTACCCGCGAGATACTTGTGAGACACAGCTGTCTCTATCGGGCCTAACTATTTGCATTCCAGCATGTGCGAGGTACATGAGTCACTTTGCGGGAAGCTAAGTCACAAGATACCTGCAAGAAATCTTCAGTCTTCAAATGCTTGAGTCTTCACACTCTCTCTCTCTCTAACACACAACCCTTACAATGAAATCCCACAATAAATACAGGGTACAACAGATTGAATAAAATTACAATCAAATTTGGCACGGAATAAAAGCCAACAAAACACGATATTGTAAATAATAACTTTAGAATCTCCCCCTTTGGCTATTCTGTGACAAAACCCCTAAAACAGACTCTAGACTTAAATGTGAGTTTGGGAACAATGGCAAAACTCACTCACACCTAATCTAGAAGCTGTGAAGCACTTGCAAGTATATACTTGTTACCTGAAACACTTGCACACAAACAAAAACTTTCATTAAGCTTATGACAAGTTAAACACAAGGTACGTACATGAGCAAGTAAAGTGCAATCAAGTTAGTAAGCACATCATAACATGTAAGCATTATCTCGATCAAACAAAAACATTCATTAAAGAATGACTACAATGAATATTTAGCAAGTAAATGCTCATCCAGACACGCAATGCAATTAAGAACAATCCATAGGATCAATTGCATGTCCAACACTCAACTAATGCAAAATACACAAAGTACTTGCATCTAGGATAAAAGATCCTACTAGGGCACAGGAGTGAGGTACTTAAGACATATTAGCAATATCTTAAAAGTACAAAAAGGTATGCTACAAAGCATAGAGATAATCACAAAATACTAAAATTAAACTGAAATAGAAACAGAGTATTTAAGCTTTAAACAAAAGCAGTAACAGTAAATACTATAAATAAAAATAAAAATAAAACCGTCTATGAACCAATAACCAATGCTCATAATTCTAAAACTATGCTCCCCCTAACATTGTGCAAGCTCTTCCTTAGCTCCCCTTCAAAAAATTTCTCCCCCTTTTTGACCGGAATGGCCAAAGAGGCTAGAACTGATCAGATTCTGAATCTGATCCATGTGTCGTGGACAAGTCACTGATCTGGGAAGACAATGCAGTGATCTGTCCCTGAACGTATGCAAACTGGGTCGCTATGTGCTGCACATGGGAGTCTAACATGATGAACATTTGGTTCACTCTCTCTAGGAGACGATCTAGTCTATCTGGCCCTCGTGCTGGTGCAGAAGAAGATGGTTGTGCTGAGGGCTAATCTAATGACTCTGAAGCAGTAGTAAAGTGCTCTATCTCATCTTCTGTGTCACCTTCCTCCTGCTCAACCTGTGGTTGTGGTATGGTATGCACACCGGTCTTGGAGCCTTTGATGTGTGTTGTGCTCCTAGTCAATGTATGACCACCAATTGGGTAGTCCCTCTGAACTACTGTGAGGCCACTGGGAAGTTTGAGCTTTGCCTTAGCAATCAAGCCCATAATCAGAGAGGGAAAAAGCATCATCGTCCTTGAATTCTGCTTTTGAATGCTCTTCTTCAGGATGTAGAAGATGTGGCTACATATATCAATCTCCTTGTGAGTAAAAAGGTCGTAGAGAAACCTCGTCCTCGGAATTGATAGTGTGGTGAGGTTGGTGACCGGATACAGGTTATGGATCATCACATAACTCAATGTCCTCATCTCTGGAGAAAATCAGATTGTATCCATTGATGATTTCTTCGGTGTTCCACCAAGAGTCTTTATCATTGCCTCAGTAGACCCCAATCTCTCTTCATATTGGATTCACATTGGCTGAGAGGGAGGACGAATCTCCAAAAACTCTTGAATACTATCCCTTGTAATCATGAACTCCTTGTGCCTCACCCAACAAACTATATTGTCATCTTCCACAGTAGCATTTGAGAAAAATTCTCAAATGATCTCGAAGTACACAACCCCAATCGGGTTCAATAGCTTGGCCCAAGTCCTTTCTTTAAACACCTCAGGGATGAAGGTGTCCTCAAGGGTTTCTAGCTGAACCACCCTTTCCATGATAATGGTTGCTCTTTTGTAGCAATCATTGTACTTCATGTCAGCATTAGCAGACTTGAAATGATCAGAATCAGTGCGTGTACATTTGGAAGTTGGTTTCTTTGAAGCTGCATGCTTAGTTGGAGCCATCTGTATAACAACAGAACCAGAAAAGAACCAAGTACACAAGGTACAAATAGAACATAAAAACTTGATTAGATTCAAGTTAGTTCTATAACAGAGGTAAAATAGCCTAAAATAGAGCATAACCAACTCAAAACAGTATGCTAAAGCATATAAAACAAGGAATTATAAACACAATGCATGAAAATAAGTTACTGTGCATATGTGTGCAGGTGCTGATGCATGTGTGTGCAGCATGAGATGCATGAGGTGTGCCTAGAAGGTGCCTAGGTGTGTGCCTAGTGTGTGCATGGCATGGCATTGAGGCACGAAATGGGCAAAGTGTGTAAAACACATAGCCATTGACTAAAGCATGATAAACATGACAAATAAAACCTAGACCAATGATTGGAACTCAGTTTAGTCCAATTCAACACACAAATGTCACTTAGACATTTTGTCAAACACCTAACATGCAACAAAGCAAATAACACATGAATAATGCATGAACATGGTGAAATCTTGCCTAAGTACATGTAAAAATGCCTCATGGGGCCAACACAGATGCATAAACAACAAATGGGACTTAGCCTATTCAAAAATTTTGGAAAACAATTGCACGAAAAATAGAAACCCAACCCATTTTCGAAAAATCCCCAAAATTTTGAAACCCTAACATAAATTTCTGCATAAAAAAACATACCTTGAAGTTGAAAATGCAGAAAATATGCTTGAGAATGACGGGGTTTGAGAGAAATTTGATTTTGGGTTGAGAGAGGTTTCAAGAGAGGCTTAGCGAGGGAAATGAGTATGTTTTGAAAAACTGTCACATCTGCTACATAAACACTGAAAACACACATTTTTCGCGGGTTAGAGAGTAGCGAGACAGTCGTGAGAATGGCCACTGAAGCACATGAGCTTTCGCAAGAAGCTCTAGGTTGCAAGACAGTCGCGATAGCTTCTCTCCGATTTTTTTTAAAAAAAATCCAATTTTTAGCCAAACAACATTTCGCGAGAAGCTGTTGGTCGTGAGGTAGTCGCGAGAGATTCTGTGTGACATGATGAAAAATTTATTTCCCTCAAGCCCTTTTCGCGGGAAGCTCTAAGTCGCGAGCTTCTCGCGAGAAAACCTCTGAACTAGTTTTTGAAGAAAAACACAAAAATGCATTTTGAACTAAAACTAAAGACACGAAAGTATAAAACCACTTTCAAAAACTTATAAAACACTCAAAAATCTTTTTGGGTTTGATCATCAAGTATTTGTGTATACACATCACATTTGAACATGTACAATCACACAAATGAGATAAGCATTCATTGAATCAAAGTCTTGTGTGTTGTGGGTGAGTATCAAGTGTGAAATAGTCCTTAGACCAGAGTGAAGCTTCAATGATCAATCCAATCAAGTCATACACAACTAATTCTAGGTCAAGTGGTCTTTCTCTATTATAGAAATGAACATATATGACCTCCCACAAGTTGATTACACAACTTAGAAGCTTTTCAGTTGGCTTCTGCATAAATCATAACATTTGATCCTTTTTGGATAACACATCTCTTTTTGAGATTGGTGCTTGAAATTTTTGATATTTCAACATTGAGAGTTAGCCTTTGCCTTTTTGAGCACCATACATTTCAAAACAAAAGTCGCTTTCCCTTTTCCTAGTCAAATACTAGTATGTGCGACAGGCTTTTGCAACTCGATATCTCTTTTCATTTGGAGATTTACATTTAGTGAGCTCTTTTGCAAAAACATAAAAATAAAGTGGGAAGATATATAGGCACAAGTCTATGCAAGCATCAAGACCATCAAGACTATTGACCATTCATTCAAGACAAGCTTGAAGATCTATTTACAACAATCACACATAGTTTTCAAGATATCTCCCACACAGATAAATGTGCATATAAAAACAAGCTAAGCTCGTAAATTCCCTACGCCATTAGTACGAAGGTACTAGGCCAAACTCACATGAGATATGCACAAAACAAGCGATCAAACTTTTGGAGATTTTTTCAAATTTTTATGGGTTTTTGAATTTTTGAACACACCCCAAAATAGAACAAAAACAGAAACAAAGTAAAAGCTTGTAAAAGAAACATGCTAAAACCAGAAGCAGATGATACAAATCAAATCAAGCATGTAGATATGCATGAGCAAATGTCCCTAAACATTGAAAGAATTAATGCATGGACATATCAAAATGCTTATGCATGAGTACCCCTTCTCACCCACACGGCACGTGCGTTTGGGGTGATATCCTTAAAGGATTGGGTACGAGAGTTAGGATTTTCAAACCGTCTATTGAAGTTCTCCAGGCAAGTGGTGAAGGCACCGATCATTTTCATCACGTTCATCACGCTGGAGTCACCATTTTGACCTCTTGACTGATCACCAGCCCAATTTCTTTTGTCATTTCTAAGGCTTTTTGACCTCTGAACACTTGCATTCTTCAAGGCCTTCAGCTTATGGCAATTTGGTCTGGTGTGTCCTTGAAATCCAAAGAAATGACAGAAATGTTGAATTCTTGGACCTCTTTGCAAGTTTGGAGGTGATTTCCCTTGAACCTTAGGCTTGACCTCTTTTCATCCTTTATTTTCTTAGGAATAGGGACAGCTACAACCAACTCTCTGGCTTTCAAAAATTTCACATCTTTGATGGCATTGGCCGATGAGCTACTCCCTCCGTGGATGAAATAACATCATCTAACTTCTTCGTGGATACTCTCTCTATCTTGGCATTGGCTTGCACTACTTCTAGCTCAAGAAATCTGATTTTTGAATAGGCTTCAGTTAACTCACCATTCAGCGTCTCAATTTCACACTTGGCCTTTTTATAGCGCACTAGAAGACTTTTATAGTCCTCTTCTGCCTTTTTCATCTTCTTTACGGCTGCCTTGGCCACCCTTGTATATTATCCTGACTTTTCAAGTAGAGAATTGTAGTTTTCTTGAAGACCGATTGAATCTTCATCTTCTTCAGCATCTGATTCTTCTACAATTCTTATGGATTCCTCATCACTATGTTCTCCAAGTTCTTGCACTAGTAGACTCAAGTCCTTCGAGGACTCAACATGAGCAATAGTCATAAAGGTGGAGTAGTTTCCTTCTCCATCACAGCTCTCTTCTGAGTCAGAGTTGGATGAATCTGAATCACTTAGAGTTGTAGCATATGTCTTGCCCTTTCCTTTTAGATAATTGGGACACTCCTTCTTGAGATGTCCATGGCCATTGCATTCATAACAAACAATGCCTTGAGGAGACTGGGAATCCTTTCCATCTTTCTTCTTAAACTCTTTCCTATCACTTTTGGAGGATGAAAACATCCCTCTGCTGAATGGTTTCCCACTGTTCTTCATCTTCAAAAATTTCCGGAAGTTCTTTGCAAGAAATGCTACGTCCTTTTCCACTCCATCTTCTTCGGAGGAATCATCCATTCTTTTGGTAATGGTTTTAAGAGCAAGTGATTTACTTGTCTTATAAGAGGGCAGTCCAAGCTTATACGTTTGAAGAGACCCAATGAGCTCTTAGATCTTAATTTCATCCAAATCTTTGCTTTCCTCTATGGCTGTGACTTTCGCTCGGAAGCTCTCCGATAGGGACCTCAAAATTTTTCTCACCACCTTAGCATCTTCAATCTTCTCACCAAGATTGAGCTTAGCAATTACAATTTCATTGAGCTTTCCATAAAATGAATCAAAGGACTCATCATCTCCCATCTTAAGCTCTTCGAATTTGTGGTAAGCATCTGAAGCTTTGTGTCCTTCACTTTCTTTGTTCTTTTATATGTAGTCTCCAATATCTCCCAAGCTTCCTTGGCTACTGTCATGTGAGAGATCCTGTGAAACTTGTCTGGAGACACACCACAAAATATAGCATTCAAAGCTTTACTGTTAGCGTTAGCTGCCGCAAGTGTTGCTTTATCCTAAGTGGATTTAGTGGCCTCTGGTCTATTCCAACCTATTTCAACCGCATCCCAAACAGTATCATCAATGGAACACAAGAATGCCCTCATTCGGACTTTCCAAAAAGCATAATTATTACCATCAAAATATGGTGGAACATTTAAAGATTGAGACCGGTCCATCTCAAACGGGGTCAAGGATCACACTCAAGTAGTTACACCACAACGAGTGTACCTACTCTGATACCAATTGAAAGCTCAAAAATGTGTCGAAAATACAAGAGTTGTTTAGACCCCCAAATTAAAGTTACGGCTTGGTTGATTTTACACTAACTTAATACTAAGTGCGGAATAGTGTAAACACAAGCGTATAAGCAAGACAACTACTATAATCCATATTTAAAGCAACACAGCAATAAAAATGAAATGAACAAGAGTAGGGAAGAGAGATGCAAACACAGATAATACTGAGACGTGTTATCGAAGAGGAAACTGAAGAACTCGGTGAAAAACCTCACCGCCGCCCTCCAAGCAGAAATCGATCCACTAGACAATCAGTTGGGATACATGGGTTAGCAAGAGACCCTCCAAGCCTAATCTACCCGATGTACCTAAGCCCTCCAAGCTCCTACTCCAACAAGGCTTCTCGGAACCGTGTCTTGTCTAGCTCTCCGGATCCCGTAACAAGCTCCATGTTGCATCTGCCATCCTTGGCTTCTTCCAATGCTTCCTAGCAGCACCAAAACTTCACTTGACACTCTGAAAGGGTGTGGTAAGTGTTTGGGCTATCAACCTCTCAATGGTATGGAAATGGAGAGGTAGGAGATGAGGAAATTCCCAAAGCAAATGTGTAGAGGATTGTGGGTATAACAATCTCTAACTCTCAAGGTGTTTGGCTAGGATTTTATCTCAGAAGCTCTCCTTTACATTTGTGGGTAATGTGGGTATAAATAGTGTGGGTACAGAAAGTGTGTATCAGACTGGACAGGCTGGCAAAACAGAATGCCTCGTGGGTGTCTCGCAGGAAGGCCTTACCCGCGAGATACTCGCGAGACACAGCTATTTCCATCTGGCCTAACTCTTCGCATTCCAGCATGTGCAGGGCACATGAGTCACTTCGCGGGAAGCTAAGTCGCAAGATACCCGCGAGAAATCTTCAGTCTTCAAATGCTTGAGTCTTCACACTCTCTCTCTCTAACACACAACCCTTACAATGAAATCCCACAATAAATATAGGGTACAAAAAATTGAATAAAATTACAATCAAATTTGGCATGGAATAAAAGCCAACAAAACATGATGTTGTAATTAATAACTTTACAAATTTGATGAGTTAGCCTTTGGCTTTTTGGGCATCATACATTTTATTTTTTGGTCGCTTTCCCTTTTTCCTAGTCAAATACTAGTATGTGCGACAGGCTTTTGTAGCTCAATATCTCTTTCCATTTGGAGATTTACATTTGGTGAGCTCTTTAAGTAAAAGCAAGAAAATAAAATTGTGGGAAGATATATAGGCACAAGTCTATGCATGTCTCAAGATCAACAAAACCATTCACTAATCATTCATGACAAGGTTGAAGATCTATTTACAACAGTCACATAGATTTCAAGATTTCTTCCACAATGATATGAGTGCATAGGGAACAAGCTACGCTCATAAATGCACAAAGCCATTAGTACAAAGGTACAAGGCAAAACATGTTTTGAGACAAAAACTCATCAAAGTCGATCAAACTTTTTGGATTTTCTACTTTTTATGTGTTTTTGGATTTTTGACATAAAAGAAGAAAAGATTGATAAAAAACAACAATGTAAAAACATTTTAAGTATAGGAATGAAAAAACACATAACATACATGACCAAAAAGGAAAAAATGCATAAATGAACACAAAAGGAACACATGGAAGATAGAGTTCAAGGAATGATACCGACACCAATGGTCTTACGCAAAGATTCAAACCTCGGACCATCAAGAGGTTTAGTGAATATGTCTGTCTTTTGATTGTCAGTGTTGATGAACTCTAGACACACAATCTTGTCCTCCACCAAGTCCCGAATGAAGTGATACCGGATCTCGATATGCTTGGATTTCGAGTGCTGAACTGGATTCTTAGATAAATTTATGGCACTAGTGTTATCACAGAACACACACATAGTGTCTTGAGAGATTCCATAGTCATGTAGTAGCTTTCTCATCCATAGTAGTTGTGCACAACAACTTCCTGCTTCTATATATTCAGCTTCAGCCTTTGAAAGAGAGACTGAATTCTGCTTTTTGCTTATCCATGAAACCAAGTTATTCCCTAGATAGAAGCAACCACCAGAAGTGCTTTTCCTATCATTAATGCACCCGGCCAGGTCAGCATCTAAATATCTAGCCAAGCACTCATTTGAATCTTTTGAATACCAAATCCTGTAGTCAGATGTGCCATTGATATAGTGAATAATTCGCTTGACTGCTGTCAAGTGGGACTCTTTAGGTGCTGCTTGGAAACGTGCACACACCTTGACACTAAAAGCAATGTCTAGCCTACTTGTAGTGAGGTAGAGAAGATTGCCAATCATGCTTCGATAAAGTGTTGGATCTACATCGACACCGGCTGCATCTATGCTTAGTTTTGCCGAGGAACTCATGGGAGTGGAAGTGTGTTTCTTAGAGTCTAGACCAAATCTTTTAACAAGATTTTTGGTGTATTTCTCTTGAGAGATAAATATTCCATCTTTTCATTGTTTCACCTGAAGCCCTAGGAAGTAGTTTAACTCTCAAATTCCCTTTTCATTTCTTTCGAAAATTCATGAGCTAGTTGATCAATTGTGGATCCAAAAATAATATCATCCACATACACTCGAGCAACAAGGAGAGATTTCTCATCTCTTTTAACAAACAATGTTCGATTGGCTTGACCTCTCAATTGGCTTGACCTCTCTTGGTGCTTGCTTCAACCCGTACAATGCTTTCTTCAACCTCAACACGTGATCCGGAAACTGAGGGTCTTGAAATCCCTTTGGTTGCTCAACAAACACTTCTTCATTTAGAAAACCATTCAAGAAGGCACTCTTCACGTCCATTTGGTACAGCTTGGAATCCATAATGCATGCTATGTAGAGAAGAATTCGGATTGACTCTATTCGTGCTAATGGTGCAAAAGATTCATCAAAATCTATGCCTTCAACTTGAGTATATCTTTGAGCCACCAGTCTAGACTTGTTTCAGACAACTTCACCATCTTCATTTGTTTTGTTCTTAAAAATCCACTTGGTGCCAATTACATGTGTATCCTTAGGCCTTGGAACCAACTCCCATACATCATCTCTAACAAATTGATGTAACTCTTGGTGCGTAGACTCTATCCAATTCTCGTCTTTGAGAGCTTCCTCTACCTTCTTGGGTTCAAATTGAGCAAGATAACAATTGTACTTGACATGATTCACACTATATCTTGGTCTTCTCAACTGCAGTCCTTCATTCACATCACCAATGATATTGCTTGGTGGGTGGTTGAGAGTTACTCTTGATGATGGTCTCTTGGAAGTTGGAGGTTCCTCATCACGAGAGATTGGAGGTTGAACTTCCGGAGGTGTGAGTGGGCTTGAAAGTCCTTATGTTGATCTAGTCTCTCTTCTTCATATAGGAGGTGTAGACTCCTTTTCAGGTGATTCTTTCTCAGCATCATCACCTAGAGACATATCATCATCATCCTCATTCTTCATAAGATTCAGCCCCTTGCCATCATCATCAATGTTCTTTTCTGAGATGGTGTCATCTATGACCACATTTATTGACTCCATCACCGTCTTGTACACTCTATATGCTCGGCTATTTGTGGAGTATCCTAGGAATATCCCTTCATCACTTTTAGCATCAAATTTTCTAGGATTTTTCCTATCATTTAGAATGTATCACTTACTTCCAAATATTCTGAAATATTTCACCTGCGGTTTCTTTTCTCTCCAAATTTCATATGATGTCTTCTTTGTCCCTGTTCGGAAATAAATTTTGTTCCCAATGTGACATGATGTATTCACAGCTTTAGCCCAAAATTTTTGTGGGATGTTCTTGTTGAGCAACATGACTCTTGTCATCTCTTGGATCACCCGGTTCTTTATTTCAATTACCCCATTCTGTTGTGGAGTCTTTGGAGCTAAAAATTCCTTCTTGATGACGTGCTCATTGCAAAAAGCTTCAAATTTAGCATTTTCAAATTCCTTCCCATGATTACTTCTGATTTTGACTATGGGAACCTCTTTTTCATTTTGTAGCCTCTTGCATAACCTTTCCATTTTATCACATGCTTCCGACTTCTCTCTAAGGAATTCCACCCAAGAGTACCTTGAGAAATCATCAACTACCACCATAATATAGCATTTTCCGCCCATGCTTTCAGTTCTTGTTGGACCCATTAAATCCACATGAAGTAACTCCAAAGGTCTTGAAGTAGCAACTACATTCACCTTAGGATGAGCTGATTTTGTTTGTTTTCCCATTTGACATGGACCACAAACACTTTTCTCAATTTTCCCAAACTTTGGCAAACCAACCACTGCTTTTAGCTTTGAGACTTTAGCCACTTGCTTGTAATTAGCATGCCCAATTTGTTGATGCCATAGCTCCAAGATATTCACTCGAGCACTTCGACATGCTATGCTTGGTTTGGGAATGATACCATAGCAATTGTCGGTGGTCCTAAGTCCCTTCAACACTTGAACACCCTCATCATTTAGGAGTAGACATCCTTTCTTCGAGAATTGGACTAAGAAGTCTTCATCACATGTTTGAGTGATGCTCAGCAAATTCACTTTCAATCCTTTGATGTACAACACATCAGTCAACACGGGCAGTCCCGGAATCTCCACGGTTCCATTTCTGAGAACTTGTGAGTGACTACCATCTCCAAATGTCACATAACCATCTTCCTTCTCTTTGAGAGTTTTGAATAAAGACTTATCTCCAGTCATATGCCTTGAACACCCACTGTCAAGATACCACAAACATGAATTAAATACTTTCAATGCGGTGTCAACAAAAAGACAAGCATGTGATAGGCATTCTTGACCATCAAAGCAAGACTCAACTTGATTTTCTTCATTCATAGAAGAATATAGCTTTCTTTTCAGACTATCAAGTTCATCACATAATCGTCTATTCCTTTTCTTATATTTTTCAGCCAAGGAAATCGACTCACACAAGCTATTATGAACATCATGATTTCTATGAACTAATGATTTTAGCATGTGTATAAAAATTCTAGCATGTTTCTTTGAATTAAACGACTCTAGAATTTCATTACTAGGACAATCTCCAAACATGCTCATAGAATCATTATCACAAACACCTCTAGTCCACTTCATATTGGCCTTTGCCATAGCACTTTCCATAGCAAGCCAAGGGGTCTAGGATCACACTCTGGTAATAAAACCACAGCGAGTGTACCCGCTCTGATACCAATTGAATGTTCAATTAGTGTATATAACACTATGAACGTTTAGACCCCTAATTTAATAATTACCAATTCAAGCTTAATATCAAACAATATATGTGCGGAAAATGAACACAAGCTTATACTAGAATTCATAAACAATCTAAACCAAATAAAATTACATCCACAGCAGAAATTAAATGGCAAAGATTAAGGGAAGAGAGATGCAAACACAAGGACAACACAACGATGTGTTATCGAAGAGGAAATCGAAGCCCTTGGCGTAAAACCTCTCCGCCACCCTCCAAGCGGTCAATAATCCACTAAAGAATGAAGTTGGGATACATGAACAATAGAAGACCCTCCAAGCCTAATCCACCTAGTGTACCTAAGCCCTCCAAGCTTCTTGCTCCAACGAGGTTGCGCCGAACCTTTGTCTTCTTTAGTTTACCGGATTCCGCTATTGCCCATAGCATCAACCAATAACCATTGGTCCCTTCGTAACTGCTTCCCAAAGCACCAAATAGCCTTCTCACATATGTGGTTATGGTGAGAAAAGGATTTGGGTAAGAACCTCTCAAGGATGTAACAATGGAGAGGGTGAGAGTAGAGAAATTTGAAGAGTTTTTGTGTAAAGATTGTGGATGAATCAATCTTGTTTTTCTCTAGTGTTTCTCTCTCAAAATTCTCTCTAGAAGATCTCTACATTTCGTGGGTATAATGGTCTATATATAGTGGTGGGTGTTTGGAATGCGAAGAGTCATTTTTCCAAAACAGAGCTGGCTGGCGGCTTGGCCTCGCAACTTGACTAAGCCGCGAGTTCAAGCCGCGAGATAACTGAATGGCCAGTCTGGACTTTTTGTCCTGTAGTGCTCTAGCTGGCATGATGCTTCAGCTTCTCTGCATGCTTGGCACGTGAGCATCTTCTGGCGGCTTGCAAGCCGCAAGCTACCCGCGAGATCCAGCCGCAAGTCCCTGCTTCACTGCACACTCTTAAGCATTTCTTCACACTCTCTCACACACTACCCTTACATGAATCCCACTTAAATACAGGGTTACTAAATGCTAAAATACAAGCAAATTTGGCACGAAATAAAGCCAACAGAATGGTTGATTAAATTCAACCTTACATATACAATCAAACTTTTGAATTTTTCACTTTTTATGTGGTTTTGGATTTTTACTCACACAAAACAATAGCAATAAAGTAAGATAAAAAACAAAAACAACAAAAACAATGCATAAAAAGTGATGCATGATGCACAAATGCATGATAATGAAGCATCTAATGCATGAAGGGTCCTACAAAGATTGAAAGAATTAGATCAAGGACCAAAAAAGCATAAGCTGAACCATAGGAACCCTTCCTCATCCAAACGAAACAATTGTTTGGAATGAGTGTCTCATGAGAAGTGAGACGAGGGTTGGAAGAATGAAAACCAGAGATGCACATTGTGAAGTTGTAATTTACAACCATGTGTTTTGTTGGCTTTTATTCTGTGCCAAATTTGATTGTAATTTTATTCAATCTTTTGTACCCTGTATTTATTGTGGGATTTATTTGTAAGGGTTATGTGATATAGAGAGAGTGTGTGAAGACTCAAGCAAATTGAATTCTGAAGAGTTTTCGCGGGTAGTTCGCGACTTAGCATCCCGCGAAGTGATCCATATGACCTGCACATGCTGGAATGTGAAGAGTCAAGACAGGATGGAGACAGCTGTGTTTCGCGGGTATCTCGCGGGTAAGGCCTTCCCGCGAGACACCCGTAAAACATTCTGTTTTACCAGACTGTACTATCTGATGCACACTTTCTGTACCCACATTATTTATACCCACATTACCCACAGATGTTAAAGAGTGCTTCTAAGAGAAACAACTAGCCACAAACCTTGAGAGTTAGAGATTGTTATAGCCAAATTTCTCTACACAATTGCTTGTGGATTTTCCTCAACTCCTACCTCTCTATTTCCATACCATTGAGAGGTTGATAGCCCAAACACTTACTACGCCCTTTTAGAGTGTCAAGTGAGGTTTTGGTGCTACTAGAAAGCATTGGAAGAAGCCATGCTTTGGTGAATGCAATCGGGCGTATTGTGGGATTCGGAGAGCTAGACAAGACACGGTTCCGAGAAGCCTTGTTGGAGTAGGAGCTTGGAGAGCTTAGGTACATCAGGTAGATTAGGCTTGGAGGGTCTCTTGCTAATCCATGTATCCCAACTGATTGTCTAGTGGATTGATTACCGCTTGGAGGGTGGCAGAGAGGTTTTTCACCGAGTTCTTCGGTTTCCTCTTCGATAACACATTGGCATGTTATCTTGTGTTTGCATCTCTTTTCTCTACTCTTTTACATTTCATTTTACTGTTGTGTTGTTATGATTATGGATTAGAGTAGCTTGTTTGTTTATCTGCTCGCATTTACACTATTTTGCACTTAGTATTAAGTTAGTGTAAAATCAATCAAGCCGTAACTTTAATTTGGGGGTCTAAACAGCTCTTGTGTTTTCAACACATTTTCGAGCTTTCACACATAGACAAGGAGGTAAGAACATTAAAAACTTTCTTCAACAACTTACCATTTTCCCCCAAAACCGGTTTAGCTTGCAAAGCACAACTTCCAAAAAGCTCAAGTTTCTCTTTTCTATTGATTCTTTTAAGAGCTTGAAATTTAAAGCAATGAGGTCTAAGATGATCAAAGGTACCACAATGGTGACAAACAATGTGTTTAGGTCCACTAGGCTTTCTGGGAAGGGATCTAGCAACATTATTTTGTTCTCTCAACTTTGGACATTGAGGTCTTATATGACCAATTACACCACATTGGTGACAAGTTGGAACAAACTTAGATCCATCCAAAACCTTAAGTTGAGACCTAAACGGAGGCTTAGACTAAAGAGCATTTCTCTCCACATTTTGATTTCTTTTATGTGGAGGAATGTACACCGATTTATCCTTTGAAGTAGAACACATAACAGGCACAAAATCGAGTACCACAGCATGATTGAAACAAATATTTTCATCCTTTTTAGCAATGGGTTCAGCAATCAAACACTTGACATGCATCTTAAGAAATTCATTTTCACATTTTAGCTCATCAACAAGTTTGTTAGACAAAAAAAGTTTAGCATCCAAGTCCATATTTAAACATTCAAACTCTTTTAACTTTTCAAGAGAATTTTTAGTAAGCTTCTTATACTTTTCAACCAATTTATAGGATTCATTGAGCTTAGCAATCAAATCATCCTTTTCACAATGAAACTTGCTCAAATTCTTATGAAACTTCTTCGCTCCTTTCTTCAAGAGTTTGATGTTAGGAAGATCAACAACACCCAAAGATTCATGTAACATGGCATCACAATCATGAGGATAAATACTCATAGAGGCATTTTCATGAACACATGGCATGTTACAATCAACAACATCCATAGCAGCATACAAAGCACTATCCATGGCAAAACACACAAGGGGTCAAGGATCACACTTAGATAATGAAACCAAAACAAATTTACCCGCTCTGATGACCAATTGAAAGCTCGAATTTGTGTGAAAACACAAGATCTTGTTTAGACCTCCAAATTAAAAAAATACGGCTAGATTGCTTTTACTCTAACTTTTCTAAGTGCAGAATAAGAGTAAATGAAGCGCAATAAACCAATAACTACTCTAGTGCATAAACATGTATAACAAACAATAAAAGTGAAAGCTCAAAATTGTGTGAAAATAAAAGAGCTGTTTAGACCCCCAAGTTAAAATTATGGCTCGGTTGATTTTACTCTAACTTAAACTAAGTGTGGAATAGATTAAATGAGTGGACAAACAATAAAACTACTCTAAGCCATATTCATCAAATTACAGCAGTAAAATGGAAGCTAAAAGAGTAGGAAAGAAGAATACAAACAAAAGATAGCACATCGATGCGTTATCGAAGAGGAAACTGAAGTACTTGGTGAAAAACCTCTCCACCGCCCTCCGAGTGGTAAATCGATCCACTAGAGAATAAGTTGGATTACACGAATAACAAAAGACCCTCCAAGCCTAGTCTACCCCATGTACTCGAGCCCTCCAAGCTCCTGCTACCAACTGACTTCGCCAAGCCTTGTCTTCTCTAGCTCTCTGGATCACGCAATTTAGCCCGATTGCATCCACCAAACAAATGGCTTCTTCCAATGCTTCCCAGCAACACCAAAACCTCACTTTACACTCAGAATGGGTGTGGTAAGTGTTTGGGCTATCAACCTCTAAAGGATTTGGAAATGGAGAGGTAGAAGTTAAGGAAAACCACAATGGATTGTGTAAAGGATTGTGGGTATAACAATCTCTAACTCTCAAAGGTTGTGGCTAGGGTTTTCTCTCTGAAAAGCACTCCTTTCAATATGTGCGTAATGTGGGTATATATAGTGTAGGTAGAGATAGGGTGTATCAGATATGACAAAATAGCAAAACAGAATGTTTCGCGAGTATCTCGCGGGAAGGCCTTACCGGCGAGACACTCGTAAAAACCAGCTATCACCATCTGTCATGACTCTTCGCTTTCCAGTCATGTGCTAAGCACATGCTTCACTTCGTGGGAAGGCTACTCGCGAGCTACCCGCGAAAACTTCTTTGGTCTTCAATTTCCTTGAGTCTTCACACTCTCTCACACACACAACCTTTACAATAAAATCCCATATAAAATACAGGGTACAAAAGATTGAACATAATTACAATCAAATTTGGCACGGAATTAAAGCCAACACAAAATAGTTGTAAATCACAACTTTACAAAAAGTAAAGCACAAGAGTAAGGGGAAGAGAGATGCAACCACAAGATAACACGCCGATGTGTTTTTGAAGAGGAAACCGAAGAACTCGGCAAAAAACCTCTCCGCCACCCTCCAAGCGGTAAATCGATCCTCTAGAGAATAAAGTTGGAGTACACGAATAACAAAAGACCCTCCAAGCCTAGTCTACTCCATGCACTTGAGCCCTCTAAGCTGCTGTTACCAACTAACTTAACGAAGTCTTGTCTTCTCTAGCTCTCCGAATCACGCAATATGCCTGATTGCATCTGCCAAGCCTCACCGACTTCTTTTGGCAAATCTCCAAAGCTTCCCAAGCTCTAAAACACTCTCTACACTCTGAAAAGGTGTGGGTTGTGTTTGGGTACAAATCTCCTCTCAAGGTATGACAATGGGAGAGGGAAGGAGAAGAGGCTAGAATGATTTCTCACTAAAGATGAGTAGCTCTCTCTCTAAAAGATGGGTGTGTGTGTTGTAGAAAACCTATCTAGGGTTTTTCTGTCTGAATGGCCTCCTTTACTTTTATGGGTAATGAGGGTATATATAGTATGGGCGAAGGGTAAGAAAGTCACACTTAACAATCCTCCAGGCAGAGAGTTTCGCGGGTATCTCGCGAGAAGGCCTTACCCCTCGAGACACTTGCAAAATCCTTCAGGCTGGCACGACTCTTCAGCTTCCAACATGTGCTTCTCACGTGGCTCTTTCATGGGTTAGCTTCTCGCGAAATCCACTTGTTCTTCAATTCATGCTCAATTCTTCACCAACTTAATACAAAACCCAATACAATAAAATCCCACAAAATACAAGGAACAACATTAAAGCAATTACAACACTTTTTGTCATGGAATAAAGCCAACATAAAACATTGTTGTAAATCAAAACTTTACAATCGTAAAGCCCAAAAAATGAATATTACATTGCTGTCCACCATTAAGCCCAAATCCAACCCTTTATTCTTTTAAACGCCAACCCTTTCTTCTTCTTCTTCAGACCTTTAGCATGACTAACGCCAGCCTCTCTCTCTTCCAAAGACAGATTCAATACTTCAGACCTTCGGCTTTCTAACTCCAACCTCTCTCTTCCCTTCTTCGTCTCTTCCTCTCCTTATTTAAGTGAATCACTCCTTTATACCTCATCACTATCTCCCGTCCTTTTGCTCTTCCTATCTTTCACAATTTCAAAACTACTCATTTAATTGAATTAGAAAACAACATATTTAAAGAAAAGCTCAGAATGGATGATTTACTTCAGGTATTTCACCTTTGTTCATGTTTCGTTTGGGAGTGTTTCTTCTAAATGATTTGCTTAGATTGATGGGTTTGGAGCCTTGTAGTGGGTTTTGCTAATTTCAATTATTGGACGCATTTCTCTCTCTTTTGTGTTTTAGTAATTCAATCAACATTTCATTTCCTATCCATATACTTTTGCGAGAGGCAAATTGGTCCGACCATAGGCCCAGGTTCAAGGCCACCGTCAACTTTAATGGCAAGGAGTTGTTAGCTGCCTCCTCTGTACGAGCCGTCGAGGTATACTTAAATTTTATTTTCTATGTATATTTTAAATTTTTAGGATTAATTCTTCTATGTTTTCCTGTTTGGGTATTGAGTTTATGGTCTGCAATTTTTTGTATTTTTAGTTGTTGCCGTTGGCTGTAGAGAAAAGCTCAGAAATTAGGATAAGGAAAATTACCCCAATCTGTGATTATTTTTATTAGGCTTATATCAAGTTGAGGTTATACAATTTCAGGGGGATCAGAGGAAGAATGTTTCCACCTTCCTTGTGCTGACTGGCATTGTGAAGAAGGAACATATCAAGATTCATTGTTTTTGAATAGCTGCAATCTATAGGTCAATCTCCATATGTGGTTTACATTATTCTTGCCACGCTATAATGGATAGTTTATGATCTAAACCTTAGATTGTAGCCATAATACATGTGACTTTGTTATATGTACGTCTATCTTTTGTGTTAATTTGGTAGTTTTACTACTTGCTGAGTTGTGTGGGAGGGTCATTATGGATTGTATCGAAGCCTTTATCTGTACCTTAATCAATAATACTAATTTCCTATTTTATATAGATGATTTTTCATTGATTGGATGCATTTAAATGTCTAATTGATTTAATTGTCACGTAATTATGTATTGCCACATTCAGCAATGATAAATTGATAATAGAGTAGATAAACTAACAGAAAATGCCAAGAGTTATTCAAACAAGAGATGAACACCTTAATAACTTCTTTCGTTGCAAGGGTTACATATGATTCTTTATTCATTGTTTATTTTTTTCCTTTCTTTTTTTGGTAGTAAGCATAATTTAATTACAGCATTTGAAGTTTTTTACCTCCTTCGTTATTTCTTATGTTTTTTTTTTTTTGTTTGTTTGTTTGTTTGCTTCAAAAGAATGTACTACTATATATGTAGTATGTTAGTTGGAGAAGTTAAATATTATGTTATGCTTGGTTAAATGAGATTTTTACTTCTTCTTCTTCTTCTTCTTCTTTTGGGTTTCAATTTTATAATTTTTAGCTATAAGTTTCGTAGGGCTCGAGTTTCTTAGGGATTTTCTGCACGATAAGTCTCTCTCTCTTCCTCTTGAATTTGCTTATTTTATAGAGTTTACCCAAAAAGTTTTTTTTTTTTTTAAATGAAAGAATTTTGATTTTGTTAATTTTTAAATTTTGAGCAAGTTATTGGGGTTTTAGTTCATAAATTTTGCAGTTAGAATATTGTTTCAAATTTGGTGAATTTTGGGGAATGTAATAGTGTGAAAATTTTTATAAACTTTTACTGCCTAGGAATCCAACTTGAGTCTAACAAGAAAGCCATGAACAACTTAAGTCCAACATGATGGCCATGAACATCCAAGTAGTCTGTAGGCATGTTTTTTTTTCAATTCTTTTCCCTATCCTAATATAGCTTTGCCGTTTGATTTGTTAATTGAAATTGAAATAACACAATTTTCTTATTCTAGATGAAATTGTTTGTGTTTCTATTTTATGTATAGTTTTCAATGCAACTAACATCAACTCAATACACAAACATAAAGGAGGAAATGAGAGTTCTTGATGATCTTTTTTAAAGCTCTCTCTGATTTATTAATTTCCGTTGCTTACTGTTTCAATGTTAAGGATTCAGTGACAAACTTATTTTGTATTTGTACTATAGTTTTACTTATGGGGAAAATTGTATGAGTTTTCTATGTTTGTGTTTTGTAGTTCGTATTGATTTGCTGGATGTGAATGGTGATGTGAGGGGACTTAGACGAAGATAATGAGCTACTTGTCTTCTATCTCAAGGTTTTTGTTTTTCCTTTATAGTAAGCTATAAATGCGTAATAGTTTCTTTGAAAACTTATATAGATTCTATTTATAGTCATAGGTTCAACATAATATATTCAAAGAAACTCCTATTAATTATTATTTTACTGAGTTATTGAATCAAACATGCATCCAAAATATGTTTTAAATGGAAATAATTCAACTGATGATTATTTACCTTTTTTTTTTAAGACTAGAGACAAATGTTTACATTGAATTGTGTACCTGATGGTGCACTCCTACACAGAGTGTGTAAGGTTGAATTTAATTAACCATTTTGTTGGCTTTATTCCATGCCAATTTGCTCGTAATTTAGCATTTAGAAACCCTGTATTTAGGTGGGAATCATGTAAGGATAGTGTGTGAGAGAGTGTGAAGAAAAGCTCAAGAGTGTGCACTCAGTAGGGACTCACGACTAGATCTCCCGACTAGCTCGCGGCTGGCAAGTCGCCAAAGGAGGCACACGTGTGAATTATGCAGAGGAATTGAAGAGTCACGCCAGCTGGAGCACTATAGGACAAAACTTCTAGTTTGGCCAGGCAGTTAGCTCTCGACTTAGACTCGCGACTCAGTCAAGTCGCGAGGTCAAGTCGCCAGACCACCCTGTTTGGAAAAAACTAACCTTTCGCATTCCAAGCACACACCAGTATAAATACCCCTTATACCCACGTATTGTAGAGAGCTTCCAGAGAGAATTTTGAGAGAGAAACCCTAGAGAAAAACAAGATTGACTCATCCACAATCTTCATCCTTGTTTCTCCAAATTCCTCTACTCTCACCCTCTCCATTGTTACATCCTTGAGAGGTACATTTAGCCAAATCCTCTTCTCACCATACCCATATCTGTGAGAAGGTTATTTGGTGCTTGAGAAGCAGTTAGGAAGGGACCAATTGATATTAGTTGATACTATGGGCTATAGCGGAATCCGGTAAGCTATAGAAGATAAAGGTTCAGCGTAACCTTGTTGGAGCAAGAAGCTTGGAGGGCTTAGGTACACTGTGTAGATTAGGCTTGGAGGGTCTTCTGCTGTTCATGTATCCCAACTTCATTCTCTAGTGGATTATTGATCGCTTGGAGGGTGGCAGAGAGGTTTTACGCCGAGGACTTCGATTTCCTCTTCGATAACACATCGCTGTGTTGTCTTTGTGTTCGCATCTCTCTTCCCTTAATCCTTGCCATTTAATTTCTGTTGTGGTTGTGATTTTATTTGGTTTATAATGTTTTATCAATTCTATTTTAGCTTATTTTCATATTCTGCACATACATTGTTTGATAATAAGCTTGAATTGGTAATTTGTAATTTGGGGGTCTAAACGTTCAAGGTGTTTTACACACATTTTGAACATTTAGAGTGGAAGAAAACCACAAATTGGAGTTCTATGGAGTTCTTGAAAACTTGCCCCAAGTTATGATTAGGAGTCTGTGATGATTGTATGTAACTTATTATAGAACATGGTGGAAAAATTGAATCAAAAGGAAAGAGGAACCATTTTGGATTAGCAAAGTACATAGCTGCTGGAAGTTACTGCACACAACTCCTTTGGATGAAAAAGCTACTTCACGATTACGTGATTCCTCAAGATACAATGTGTGTTTTCTGTGATAACACTAGTGCTATAAACTTCTCTAAGAATCCAGTTCAGCATTCAAAGTTAAAACACATAGAGATACGTTACCACTTCATCAAGGATTTGGTAGAAGATAAAGTTGTATGTCTTGAATTCATACATACAGACAATCAAAAGGCAGACATCTTCACCAAGCCTCTCGATGGTCCACGGTTTGAATCACTTCGTAAGACCATTGGTGTTGGTACAAATTCCTTGAATCTCATGTGTGTTGTGTGCTTTACCTCTTTATACTGATTTGATTTCTCTATTGTAGGGCACACACTACTTTGTTGGCTATTTGTATAGCATGTTCTATTTTGGTTGTTAATTGCTTTGTTTGTCTTTACATTTTTTTTGGTCAATCTTTTCTTCTTTTATATCAAAAATCCAAAAACACATAAAAAGTAGAAAATCCAAAAAGTTTGATCGACATTATTGTGTATTTTCACAAGCATGTTTTGCCTTGTACCTTTGTGCATTTACGAGCGTAGCTTGTTCTCAATGCACTCATATCATTGTGGGAAAAATCTTGAAATCTATGTGACTGTTGTAAATAGATCTTCAAACTTGTCATGAATGATTAGTCAATGGTTTTGTTGATCTTGAAACTTGCATAGACTTGTGCCTATATATCTTCCCACTCTTTTATTTTCTGTTTTAAGAGCTCAACAAATGTAAATCTCAAAATGAAAAGAGATAATGAGCTACAAAAGCCTTCACACATACTAGTATTAGACTAGGAAAAAGGGAAAGCGACTTTTATATAAATGTATGATGCCCAAAAAGCTGAAGGCTTGCTCATCAATTTGAAATATTAAAATTTCAAGCATCAATCTCGAAAAGAGATGTATTGATTCAAAAAGATCAAATGTTATGATGTAAATGGAGCCAAATGAAAAGTTTCAAAATAATGTTATCAAGTTTTGTGGGAGGTCATATATGCATATTTCTATAATTGAGATAGGTCAGTTTTCCTAGTGCTAATTGTGTATGCCTTGGTTGAATTGATCATTGAAGCTTCACATTGGACTATGGACTATCTCATCTTTGGTACCCACACACATCACACTTGTTTATGTTCAATGAATGCCATATTCATTTGTGTGATTGTACTTGATTAAATGTGTTTCACATACTCAATTTTTGTTGATCAAACACAAAAAGATTTTTTAGTGTTTTAATTGTTTTTGGAAATTATTTTGCCTTTGCAAAAATATCAAAAAAAAATTTCAAAAACTGTGTTGCCCTATACTGGAGACTTAGTCACGGGTCAATCTAGTCACATGCCCCCAGTCACAAGCTTACACATAAGATTTTCGCGATTCTCTAGCGGGTCAAAGTCCCAGTAACGAAAAATACTTAGAATTTTTTTCAAAAATCTGGATTTTTAGATTTTTCGCGACTCATGTTGGCGACTTGCTCGTGAGTGGAAGCTTTAGTCGCGAGGGGTACTCAAAAAGTTTGGCAACTCCCGTCATGACTTACTCGCGAGTGAACTCCCAGTCGCGAAAAACACTTGGGACAATTTTTCAAAAATTTTGTCATGAAGGTTTCTAGCGACTTAAATTGGCAACTTGTTCATGACTCAATCCAGTTGCGAAAATCGCATGTTTTGCACAATGAGGGTCTTTTTTAGAACTGCTTTCAAAAACTTTTCATTTTTCCCTCACATCTCGTGAGAATTCATCTTCTTGTTCGTCTTCCCCTCTTTCAAAATCACTGTGTTCACACACAAACTCTCCATATTCTTCCTCACTTGTTCACCAATCTTCAAGAAAAGGTATGGGTTCCGTTTCTTTCTCATTGTATTTCACATTTCTTACCTAAGATTTCTTGGATTGGGTGTTTTTGATAATCTATGTGATTATGATGCTTGAATATGGGTATTGGATATGTGGTATTTCACTCTGTCTTTGGCTGCCCAATGTGTTATTTGTAGCACACACACATTCTATGACATGATTGTGACCTTAATCTCATGATTTTAGGGTTTTCCACAATATTCCTGTTTTGGGACTAACTCTGTGCTAATAGAGTTTGTTGTCTTGTGTGGTCTCTGTTGCTCTTTGGTGTAACATGATGCAGTTTGAAAATGTCTCCGTTCAAAAGATCAGCTATGAAAAGAGGTAGCAGCAAAGGGAAAGAGCTCGTGATTGATGTTGATGATCTTTCTCCAAAGCCAAAATGGACCCGATCCCCAACTGGAGTGTATGATCCTCACAAGTTCAAATCTTATGCTGCCTTTCAAACTTATGAGAAATACTTTAGAGATGTCTCTTTGCTGGTTGAAAGGGCTATTGACCAACTGTCTCTTCTGGACACCAAAATCCTTGTATGGTTTGCCACCAAGGATTGGAATTTCCTTCTCTCCGACCTTGATGATGCATACAAGAATTTGGTGAAAGAATTCTATGCTAATGCCATTGTTGAGGGTGAGGAGCTCAAGTGCTGGGTTAGAGGAAAGATTTTCTCAGTAACTCCCACTTATCTTGCAGAAATCCTACACATCAACTTGCCAATGTTTACTAATCCACCGGTATATGATGATTTGAGTCCGAATGAGGATTTACTTAGGGACGCTTTTGGAAGAAACTTGGAATTCTCACAAACTGGGAACTCAATCAGTGTTTCCTCTCTATCTCTAGAACTAAGGGTGCTTACAATAGTCATGTTTGACAATCTGTATCCTTTATCCAGCACTGGATACATGAATCTCGGGAGAGCTTTGTTCCTTCATGATCTGATTATTAACCATATCTTTCATTTGCGCTCATATCTTTCATATTTTGTGCAAAACCATTGCAAGAACTGACTCAAGGATCTGCATTCCTTTTTATTGCCTCATTTCAAGGATATTGAAACTCAAAGGCATTCATCCAACAGATGACGAGTCTCCCTACACGAAGCCAAGTTCCAATCAACATTTGTACTCTCAATGCTAGCATTGGACATAGTCAGAAGGGAATCAAGATAGAGACTTCAGCATCTCATAGTGGTTCTCGCTCCAACTCCTCCTCCTATGATGAGAAATTAGACAACATTATGGCATCTGTCTATGAAATAAGCACTAAGATGTCCGGACTCGCCTCTCTCATGCACCATTACACCATCCATTGTGATACGAAGTTGTTAGGGTTTGTGCCCTAAAATCCAATTTATCGGCATGTCATGAATAATTAAGTTGTTTAATTATATGAGACTATTTATGAACTAGTGGGACATTATCTTAGTCCATGAGATGCATAGTATGTGATTTATGTGAAAAGTCACAGAAAGATATAAATCATAAGTTCTTTGTAAACTCAGAATTTTAGTTCGTAGTCGGTGATGAAATTGGGCATTTCATCTGCGAAGACTATAACATATCAACTAAGATGATTTGTCTTGATCATGGAAGTGGAGACTTCTAGTTGGTATGTTGATATGTTTTAAGAGTTAAGACATATTGAACTGGACCGCTGTGAGATTTATTATTCCCCTAATGACTGTCAAATGAATAATAAAGCTCACGACTTCTATTTACATCAACTCTAAATCCTGAGAGAATAATGGACCTGATCATGAGATGAAGGTTGCTTTGATATATCAGGAGTGAGATCTATAAGTTATGGTCAAAACCTCAGTATGTTGGGCAACCGCATTTAGTGTTGATGGAACATATATTCTCAAGATGGAATTCATAATCTCTTATGGAGATATAAAATATTCCCTTGAGATAAGTTTAATGGGTTTGGTTATTTAGAGTGTTGGGCCCAATCACTTTAGTAAAGAGTTACTAAAGTATATATTTATGGAATTGGATTTCATAAATATATTATGAATAACATAAAGGATTAAACTGGGTACTCAAGGATTAAGATGTAGTAATCTTCAAAGTGGCAGTCAATATTAATGACTTTGTATTACTACGAATATTTTAATGAAGGGGTTGAATGTATAATAAAGTCTTGGAAAATAATTTATAGATAAGGCCTAGAGTGGAATTATATTCTTATAGTGGTATTGAATATAATTAATGGTAACTTTGGACTTGTCAAGAGTTGACGGAAAAGCCCAAGGCCCATTGGAGCTAGTGTCTTATTGGTCCCTTTGGTCCCATCTCAAGCCACAAACTAAAGCCCAATTGGGTAGGCCCAAAAGGCTAACCCAATTAGAAATCAGTCATTATTTAATAAGTGTTATTAAATAAAGAAACTATGAGAATGGTTTTAACGTACGTAAGATGAAAAGAAAAAGAAATCAGTTTTTCTCCACAAGGAGAAGAAGATGGATTTTTCTTTGAGAGTTTATGTACAAAAAGACTGATTGAGAGACCACACATCTTGGGCACCATGTGGAATTGAGATGAAGATTGAAGGTATTCTCAAGTTAAGTTTTGAAATTCACTGCACCAAGGTACGCTTTCTATTCTTTGATTCTAGAATTCATGGTTACATGTTTATCTTTCATGATTGAAGTAGATCCGTTGTTTTTGTTGCTTCTGCTGCGTGTGTTTTGTATGAGATACAAAACCAGATTTCACCAACAAAGTTCACTTCTCTTCGAACCCAATTGGACCAAATTCAAAGGAAGCTAGAGGAAAATGAGGACTAGCTATTCCGAGACAAGAAGGGGGAGATGATGATGATAGGGGGAGAAAGAGCTTGATCAAAAGGGGAGCTTTATTTTATCATATATCAGGACTTATTTTGTGTATCTTTACTCTTTGCTGTATTTGTACCCATGCTTTGTAGCTTAGTACTTGTTGTTAATGTTATGCATTTCTATAAGTACATCACTCTTGTGCACTTGTTGGATTTTATATCCTTGATACAATTACCTTGTGTTGTTGTTTTGGTTGAGTGTTGGACATGCAAATGATACTTTGCATTGAGCTTATTAGCTTGCATGTCTGGATGTTCATTCCTTGTGTGAATGAGCATTGTGGTCACTATTTATAGTGATTGTTCATTTTTGGTCAAGCCATGCTTTATTGCTTTAATCTATATTGCTTGATCGCATTGTGCTTGCTCTGTATGCATTACAAGTTTTCTGCAAACAATGATCATACTGTGTTGTTTTTCAAGAGATACTTGTTCTTATGGTTCAAGAGCTACACAAATTCTAGAGTTAGCTGTGAGTGAGTTTTGTTCAACTGTTCCTAACTTACATGTTAAGTCTAGAGTTTGTTTTAGGGTTTTGTCACGGAATAGCCAAAGGGGGAGATTGTAAATTTGAATTTAATCAACCATTTTGTTGGCTTTATTCCATGCCAATTTGCTTGTAATTCAGCATTTAGAAACCCTGTATTTAGATGGGAATTATGTAAGGGTAGTGTGTGAGAGAGTGTGAAGAAAAGCTCAAAACTGTGCACTCAGCAGGGCCCCATGACTGGCTTGCGACTGGCAAGTCGCCAAAGGAGGCACACGTGTGAAGCATGCAGAGGAGCTGAAGAGTCACTTCAGCTGGAGCACTACAGGACAAAACTTCCAGTCTGGCCAGGCAGTTAGCTTGCTACTCAGATTCCTTACTCAGTTAAGTCGTGAGGTCAAGTCGCCAGACCACTTTGTTTGGGAAAAATTGACCTTTTGCATTCCAAACACACACCAGTATAAATACCCCTTATACCCTCTATTGTAGAGAGCTTTCAGAGAGAATTTTGAGAGAGAAACCCTAGAGAAAAAAAAGATTGACTCATCCACAATCTTCATCCTTGTTTCTCCAAATTCCTATACTCTCACCCTCTCCATTGTTACATCCTTGAGAGGTACATTTAGCCAAATCTTTTTCTCACCATACCCATATCTATGAGAAGGTTATTTGGTTCTTGGGAAACAGTTAGGAAGGAACCAATTGATATTGGTTGATGCTATAGGCTATAGTGGAATCCGGTAAGCTAGAGAAGATAAAAGTTCGACATAACCTTGTTGGAGTAAGAAGCTTGAAGGGCTTAGGTACACTGGGTAGATTAGGCTTGGAGGGTCTTCTACTGTTCATGTATCCCAACTTCATTCTACAGTGGATTATTTACCGCTTGGAGGGTGGCAGAGAAGTTTTATGCCGAGGACTTCGGTTTCCTCTTCGATAACACATCGCTGTGTTGTCTTTGTGTTTGCATCTCTCTTCCCTTAATCTTTGCCATTTAATTTCTACTGTGGTTGTGATTTTATTTGGTTTAGATTGTTTTACCAATTTTGTTTTAGCTTATTTTCATATTTCACACATACATTGTTTGATAATAAGCTTGAATTGGTAATTTGTAATTTGGGGGTCTAAACATTCAAGGTGTTTTACACACGTTTTGAACGTTCAGAGTGGAAGAAAACCACAAACTGGAGTTCTATGGAGTTCTTGAAAACTTGCCTCAAGTTATGATTAGGATTCTGTGATGATTGTATGTAACTTATTATAGAACATGGTGGAAAAATTGAATCAAAAGGAAAGAGGAACCATTTTGGATTAGCACATGTTGACAAGTTTGGGATTTGATGCTGTCATAGAAGTTTCAGTGGAAGTCTTCTCTCAGTTGCTAAGCTGTCATGTATCTAAATTAGGTTACTTATTTAAAAAAAAAAAATTGTAAATTAGGCTAGATATTGAAAGTTCTTGCTGAATGCTATAGTTACTAAAAGCTATGTTTAGCTACTAAATTACTTGAGATGTTCCTTAAAATTTTGGGATAGAAGTTAATAAGAAATGTCTTTTACATTATGCTTTCAGATACAATTTTTATTCAACTTTGATGTTGGTTTTTATTCCCTTTTAGATTTTATATAGAAGTAGGAACATAGAATTTGTATTTTAATTTTGTGTATGCATATCCACATTCTTGTACACAATATATACACTATCAACTTATATAGTTGCATGGCTAGATAGTTTAGCAAATACCTATTAGTCTTAAATGGGGTTTTGCATTTTAATGAATTCAAAGTGGAAATTTGTTAGATAGCACCGATTGTGTTTTCAATCAAATGAATAACATGCCTCATTATATATATCAATCTTCAAATATTTAGAAACAAATTATAAGTAGCATGTAACTTTGCAATATGAACTAAACATTAGACTTGCATATCTCTTTTCCAACTACAAAATGTACCAATACTGAGAAACACTATTTGAAAGGAGATTTAATTGGAAAATAATTGTGCTTGCCGAAGGAGGAGTAAAGATTCATAAATTTACTTTTGTAAGTCTGGAATGAAGTGTTTTTAAAGGTTATAATTATGGATTCATCAAACTTGCAACATTTAACTATTTAAATTTGCTGTTTAAGTACATGAATATTTGGAATTAATCTTATAGCTTTAATCAATCAAGAGGAAGATGAATTAAAAAAAAAAAAAAAGAATTTCTTGAACATTTTTCTGAATTTTTCCGTGCATCGCATGGGTTAATGATTAGTGTAAAACTAAAATAGCAAACCATAAAGCTTTAAAGTTACACACTTATTATCTTAATCTTAACTCTCTATTCCCACTTCATTATGATCCAACCGCTAATATAAAGCCACTGACTATATTTAAACACTTATAATCTTAATCTCATCTTCCATTTCCACTACACTTTCATCGAATGGTAAAAACACGATGACTTTGATTCATTTCTAATTTTTGAAAGCCTTCATTATCATCTTCCATTCCCACTTCACTCTCTAATCCAACGGCAAACATAAACTTTAATTCATTTTTGTGATTTTTAAAGCTAGCTTCAGCCTTTTAAAAGCAAAGGTAAACAACGATCAGGGGGTTTGGTCACTATGCACATATATACTTAGAGTATAATACTAGATGAAACACATAGGAAAGTTGCCACAGCCATGCCTTGTATTATCACAATCATAAAAGCCCACCTCAGCCTCAACCTCCTCAACCCACCACCGACACTTAAGAAGATCATTCTCTTCATTTCTGCTTCACCTACGATTCTCTTCCTCTCAATGCCTTACAAATCTCTCTCCTTCCCTTGATTTCAATATATATATTTTTAAAAGACAATGAGACGGTGCATTTGAACCTTCTATAAATGTGAATCCAAGATCAATGAATTATGAGTGTTATTATTATGGTCTCATTGGTTTTCAAGCTTGCCACAAAAATCTCTTTGGTTTTCATGTTTACCACAATTATTGCAAGTTTCTTAACTTTTGTGTTAGGTGTTAATGCATGTACAAAATTTTTAAAATTTAGATAAGACACATGGCACAAAATTAGCTATCCAATTTAGAATTTAAATTAGTTATTCTCTCAGCTTTGCCTATTAATATATATAGACTAGAACCGACCAACTTGGTACCCTTAAGGGTCAGTTGCAGATTTGCCAGTTCCCCACCCGATTTGGTCGGGTAAGTTGCAGTCTGGCAGATCCCCGTCCAATTTGATCGGGTCGGTTGCGTGTGTAAACCTAACCCAAACCAACTTGTTGGTGGTTAGTTAAGGAATGAGAAAGAATTTTGAACAATTAAATTTTTTTTTAATAAAAATAAAAGATAATGATTAGAAGTTAAGAGTAAAGCTTCAATTGAAATCAAGAAAAAAAAATATTGAATTCAAATAGGAGAACATGTACCTGGGATTTGAAGAGGTATGCTAAATTTTAGGAAGATGGGTGAACGTGGGGTTTGATTTTTAGTTATTTAATTTTGGATATGTATAGGATATGTAAAAAGTGTGTGGAATATATCTAAATAGAGATAATATATGTGAATTTTTAGGAAACAAATATGTGTCAAACTTTTGAAATTTGTTAAACTGTTTAGTGATAAAAAGTTGCAGACAATTTTATTTTGGCAAGTACTTAGGAAAAAAAAAGTTCGTTTATGGGAGAAAATAAAACAGTTTTATATTTATATATTTTTTAAAAAAAAAGAGGAAGTTGTATTAGTACTTGACTACTAACGTGAGAGTGAAATGTGGAGGTGGGAGAAAAAACTTTTTTTTTTTTTTTTTTTTAATTTAGCTAAAAATTAGGAGTTTTTAAATTACTAATTTTACATGTCTAACCCCATTTTTAAGCTATACAAACAAATGAATTTAAGGGTATCTTAGGCATAAAAATTGAGGGATCCAAAAATGGGAAGCCCCTAAAATAGTAGTATAGAAGCTTACGGATTACATTTGCTTTTCTTTGCTGCAAAGAGGGAATCTACAGCAAATTACATTTGCTTTTATTTTCGTGAGTTGTCATTCAGTATTTGCTTTCCTGTATTTGGTTTATATTTGGTTTCTTTACTTTGTTATTATTATTCTTTCAATATTATTATTATTATTATTTTTTGTCTTTTCTTTTTATTTTTATTTTTTTGATGTGTGTCTTTTCTTTTTTTATTTGGTCAGTTTGATGAGTGTTTAATATTTTCTCTAATTGTTTCACTTTGGTGCGAAGTCTTTTTCAAAGAGTGGAAATGACATATATTTTTGTCTCTTTTTTGTGGTTATTGGGTTTGACTAATTATTTTACAGATTTTTTGGTGATTGGAAAATATAGTAATCCCAAATTATAATTAATGTAAATTATGTGTTTGTACCAAATATTAAAATTATTAATCTGTCTCCATGCATAACACTCATCACACTCCTAGATTTTTTTGTGATTGGAAAATAGTAATCCCAAATTATAATAAATGCTTTAAATTAACCCTTATCCAAAAAATAGAAGAGCTTCTGAGCACGCGCATGAGCGTGTGCTCAGAGGCTAGTTTGTTATAAAGCTCATAAGCGAATCACGTAAAAGATTTTAAAGATCTGATTTCTCAATGACATAAAATCATGCGTCTCTATTAGTGATAGTATATCTGACTCAGGAGATTATAAGAAGGAGCAAGTCTTGCACCACACACGTACTTGCTTAGAGCATTTCCAATAGTCTCTCCAAATTTTTGTACTGTTTGGAGAATGAACAATGACTTTTTCCTTTTACCTACTCACTTTTTTAAATACACTTTCCAATAGACTCTCCATTTTTTTCTCTATTCCAAAAAAATATTATTTCTTCATTCTTTTTTTAATTTTTCTTCACTCATCTATATTTTCCAAATTCCAAACAACATTAACAATTTTTTTTTTTTAATGAGAAATCTTGCGTCTATAACATTTTTTCACAATACTTTCACAACAAAACCTTATATGGTAAGTTGTTACCTATTCTAATTTGAACCCACCACTTAAATTATTTTTTTACTCACCAATATCAATTAATAACAATCTATCACTTAAAATTTATTGTGAAAGTATTGTGAAAATATCGTAGTAACGTTACTCAATTTTGATTTCTTATTCCTTATATTATTTTTCCTTTCTTTCTTTAGTTTTTTTCTTCATCCATAAGTTTTTTCTCTCTTTTTTTCTCTTGTTTTTTCTCTTCCACTCACGTTCACCTACCCCTCTATCTACTTCACACCACTTTTGACTTTTTGTTTTTCTAGTTCTTGATCTCCCGAACATATCTCCACTTCTCCCTCTCTCTTTCTTTCTCTTTCTCTTACACACACACAAATTTCTCTCCCTCTATCTCACACAAACAAATTCTCTATCATACAAACATAGATCACCGGCAGAGAACAAAGATTAGAGAGAGTTGGCCTTTTTTTTTTTTTTTTTTTTTTTTCATTTTCAAATTTGGAAGGTAACTTGGTCTATTGAACGCGCTTTTTATTTTTTATTCGTTTATATACATATGAGCTACTCTAAAAAAATAAAATATTAGAACAATAAATTGCTATAGTATTTTCACAATTGTTGAGATGTTAATTCCTTATAGGCCAAAATAAAATGATAAAATATCATACTGGAACCAATCAAAGCAAAAAATAAAATTATTGTAAAAAAGAAAGTGCGACATCCATAACATTTTTCACAAAACATTCATAACAAAGCATAGGAGGTAAATTGTTATTGGCTCAAATTTAAGTTTACCAATGAAATTACTTTTTTGCCCACCAATAACAAACTGTAACAACATACTACTTATGATTTGTTGTGAAAATGTTGTAGACATAGCATTTCTCTAGTGAAAATATTAAGACAATATGTTGTCGTCATAATATTTTTACAACTACTAAAGTATAAATTCTTTACGAATCAAAATAAAATATAACAGAATTATGGTATTACGAAACTGTTGAACCATTATGTTGTGTTTCAAGAAAAAGGGTCAATGCCAAAGAAACAATGAATTTGGTTAACTCAACCCTTTCACTTTCCCTTGATTTTTTTTTTTTCATTTTTAAATTTGGTTGGTCAATTGGCCTATTGAACACGCTTTTTATTTTTTAGACTTTCATATACATTTGAGCAACCTATATATAAAAAGTGTCAATGCCAAAGAAACAGCGAATTGGGTTTATTCAACTCTTTCCACTTTAACTTGCTTTTCTTTTCTTTTCTTTTTCATTTTCAAATTTGGTTGGTAAATTGGCCAATTCAACACACTTTTTATTGTTTATTCTTTTATATACATATGAGCTATACTAAAAAAATAAAATATTAATACAATAAATTGCTACAATATTTTCACAATTGTTGAGATGTTAATTCGTTATATGCCAAAATAAAATAATAAAATATCATACTGGAACCAATCAAAGCAAAAAATAAAATTATTGTAAAAAAGTGAGTGCAACATCTATATCATTTTTCTCATCGCATTTATAACAACGCGTAGGAGGTAAATTGTCATTGGTTCAAATTTAAGTTCACAAATGAAATTACTTTTTTGCTCACCAATAACAACCTGTAACAACATACTACTTATAATTTGTTGTGAAAATGTTGTAGACATAGCATTTCTCTTGTGAAAATATTAAGACAACTTGTTGTCGTCATAATATTTTTACAACTACTAAAATATCAATTCTTTACGAATCAAAATAAAATATAACAAAATTATGGTATTCCGAAAATGTTGTACCATTATATTGTGTTTGTAGAAAAAGTGTCAATGCCAAAGAAATAGTGAATTTGGTTTACTCAACTCTATTCGCTTTCACATGCTTTTTTTTTTTCATTATTAAATTTGGTTGGTGAATTATCCAATTGAACACGCTTTTTATTTTTTATTATTTTATATCCATATGAGCTACCTATATATAAAAAGTGTCAATGCCAAAGAAACAGTGAATTGAGTTTATTCAACTCTTTCCGCTTTCACTTTTTTTTTTCCTTTTTTTTTTTCATTTTCAAATTTGGTTGGTAAATTGGCCTATTGAACACGCTTTTTATTTTTTATTCTTTTATATACATATGAGCTATTCTAAAGAATAAAATATTGACACAATAAATTGATACAATATTTTCACAATTGTTGAGGTGCTAATTCCTTATAGGCCAAAATAAAATAATAAAATATTGTACTGAAGCCAATCAGAGAAAAAAATAAAGGTATTGTAAAAAAAAAAAATGCAAAATCCATAACAATTTTCACAACACTTTCGTAAAAATGCATAGGAGGAAAATTGTTATTGGTTCAAATTCAAATTTACCAATGAAATTACGTTTTTGCTCACCAATAACAACCTGTAACAACATACTACTTATGATTTGTTGTGAAAATGTTGTAGACATAAAATTTCTCTTGTGAAAATATTAAAACAATTTGTTGTCGTCATAATATTTTTACAACTACTAAAGTATCAATTCTTTACGAATAAAAATAAAATATAACAAAATTATGGTAGTACAAAAATGTTGTACCATTATGTTGTCGATGCCAAAGAAACAATGAATCTGGTTTACTAAACTCTTTTCGCTTTCACTTGCTTTTTTTCTTTCATTTTTAAATTTGGTTGGTAAATTGGCCCATTGAACACGCTTTTCATTTTTTCTTCTTTTATATACATATGAGCTACCTATATATAAAAAAGGTCAAGGCAAAGAAACAGAGAATTGAGTTTATTCAACTCTATCCGCTTTCACTTGATTTTTTCCTTTCTTTTTTTCATTTTCGAATTTGGTTGGTAAATTGGCCTATTGAACACGCTTTTTATTTTTTATTCTTTTACATACATATCAGCTACTCTAAAAAAATAAAATATTAACGCAATAAATTGCTACACTATTTTCACAATTGTTGAGGTGTTAATACCTTAGAGGCCATCTTAAAATAATAAAATACAATGCTGGAACTAGTCAAAGCAAAAAATAAAATTATTGTAAAAAAGAAAGTGCGACATCCATTGCATTTTTCACAACATGTTCATGACAAAGCATAGGAGGTAAATTGTTATTGGTTCAAATTCAAATTTACCAATGAAATAATGTTTTTGCACACCAATAATAACCTGTAACAGCATACTACTTATGATTTGCTGTGAAACTGTTGTAAACATAGCATTTATCTTGTGAAAATATTAAGACAATTAGTTGTCGTCATAATATTTTTACAACTACAAAAGTATCAATTCTTTACGAATCAAAATAAAATATAACAAAATTATGGTATTATGAAAATGTTGTACCATTATGTTGTGTTTCAAGAAAAATGGTCAATGCCAAAGAAACAATGAATTTGGTTAACTCAACCCTTTTCGCTTTCCCTTGATTTTTTTTTCATTTTGAAATTTGGTTGGTAAATTGGCCTATTGAACACGCTTTATTTTTTAGACTTTCATATACTTTTGAGGAACATATATATAAAAAGTGTTAATGCCAAAGAAACAGCGAATTGGGTTTATTCAACTCTTTCTGCTTTAACTTGCTTTTCTTTTTCAAATTTGGTTGGTAAATTGGCCTATTCAACACACTTTTTATTTTTTATTCTTTTATATACATATGAGCTATACTAAAAAAATAAAATATTAATACAATAAATTGCTACAATATTTTCACAATTGTTGAGATGTTAATTCGTTATATGCCAAAATAAAATAATAAAATATCATACTGGAATCAATCAAAGCAAAAAATAAAATTATTGTAAAAAAGTGAGTGCAACATCTATATCATTTTTTGCATCACATTTATAACAACGCATAGGAGGTAAATTGTCATTGGTTCAAATTTAAGTTCACAAATGAAATTACATTTTTGCTTACCAGTAACAACCTATAACAACACACTACTTATGATTTGTTGTGAAAATGTTGTAGACATAGCATTTCTCTTGTGAAAATATTAAGACAATTTGTTGTCGTCATAATATTTTTACAACTACTAAAGTATCAATTCTTTATGAATCAAAATAAAATATAACAAAAATTTGGTATTACGAAAATGTTGTACCGTTATGTTGTGTTTCTAGAAAAAGGGTCAATGCCAAAGAAATGGTGAATTTGGTTTACTCAACTCTTTTCGCTTTCACGTGCTTTTTTAAATTTGGTTGGTAAATTGGCCTATTGAGCACGCTTTTTATTTTTTATTCTTTTATATATATATGAGCTACCCATATATAAAAAGTGTCAATGCCAAAGAAACAGTGGATTTGGTTTATTCAACTCTTTCCGCTTTCATTTGCTTTTTTTTTTTTTTTTTTTCATTTTCAAATTTGGTTGGTAAATTGGCCTATTGAACACGCTTTTTATTTTTTATTCTTTTATATACATATGAGCTATTCGAAAAAAATAAAATACTAACACAATAAATTGATACAATATTTTCACAATTGTTGAGGTGTTAATTCCTTGTAGGCCAAAATAAAATAATAAAATATCACACTGGAACCAATCACAGCAAAAAATAAAGGGATTGTAAAAAAAAAAAAAGTGCAACGTCCATAACATTTTTCACAACACTTTCATAACAAAGCATAGGAGGTAAATTATTACTGGTTCAAATTTAAATTTACCAATAAAATTACGTTTTTGCTCATCAATAACAACCGGTAACAACATCCTACTTAAGATTTGTTGTGAAAATATTGTAGACATAGCATTTCTCTTGTGAAAATATTAAGAAAATTTTGTGTCGTCATAATATTTTTACAACTACAAAATTATCAATTCTTTAGGAATCAAAATAAAATATAACAAAATTATGGTATTAGGAAAATATTGTACGATTATGTTGTGTTTCCAGAAAAAGTGTCAATGCCAAAGAAACAGTGAATTTGGTTTACTCAACTCTTTTCGCTTTCACTTGCTTCTTTTCTTTTCTTTTTTTCATTTTTAAATTTGGTTGGTAAATTGGCTCATTGAACACGCTTTTTATCTTTTATTCTTTTATATCCATATGAGCTACCTATATATAAAAAGTGTCGATGCCAATGAAACAGTGAATTTTGTTTATTCAACTCTTTCCTCTTTCCCTTGCATTTTTTTTTTTCCATTTTCAAATTTGGTTTGGAAATTGGCCAATTGAAAACGCTTTTTATTTGTTATTCTTTTATATACATATGAGCTACTCTAAAAGAATAAAATATTTACACAATAAATTGATACAGTATTTTCACAATTGTTGACGTGTTAATTCTTTATAGGCCAAAATAAAATAATAAAATATCGTACTGAAACCAATCACAGAAAAAAATAAAGGTATTGTAAAAAAAAAAAAAATGCAAAATCCATAACAATTTTCACAACACTTTCGTAAAAATGCATAGGAGGTAAATTGTTATTGGTTCAAATTCAAATTTACCAATGAAATTACGTTTTTGCACACCAATAAAAACCCGTAACAACACACTACTTATGATTTGTTGTGAAAATATTGTAGACATAGAATTTCTCTTGTGAAAATATTAAAACAATTTGTTGTCATCGTAATATTTTTACAACTACTAAAGTATCAATTCTTTACGAATAAAAATAAAATATAACAAAATTATGGTAGTACGAAAATGTTGGACGATTATGTTGTCGATGCCAAAGAAACAATGAATTTGGTTTACTGAACTCCTTTTGCTTTCACTTGCTTTTTTTCTTTCATTTTTAAATTTGGTTGGTAAATTGGCCCATTGAACACGCTTTTTATTTTTTCTTCTTTTATATACATATGAGCTACCTATATATAAATGTGTCAAGGCAAAGAAACAGAGAATTGAGTTTATTCAATTCTATCTGCTTTCACTTCATTTTTTCTTTTCTTTTTTTCATTTTCGAATTTGGTTGGTAAATTGGCCTGTTGAACACGCTTTTCATTTTTTATTCTTTTACGTACATATCAGCTACTCTAAAAAAATAAAATATTAACGCCATAAATTGCTACATTATTTTCACAATTGTTGAGGTGTTAATTCCTTAGAGGCCATCTTAAAATAATAAAATACCATACTGGAACCAGTCAAAGCAAAAAATAAAATTATTGTAAAAAAGAAAGTGCGACATCCATTGCATTTTTCACAACAAGTTAATGACAAAGCATAGGAGGTAAATTGTTATTGGTTCAAATTCAAATTTACCAATGAAATTACGTTTTTGCACAACAATAACAACCCGTAACAGCATACTACTTATGATTTACTGTGAAACTGTTGTAGACATAACATTTATCTTGTGAAAATATTAAGACAATTAGTTGTCGTCATAATATTTTTACAACTACAAAAGTATCAATTCTTTACGAATCAAAATAAAATATAACAAAATTATGGTATTACGAAAATGTTGTACCATTATGTTGTGTTTCAAGAAAAAGGGTCAATGCCAAAGAAACAATGAATTTGGTTAACTCAACCCTTTTCGCTTTCCCTTGACTTTTTTTTCATTTTGAAATTTGGTTGGTAAATTGGCCTATTGAACACGCTTTTTATTTTTTAGACTTTCATATACATTTGAGCAACCTATATATAAAAAGTGTCAATGCCAAAGAAACAGCGAATTGGGTTTATTCAACTCTTTCCGCTTTAACTTGCTTTTCTTTTCTTTTTTTTCATTTTCAAATTTGGTTGGTAAATTGGCCTATTCAACACACTTTTTATTGTTTATTCTTTTATATACATATGAGCCATAGTAAAAAAATAAAATATTAATACAATAAATTGCTACAATATTTTCACAATTGTTGAGATGTTAATTCATTGTATGCCAAAATAAAATAATAAAATATCATACTGGAACCAATCAAAGCAAAAAATAAAATTATTGTAAAAAAGTGAGCGCAACATCTATATCATTTTTCGCATCACATTTATAACAACGCATAGGAGGTAAATTGTCATTGGTTCAAATTTAAGTTCACAAATGAAATTACTTTTTTGCTTATCAATAACAACCTGTAACAACATACTACTTATGATTTGTTGTGAAAATGTTGTAGACATAGCATTTCTCTTGTGAAAATATTAAGACAACTTGTTGTCGTCATAATATTTTTACAACTACTAAAATATCAATTCTTTACGAATCAAAATAAAATATAACAAAATTATGGTATTCTGAAAATTTTGTACCATTATGTTGTGTTTCTAGAAAAAGTGTCAATGCCAAAGAAACAATGAATTTGGTTAACTCAACCCTTTTCGCTTTACCTTGATTTTTTTTTCTTTTTTAAATTTGGTTGGTAAATTGACCTATTGAACACGCTTTTTATTTTTTAGACTTTCATATACATTTGAGCAGCCTATATATAAAAAGTGTCAATGCCAAAGAAACAGTGAATTGGGTTTATTCAACTCTTTTCGCTTTAACTTGCTTTTCTTTCCTTTTTTTTCATTTTCAAATTTGGTTGGTAAATTGGCCTATTCAACACACTTTTTATTGTTTATTCTTTTATATACATATGGGCTATACTAAATAAATAAAATATTAATACAATAAATTGCTACAATATTTTCACAATTGTTGAGATGTTAATTCGTTATATGCCAAAATATCATACTGGAACCAATCAAAGCAAAAAATAAAATTATTGTAAAAAAGTGAGTTCAACATCTATATCATTTTTCGCATCACATTTATAACAACGCATAGGAGGTAAATTGTCATTGGTTCAAATTTAAGTTCACAAATGAAATTACTTTTTTGCTCACCAATAACAACCTGTAAAAACATATTACTTATGATTTGTTGTGAAAATGTTGTAGACATAGCATTTCTCTTGTGAAAATATTAAGACAACTTGTTGTCGTCATAATATTTTTACAACTACTAATATATCAATTCTTTACGAATCAAAATAAAATATAACAAAATTATGGTATTCCGAAAATGTTGTACCATTATGTTGTGTTTGTAGAAAAAGTGTCAATGCCAAATAAACAGTGAATTTTGTTTACTCAACTCTATTCTCTTTCACTTGCTTTTTTTTTTTTCATTATTAAATTTGGTTGGTAAATTATCCTATTGAACACGCTTTTTATTTTTTATTCTTTTATATCCATATGAGCTACCTATATATAAAAAGTGTCAATGCCAAAGAAACAGTGAATTAGGTTTATTCAACTCTTTCCGCTTTCACTTGTTTTTTTTTTTCATTTTCAAATTTGGTTGGTAAATTGGCCTATTGAACACGCTTTTTATTTTTTATTCTTTTATATACGTATGAGTTATTCTAAAAAAATAAAATACTAACACAATAAATTGACACAATATTTTCACAATTGTTGAGGTGTTAATTCCTTATTGGCCAAAATAAAATAATAAAATATCACACTAGAACCAATCACAGCAAAAAATAAAGGGATTGTAAAAAAAAAAAAAAAGTGTGACGTTCATAACATTTTTCATAACACTTTCGTAAAAAAGCATAGGAGGTAAATTATTACTGGTTGAAATTTAAATTTACCAATAAAATTACGTTTTTGCTCACCAATAACAACCCGTAACAACATACTACTTAAGATTTGATGCAAAAATGTTGCAGACATAGCATTTCTCTTGCGAAAATATTAAGAAAATTTGATGTTGTCATAATATTTTTACAACTACAAAAGTATCAATTCTTTAGGAATCAAAATAAAATATAACAAAATTATGATAATAGGAAAATGTTGTACCATTATGTTGTGTTTACAGAAAAACTGTCAATGCCATAGTGAATTTGGTTTACTCAACTCTTTTCGCTTTCACTTGCTTCTTTTTTTTTTTTTTCATTTTTAAATTTGGTTGGTAAATTGGCTTATTGAACACACTTTTTATTTTTTATTCTTTTATATCCATATGAGCTACCTATATATAAAAAAGTGTCGATGCCAATGAAACAGTGATTTTGGTTTATTCAACTCTTTCCGCTTTCACTTGCTTCTTCTTTTTTTTTTTTCTTTTTTTCATTTTCAAATTTGGTTTGGAAATTTGCCAATTGAACACGCTTTTCATTTTTTATTCTTTTATACACATATGAGCTACTCTAAAAAAATATAATATTACCACAATAAATTGATACAATATTTTCACAATTGTTGAGGTGTTAATTCCTTATAGGACAAAATAAAATAATAAAATATCATACTGGAACTAATCACAGCAAAAAATAAAGGGATTGTAAAAAAAAAAGTGCGACATCCATAACATTTTTCACAACACTTTTATAACAAAGTATAGGAGGTTAATTGTTATTGGTTCAAATTTAAATTTACCAATAAAATTACTTTTTTCCTACCAATAACAATCTGTAACAAAATACTACTTAAAATTTGTTGTGAAACTGTTGTAGACATAGCATTTTTCTTGTGAAAATATTAAGACAATTTGTTGTCATCATAATATTTTTACAACTACAAAAGTATCAATTCTTAACGAATTAAAATAAAATATAACAAAATTATGGTATTACGAAAAAATGTTGTACCATTATGTTGTGTTTCCAGAAAAAGTGCCAATAACAAAGAAACAGTGAATTTGGTTTACTCAACTCATTACGCTTTCACTTGCTTCTTCTTTTTTTTTTTTCATTATTAAATTTGGTTGTTAAATTAGCCTTTTGAACATGCTTTTTATTTTTTAGTCTTTTATATACATATGAGATATCTATATATAAAAAGTGTCAATGTCAAAGAAACAGTGAATATGATTTATTCAACTCTTTCCGCTTTCACTTGTTTTTCTTTTTTTTTCTTTTTTTTTTTCATTTTCAAATTTGGTTGGTAAATTGGCCTATTGAACACGCTTTTTATTTTTTATTCTTTGATACACATATGAGCTACTCTAAAAAAATAAAACATTACCACAATAAATTCATACAATATTTTCACAATTGTTGAAGAGAAGCTTTAAAAAAAAATTATTAAAAAAAACAACTCTATTATATGCTTTGAGTGGAGAGTGACAAAATTTTCAGCAATTTGCACCCAAAAAAAATTTAAAATTAAGGTTTGAGATTTTTTTTTTTTTATTTCAATATTTTTTGTTGAGAGTAGTTTGTGTATATTTTAGCTTCTGGGAGATTAAGAACTTTTACACTCTAAAACTCCATGGAGAAAACAAACGGATAGTAGCACATCCAACGAAAATATTTTTTATCATTTTTTTTTTTTGAAAATGTTAATTTACTACAATTTTTATTACAAAATGCTTACAAAACTAATGTCACAAATATGATTGGTGACATTTCAATCATATAATAAATGAATGTCAAAATTACTTTTTTGCAAATGGTGACATATCAAAATTTGTAATATCTCTAACAACTTTCTTCTTTTTCTTTGATAATAATTTTTACTTGTCGGCTAATATTTGAGTCTTTATTAATACTCACATATAAAGAGATATACTTATTGTTTAATATTTGGGGGTCTAATTCCACCTGGATTCTTAGGCGATCGCTTAACTCGACTAGTAATTGGGTTGGCATTGCTTTTAGTTACATAATTTTTTTAATTAATCATGTAATTTATTTAAATAATACATATGGATGATCTTATAACTTGTTAAAAAAAATTCCTCCAATGTCCAAATCAATTTAAAAACAAACTTTGTCCCTACTTGAATACTTCCAGCCAAAAACAAATATTAGGCTCAAGCTAACCGAGTTAATGGTTTAATTGAAGCCACATCTTCACATATACAACATCACTCTCACATCACATTTACATGTACCTTATCTCAAGTCCTTCATGTGAGATCCCAAAGTAACGTAAAGCCACCTCTTAGCTAAATTGACAAATTGGTGATCATTTTGAAGTTGTAAAAGCTATAAATACCAAAATCTTATCCAAATGGTAATGAAGGTTATCCAGTTGAAACCTCTTTCTTTTGTTAGGTACCCAATTCCTTGGAGTTTTTAATATCTCTCTCTTTCTCTCTGTTCATTGAAGCAAAGCTATGGATATGCTTCACAAATTCTTGAACATTGTACTCCTTCCTATAACTCTCACCGTATTACTGCTCTTCATGCCACCATTTCTTTTTCTCAAGTTTCTTTGGTCCTTAAAAAGATCCATATATATAGAAAATGTGGCTGCTAAAGTCATACTCATCACTGGAGCTTCTTCAGGAATTGGTGAGGTAATTTTTTTATATGTATATTTAGTCATACCAATAATTTTCTAAATTCTATTTCAAATAAAAATTTTCTAGCAATTTAAAATCAATTAATATTTAGTTTAATTATTTTGATTATATATCATAATTTTACATTTTGATATTATAAAATTTACACATTACATACCTTGCTTAGATGAAGTAGCTCAATAAATTTACCTACTATACTTCACAAAATTAATGTGTTTTAAGATTCACTAATTATTAATATAATTTTAATTTATTTATATATAATTTTCAATTAAGTCGTACATCGCACATACATTATAATAGTTTTCAATAAAATTTGACACAAAATGACATGTTGTGATTGTTAAAATTGTGTAATTAAATGATTAAATTTACCATGTCTCAATATCTTAAGCTTTTGGGAGAATTTGAGATTTAACATAATATCAGAGTGGTCCATGTCTCCTCCGCTCTACCTTCCTTTTAAAATCCCACTTGTTGGACCTCATCTATTAAAAAGATAGTTTAGGCCCAAAAGTGAGGGGAAGTGATGGAATTTGTGGTTAAATAATTAAATTTATCATATCTCACTAATTTTAGCTTTTGGGAGAATCAGTACTTAATTTTACATTGATTAGTACTAACAAAATAAAGCAATGTCAATGACTCAATGGTGGAATCATGTAAGAGTGAAGTTACTTCAATCACAATATCATGTGAAAATTTTAAGCTTATACTTTTTCTTTTTTTTTCAAACTCTTTTACTATATTTTTACCTTTTAACATTAATAATCCACATCCGCTTATCTATGTCATCCATTCAACTATGTAGAACAAAAAAAATAAAAGTTCTAATAAACACTATATTTCATTATAATTAGTGGTTTCTAAAATCTCACGAGATTCTGGGTTTAAAACCTCTTGTCAGCATCTTGGCGTCACCCTTAAGGAATTCCTCTCTATAATAAACTAGGGTGTATGGGACGAGGAGATTGTATACAGCCAAGGAAATAGTCAGATACTCAAAAAGGTCTAAATATCCTTGTTAAAAAAAAACCATCAATTTATTAATTTAACACACTTCTAGTGTCTTGTCACTTGACTATGAATGGTTTTACAAATAATTAATACAAACATTTATCGGACCACTACATAGACTTGGCCCTAGTGAAAATTTTCTAGTTGTGCCTTTATTAATATATAGATTGATAGTAATGTGCCATTAATTTTGTGGGTTTGAAGTATGTTGCTTATGAGTATGCAAAGAGAGGAGCTCGTTTAGCCCTTGTTGCTAGAAGAGAAGATCGTCTTCGAGCAGTGGCAGATAAAGCCCGTAAGCTAGGGTCACCTGAGGTTGTTGTGGTTCGTGCAGATGTTTCCAAGGTTGAAGAATGTAAGCAATTTGTTGATGAGATAGTGAACTCTTTTGGACGATGTAAGTGTCTTATTTTTTGTTTTCACAATGTCTTAACTCAAACGACACATTCTTCCCTTGTAAAAGTAAGGTAAATGATTATATCGTGAGTTCAATACCTATTGAGTGCATGTGTATATAATTAACTTATCAATAAATAATATTGTGCGATGTGTTTTCATTTTCTATAGCTTTTTGTGAGAAAATAAATAAAAATTGTAACTCATGTCTTATGGTTGGTGTGGTCTTTGGAACAGTGGATCATTTGGTGAACAATGCTGGGGTAGTACAAATACGCTTGTTTGAAGTGTTCACCCAATTCTCTGATATTGCTTCAGTTATGGTAATAAAACCAGCATGCATGATTGAACCTCTACCCTACTTTCTTAACAGTGATTGTTATTAGAATTTAAGAATGAATAATGATAGCTATTGTGTTTTAGATAATGTCAATTGTTAACCATACAGAAACACCAAAATATTGAAAATTAACGCATGTCTAGGCTTACTGTTAATTGTATTAGGAATCTTTGCAATTAACCTTTAGATCTAAATGAAAGCTTGAATTTGTGTAAAAACATAAGAGCTGTTTAGACTCCCAAATAAAAAATTACGACTCGGTTAATTTTGCTCTAACTCAAACTAAGTGCAGAATAGAGTAAATGCGAGTGAACAAACAATAAACTACTCTAAGCCATATTCATCAAATATCAACAATAAAATGAAAGCTAAAAGAGTAGGGAAGAAGGATGCAAACATAGATAACACCGAGAAGTGTTATCGAAGAGGAAACCGAAGTACTCAGCGAAAAACCTCTTCACCACCCTCCAAGCGGTAAATCGATCAACTAGAGAATAAGTTGGAGTACACGAATAACAAACGACCTTCCAAGCCTAGTCTACCCCTATGTACTTGAGCCCTCCAAGCTCCTACTGCCAATTGACTTGACGAAGTCTTGTCTTCTCTAGCTCTCCGGATCACACAATTCAGCCCGATTGCATCCACCAAACAAATGGCTTCTTCCAATGCTTCCCAGCAGCACCAAAACCTCACTTTACACTTAGAATGGGTGTGGTAAGTGTTTGGGCTATCAACCTCTCAAGGATTTGGATATGGAGAGGTAGGAGTTGAGGGAAACCACAACGGATTGTGTAAAGGATTGTGGGTATGACAATCTCTAACTCTCAAGGGTTATGGCTAGGGTTTTCTCTCTAAAAAGCACTCCTCTCAATATGTGGGTAATGATGGTATATATAGCATGGGTGAAGACATAGTGGAGTAGATATTGAATGTTCAATATGTGTGTAATACACCTTTGAACGTTTAGACCCCAAATTACAAATTATCAATTCAAGCTTATTATCAAACAATTAATGTGCGGAACATGAACATAAGCCAAACACAGAATTGATAAACAATCTAAGCCAAATATAATCACATCCACAACAGAAAATAAATGACAAAGATAAAGGAAGAGAGATGCAAACACAAGGACAACACGCGATGTGTTATCGAAGAGGAAACCGAAGCCCTCGGCGTAAAACCTCTCCGCCGCCCTCCAAGCGGTTAATAATCCACTAGAAAATGTAGTTGGGATACATGAACAGCAATAAACCCTCCAAGCCTAATCTACCCAGGTACCTAAGCCCTCCAAGCTTCTTGCCCCAACGAGGTTACGCCGAACCTTTTTCTTCTCTAGCTTACCAAATTTTGCGATAACCCATAGCATCAACCAATAACCATTGGTTCCTTCCAAACTACTTCCCTTAGCACCAAAAGACCTTCTCACAGACGTGGGTGTGATGAGAAAAAGATTTGGTCAAGAACCTCTCAAGGATGTATCAATAAAGAGGAAGAGAGTAGAGGAATTTGAAGAGTCTCTTAATGAAGATTGGGGATGAGACAATCTTGTTTTTCTCTAGGGTTTCTCTCTCAAAATTCTATCTGGAAGCTCTCTACATTTCGTGGGTATAAGGGTCTATATATAGTGGTGTGTGTTTGGAATACAAAGAGACAGTTTTTCCCAAACAGGTCAAGTTGGCGGTTTGGCCTCGCAACTGATCTAAGTCGCGAGTTCAAGTTGTGAGCTAACGGCCTAGCCAGCTTGGGACTTTTGTCCTATAGTGTGACAGCTGGCGTGACCCTTCACCTCCCCCATGCTTCTCACGTGTGCAGCAGTTGGTGGCTTGCAAGTCGCGAGTCAGCCATGAGTCTTAGCCGCGAGTCCTTGCTTCTTTGCACATTGTTGAGCAATTCTTTACACTCTCTCACACACTACCCTTACATGAATCCCATCTAAATACAAGGTTACTAAGTGCTAAATTACAGGCAAATTGGCACGGAATAAAGCCAACAAGATAGTTGATAAAATTCAACCTTACAGATATGTCAAAATAGCAAAACAGAAAGTTTCATAGGTATCTCGCAGGAAGGTCTTACCCGCGAAATACTAGCAAAAACCAGATGTCATGACTCTTTGCATTCTAGTCATGTGCTGTGCACATGGCTTCACTTCGTGGGAAGTCTTCTCGCGAGCTACCTGCGAAAACTCCTTTGATCTTCAATGTTGTCTTGAGTCTTCACACTCTTTCTCACACACAACCCATACACTGGAACCCCACATAAAATACAGGGTACATAAGATTGAACAAAATTACAATCAAATTTGGCATGGAATTAAAGCCAACACAAAATAGTTGTAAATAACAACTTTAAATCTCCCCCTTTGGCTATTCCATGATAAAACCCCTGAAACAGACTCTAGACTTCAACGTGAGTTTGGGAACAGTGGCAAAACTCACTCACACCTAATCTAGAAGCTGTGAAACACTTGCACGTATACACCTGTCTCTTGAAATACTTGCACACAAACAAAACTTTCATTAAGCTTATGACAAGTTGAATACAAGGTACATATATAAGCAAGTAAAATGCGATCAAGGTAATAAAAAATATATAAATAATGAAGCATAACTTGATCAAACAAAAACAGTCATTAAAGAATGACTACTTTGAACATTTAGTAGGTAAATGATCGTCCGGACACACAATGCAATTAAGAGCAACGCAGAAATCAATTGAATGTCCAACACACAACCAATGTAAAATACAAGTATTTGCACCAAGGATACACGATCCAACAAAGGCACAAGTGTGTAGTACCAAAGATAATGCAACATAATCTAAAAGTACTTAAAAACGCTACAAAGCAAAGATACAAAACACAAACTACTAAATATAAACTAAAGTTTTAAACTAGAGTACTTTAAGGCTTTAAAAGAAAGCAATGTAAATATCAAAGAGTTATAAAGACTATAAAGATAAATGAGCATAGACTACTTGAATGTTCAATATCTGTGTAAAACACCCTTGAACGTTTAGACCCCAAATTACAAATTATCAATTCAAGCTTATTATCAAACAATTAATGTGCGGAACATGAACATAAGCCAAACACAGAATTGATAAAAAATCTAAGCCAAATATAATCACATCCACAACATAAAATAAATGGCAAAGATAAAGGAAGAGAGATGCAAACACAAGGACAACACACAATGTGTTATCGAAGAGGAAACCGAAGCCCTCGGCGTAAAACCTCTCCGCCGCCCTCCAAGCGGTAAATAATCCACTAAAGAATGTAGTTGGGATACATGAATAGCAGAAGACCCTCCAAGCCTAATTTACCCAATGTACCTAAGCCCTCCAAGCTTCTTGCTCCAACGAGGTTGCGCCGAACCTATTCTTCTTTAGCTTACCGGATTCCGCTATAACCCATAGCATCAACTAATAACCATTGGTTCTTTCCAAACTGCTTCCTTTAGCACCAAAATGCCTTCTCACAGACGTGGGTGTGATGAGAAAAGGATTTGGTCAATGACCTCTCAAGGATGTATCAATGGAGAGGAAGAGAGTAGAGGAATTTGAAGAGTCTCTTAGTGAAGATTGGGGATGAGGCAATCTTGTTTTTCTCTAGGGTTTTTCTCACAAAATTCTCTCTGGAAGCCATCTACATTTCGTAAGTATAAGGCTCTATATATAGTGGTGTGTGTTTGGAATACGAAGAGTCAGTTTTTCCCAAACAGGGCTGGTTGGCGGCTTAGCCTTGCAACTGGTCCAAGTCGTGAGATAACGACCTGGCCAGCCTGGGTATTTTTGTCCTATAGTGCACCAGCTGACAAAACGCTTCAGCTTCCCGCATGCTTGGCACGTGACTCTCATCTGGCAGCTTGCACCTGCGAGCCACCCGCAAGTTCCAGTCGCGAGTCCTTGCTTCTTTGCACATTGAGGAACATTTCTTCATACTTTGTTCACACACTACCCTTACATGAATCCCACCTAAATACAGGGTTACTAAGTGCTAAATTACAAGCAAATTGGCACGGAATAAAGCCAACAAGATGGTTGATAAATTTCAACCTTACACTACTAAAACCAAAGTAAACTACTAAAACACTACCAAAATGAACCAATGTCTATGGAATGTAATGCTATGCTCCCCCTCAAATTATGCATCTCCACGTCAAACTTTCTCCCCCTTTTTGACTGGAATAGCCAAAGAGGCTAGAACTGCTCAGATTCCGATTCAGATACCTCTTGTTGTTGTCGCTGCTCCATCATCATGTCTTCAATCTGAGATGATAGCACAGTAATCTGGCCTTCGATATAGGTAAACTGATCTGAGGTGTGCTACACATGGGATTCCAGCATACCATACATTTGCTCAACCCTTGCAATGAGACGATCAAGACGATCGGGTCCCCGTGCTTGTGCTTGGGAAGATGATTGTGTAGAGCCCTCTGAGGTTGATGTGAACCTGTTAATCTCTTCCTCCGTGTCCCCACCTTCTTCCTCAGCATTGTCCCTTGGGATTTGAGAAATGCTGGTTTTTGGTCCAGTTATGTGGGCTTTGGGTCACCATTTGTGCACCAATCGGATAGTCCCTTTGCATGATGGTAAGACTGCTTGGAATCTTCAGCCTTGTTTTTGCTATAAGAGCCATAATGAGACTTGGGAATGGCAAGATTGTTCTTGAGTTCCTCTTAGTGATGTTTTTGGTCAGGAGGTAGTATATGTGACCGCATATGTCGATCTCCTTATGTGTGAAGAGATCATACAGGAAAATAGTTATTGGTCTAGACAATGTGGTCAAGTTCGTCACCGGGTAGAGGTTGTGGATCATTATATAAGCCAACGTCCTCATCTCTGTGGTGAAAGGAATTGTGTTGTAGGCCATGTTTGCCTCAATGCTTCAGAAATTCTCTAAGTCTGAGCATGGACGCTTTGATGATTTCTTTGTGGTAGAATGCTTAGTAGGAGACATCTGCAAAAACATTCACAAAGCACAAAGGAACAAGTGCAAAAACATAGAACAAAAAACACAAACTTGATTAGTACCATGTTAGTCCATAAAACAAACACAAAGTCCCAAAAAAAAAAAAACATAAACAATGTCACCAAATCATGTTGTAAGAGCTAAACATGTAATAACATATATCTAGCATAATTGATATGCAAAATATGACAAGTGAACAAGTGTGTGCATCAAGTGTACATGTGGTGTGCCTATGTGATGCATGTGCAAGGCATGACGAAGCACATTTAGGTCAAAGTGTGTAAAACACCCTACCACTGATCAAAACATGATAAACATGTATAATCATGGTAATCCCTAAAGTTTGGTACTCACTGGAGTCCAAAACAACACCAAAATGCCTTTTAGGCATTTTATCAAACACTTGGTGTGCACCAACACAACTAGCAAGTAAAGAATGCATGAACATGAGTGAATCTTGCCTAAATACATGTCAAAATGCCACAAAGGGCCAACACAAACACAAACAAACCAAATGGGACAAAGCCCAATCAAGAAATTGAAATTTTTTTGACAAAACTTAAAGTTTCCCAACCCTTGTTCAAACCGAGCCCAACTCAAGCAAAACCTAGAATCTAAGGCATATTCTAAGTAAATAAATAGAAAAGATTGAATAAACATACCTTAGAGATGATTTTAAGAAGATTGAATTTGAGATTTGATTGGAGTTTTGAGTGAAAAAAGGTTTTAGGTTGAGAGAGGCTCGAGGGAGGCAAAGTGAAGGAAAAAAAATTGTGTTTGAAAAATTGTCTTCATCAGCCCTTTAAAACTAAAAACACGTGTTTTTCACTAGTTAGCTTCTCGCAAAGTTACTCGCGAAAAATGCCTCTGAAGCACAAAAATTTTCGCAGGTAGCTTTTAGTTGCAAAATAGTCGCGAGAGATTTTGTCTGAAGTTTGGTGTTTTCATCCTTTGCCTAGCCCATTTTTGCGGGAAGAGCTTACTCACGAGCTTCTCATGAAAATGCCTCTGAAGGAGTTTTTGATGAAAAACATGAATAATGCAATTTGAACAAAAACTCAAAACACGAAAGCATAAAAACACTTTTAAACACATATAAAATACTCAAAAATCTTTTTGGGTTTGATCGACAAGAAATTGAGTATACACATCACATTTGAGCATGTACAATCACACAAATGAAATAAGCATTCATTGAACAAAAGTCTTGTGTGTTGTGTGTGAGTATCAAATGTAAAATAGTCCTTAGTCCAGAGTGAAGCTTCAATGATCAATTCAGGCAAGTTATACATAACTAGTACTAAGTCAAGTGGTCTATCTCAATTATAGAAATGAACATATATGACCTCCCATAAGAAAATGATTACATAATTTTGTAGCATTTTTTTTTGGCTTTAATCAACTTATAACTTTTGACCATTTAAGAACAGTACATCTCATTTTGAGATCGATGCCTGAAAATATTTGGTATTTCAATTTTGAGAGTAAGCCATTGGCTTTTTGGGTATCATACATTTCAATACAAGTCACTTTCCCTTTTTCCTAGTCAAATACTAGTATGTGTGACGACTTTTCAGCTCATTATCTCTTTTCAAGATTTGACATTTGTTGAACTATAAAGCCAAAACATAAAAAAATGTGGGAAGATATATAGGCACAAGTCTATGCATATATCAAAACCATCAAGATTATTGACTACTCATTCACGGCAAGCTTGAAGATCGATTTACAACAATCACACATAGATGTCAAGATTTTTCCCACAAAAATAGATATGCATACATAACAAGCTAAGCTCATAAATGCACTACGCCATTAGTACGAAGGTACTAGGCCAAACTCACATATGATATACACAATACAAGCAATCAAACCTTTTGGAGATTTTTCAATTTTTATAGGTTTTTGAATTTTTTCAACACACTCAAAAACAGAACATGAAAAGTGAGATCAACAAAATAAGAACAAAACAAGCTTGAAAAGAAACGTGCTAAAATAAAAAATATAGGCGAACAACCAACCATAGACACAACATATAGGAAGTATTAATACATGGACATGTTCTAATGCTACGACACGTGCGTTTGTGGTGATATCCCTAGAGGATTAGGTACTAAAGTTGTGATTCTCAAACTTTTGGCTGAAGCTTGCCAAACAAGACGTGATGGTGTCTATGATCTTCATCACATCACTCAAACCGGAATCAGCTTCTCGCCCATTTGAGTGCTTGGCGTTCCAATTCCCTTTTCCTTGTCCTCTTAGCCTTTGAGAATTTGTTTTCTTCAACGTGTGAAGTTTATAGTAGTTAGGTCTTGTGTGTCCTCGAACTCCACAATGGTGGCAAAAATGTTGAACTTGAGGAACTCTTTAAGACTTTTGGAGAGACTTCCCTCTAGCCTTGGGTTTGGTCACCAATGGATTTTGAGGTTTTGTCAAAATCTTTTGAACAGTTCCATTTGGCTTCTCCTCCACCTTCACATTCCCAACACTTGGAGTTGCTACCATTGGTTTCTTAGCCTTAACAAACTTCATCTCCTTGGATACATTGGCTGTTGAACTACTCTCTTTGGTATAACCTAAGTCGCTCTTGTTAGAGAAAGACTTTTGATGAGCAAGCACTTCATCAAGCTTCTTGGAGGCAACCCGCTCCACTTTGCATTAGCTTGAATCACTTCAAGCTCAAGAAACTTGATCTTGGAGTAGGCTTCAGTTAGTTCTTCATTCAGCGCCTCAACATCACACTTCGTTTCTTTATACTTCACGAGTATGCTCTTGTAGTCTTGTTCAGCTTTCTTCATTTTTCTGATGGCTGCCTTAGCCACTCTCGCATACTCTTCAGTCTTCTCAAGAAGAGAATTATAGGATTCTTGCAATCCCTTTGTTCCTTTGTCTTCATCATCAGATTCTTCCCCAATTCCTATAGACTCTACTTCGGTGTACTCACTGAGTTCTTCCACTAGAAGGCTCAAATCTTCCGATGAGTCCACGGGTGCAATGGCCATAAATGCGGAGTAATTTCCTTCTCCGTCACAACTTTGTTTCGAATCTGAATTGGAGCCTTCTGAGCCATTAAGGGTAGTTGCAAAAAACTTTACCCTTTGCTTTCAAATACGTGGGGCATTCTTTCTTCACATGCCCATACCCTTTACACTCAAAGCACGTGACCATTTGAGATGGAGAGGAATCTTTTGAATCCTTCTTCTTGAAGTCTTTCTTGTCCTTCTTGAAATTCAAGAATTTGCCCTTCTTAAATGACTTCCCATCTCTCTTTAACTTTAAGAACTTACGGAAGTTATTAGCAAGGTACGCCACATCCTTTTCAACCTTATCCTCATCTGAGGAGTTTTAAGCTTCCAATCTCTCATTGATTGTCTTGAGAGCAAGAGATTTGCTCTTCCTTTGTGATGGTAGAGATAGCTAATAGGTTTTGAATGTTCAAATAGCATTGAAAACACTATGAACATTTAGACCCCCAAATTACAAATTACCAATACAAGCTTAAAATCAAACAATGTATGTGCGGAAAATGAATGTAAGCTTATACCAGAAAATATAAACAATCTAAACCAAATAAAATCACATCCACAACAGAAATTAAATGGCAAATATTAAGGGAAGAGAGATGCAAACACAAGGACAACACAACTATGTGTTATCGAAAAGGAAACCAAAGCCCTCGATGTAAAACCTCTCCGCCGCCCTCCAAGCGGTAAATAATCCACTAAAGAATGAAGTTGAGATACATGAACAGCAGAAGACCCTCCAAGCCTAATCTACCTAGTGTACCTAAGCCCTCCAAGCTTTTTGCTCCAATGAGGTTGCGTCGAACCTTTGTCTTCTTTAGCTTACTAGATTCTGCTATAGCCCATAGCATCAACAAATAGTCATTGGTCCCTTCCTAACTGTGTCCCAAAGCACCAAATAGCCTTCTCACAGATATGGGTATGGTGAGAAAAGGATTTGGGTAAGAACCTCTCAAGGATGTAACAATGGAGAGGGTGAGAGTAGAGGAATTTGAAGAGTCTCTATGTGAAGATTATGGATGAATCAATCTTGTTTTTTCTAGGGTTTTTCTCTCAAAATTCTCTCTAGAAGCTCTCTACATTTCGTGGGTATAAGGGGTATTTATACTAGGGTGAGAATGGAATGCGAAGAGTCAGGTTTTTCAAAACAAGGCTGGCAGGTGGCTTGGCCTCGCGAGTTCAAGTTGCGAGATAACAGAACGGCCAGGCTGGACTTTTTGTCCTGTAGTGCTCTAGCTGGCGTGACTGTTCATCTTTTCTGCACGCTTCACTCATGTGATGTAGTTGGCGGCTTACGAGTTGCGAGTCACCAGCGAGTCCTAGCCGTAAGTCTCTGCATCCTTGCACAATCTTGAGCATTTCTTCACACTCTCTCACTCACTATCCTTACATGATTCCCACCTAAATGCAAGGTTACTAATTGCTAAATTACAAGCAAATTTGGCAAGGAATAAAGCCAACAAAATGGTTGATTAAATTCAACCTTACAGGTTTGAAGAGAACCGATGAGTTCTTGAATTTTAATCTCATCAAGGTCTTTGCTTTCTTCGATGGCAGTGACCTTTGCAATGATCGTAGAATCTTCCTCACAATCTTGGAGTCCTTCGTCTTTTCTCCTAAGTTGAATTTCCCAATCACCACTTCATTTAGCTTCCCATAAAATGAGTCGAATGACTCGTTTTCACTCATTTTCAACTCCTCAAAGCATGCGGTAAACATTTGCAACTTGTTGTCCTTCACCTTTTTGGTGCCTTCATAGGTCATCTCCAGGATTTGTCATGCCTCCTTGACAATTGTAACATGAGAGATCCTGTGAAATTTGTCAGGAGAAACACCACAAAAAATAGTATTTAAAGCCTTGCTATTAGCGTTAGCTGCCGCAAGGGCTGCCTTATTCCATGAGGATTTTATAGCCTCTGGCCTAGTCCATCCTATCTCGACAGCGTCCCAACCACAACAAGTGCACCCACTCTGATACCAATTGAAAGCTCGAATTTGTGTAAAAACACAAGAGTTGTTTAGACCCCCAAATAAAAAATTATGGCTCGGTTAATTTTACTCTAACTTAAACTAAGTGCGGAATAGAGTAAATGCAAGCGAACAAGCAATAAACTACTCTAAGCCATATTCATCAAATATCAACAATAAAATGAAAGCTAAATGAGTAAGGAAGAAGGATGCAAACACAGATAACACCGAGACATGTTATTAAAGAGGAAACCAAAATACTCGGCAAAAAACCTCTCTGCCGCCCTCCAAGCGGTAAATCGATCACTAGAGAATAATTTGGAGTACATGAATAACAAAAGACCCTCCAAGCCTAGTCTACCCCATGTACTTGAGCCCTCCAAGCTTCTGCTACCAATTGACTTGACGAAACCTTGTCTTCTCTAGCTCTCTGGATCACGCAATTCAGCCCGATTGCGTCCACCAAACAAATGGCTTATTCCAATGCTTCTCAGCAGCACCAAAATCTCACTTTATACTCAGAATGGGTGTGATAAGTGTTTGGGCTATCAACCTCTCAATGATTTGGATATAGAGAGGTAGGAGTTAAGGAAAACCACAATGGATTGTGTAGAGGATTGTACGTATGACAATCTCAAACTCTTAAACATTATGGCTAGGGTTTTCTCTCTGAAAAGAACTCCTCTCAATATGTGGGTAATGATGATATATATAGTGTGGGTGAAGACATAGTGTAGTAGATATGTCAAAAGAGCAAAACAGAAAGTTTCATGGGTATCTTGCGGGAAGGCCTAACCCGCAAAATACTCGCGAAAACTAGCTCTCATGACTCTTCACATTCCAGTCATGTGCTATGCACATGGCTTCACTTCGCGGGAAGTCTTCTCGCGAGCTACCCGTGAAAACTCCTTTGATCTTCAATGTTGTCTTGAGTCTTCACACTCTTACTGAAACACAACCCATACACTGGAATCCCACATAAAATATAGGGTACATAAGATTGAACAAAATTACAATCAAATTTGACACGGAATTTAAGCCAACACAAAATAGTTGTAAATAACAACTTTACACTAAAAAACAAAAAACCTTAATAGTGAAATAAACTTTCTCCATATTTTAAGCAAAATTTAGAGAATCATATTCCAATATTTACATATTTGTCAAAGTGAAATAGGTATTGTGGTTTAATTCAAATCCTTCGGCTATTCACACCCAAATACACAAAAACTTTGCAACAAAATTGTAAACCTTAGAATTCAAATTTTTAAACTATATTTTGTTTGAGTTTTAGGTTGCATACTCGCCCTAACTGACTCTAAATTCATGCTGTTAAGGACATAAATTTCTGGGGTTCAGTGTATAGCACTCATTATGCAGTTCCACACTTAAGAAAAAGCAAAGGGAAGATTGTTGTAATTGCTTCAACTGGGGCATGGTTAGGTGCTCCAGGATCGAGCTTCTACAATGTAAGAAACCTCGTAATTTGTGTTACTCCCATATTTTCCTTCTCACTAATTGCTTGTGAAATCTGTGATGGCTTCAGGCAAGCAAGGCAGCCCTGATATCCTTTTTTGAGACATTGAGGACTGAATTTGGACAGGATATTGGAATTACAATTGTGAATCCTGGACTGATTGAGTCAGAAATGACACAAAGCTATTGTCTATCAGAGGTAGGCTTTAGAAAAAGTATAATGTGAATTATCAAACATAGCTAATCGTTTACCCTACCAGTGTATGCTGCATTTATATTATAGGCATTGAGGTGTTTAACCCGTACCAAGAGGTTTCTAAGATCTTTGAAAATTTGTTCTTTCCAAAAAGCATCAGCTATTGGTATATGGCTAGAGTTCATAGAGGAGAGGGGGAGGGTTTTGGAAGAATATCAAAACATAATGATGCCTAATTTCTATTTTTCACCTGTGTTTGACAAAAATGAGCTCTTCTTTATAGCCTATCAGTATCAATCGAACCAAAGCTTGTATTAATATATTTTGGATGTGCAAGAAAATCTTGCGCTTGTATCATTAACATATGCCAATTCATCAAGGGATTGTTGGTGAACTTGATTTTGTTTTGCAACTATACCTATTTCATAACGCAAATTACACTGTTCAATTCTGATCATAATTGACCTGTTGAGAATCTATAGTCAACCTCAAATTTTTGAACTTAAGACTTGATAGTTGTTTGGAGTCCGACCGGATGGTTATCTGACAACATGAGTACCTAGGCCTAACAATAACTGTTCTAACCATTTTGTACCCTGTTCAGCATAAAAATTGGTAATGGCCTCTACTATGTGTGATTTCTATTGCCAACTTAGCCATTATCTACAATTCAATTCTTATTCTCTCAAAAAAAAGAGGTATCATTTTCATTTTCTTATAATGTGATTTCTGGTTAGGCTCAAGCTAACTGGATCCCAACTGAGACAACAGAAGGGTGTGCCAAGGCAATTTTGGACAGCACTTGCAGTGGAGACATGTATTTGACTGAGCCATCTTGGATGAAGGCGGGATTTTGGGTCAAAACCTTGTGTCCTGAAGTATTTGAATGGTGTTTCCACTCACTTTTTGTCATTTGGCCTTGGACTTCAAAGAAGGACTAGTGCTGTAAATGAATAGACAGTTTGAGCTTGACGTGAGAAAAAAACTTAAATATGTTCATTTATTTAACAAATAAGCTAAGCTCAAGCTTATTTTACCCTCAACTATGAATAAGCCAAGCACAAATAAAATAAAGTATTCTTGAACAAGTTCATGATTATGAAAGTTTGAGTTAAGTATATATGACATTATATGTTTATATGTATTGATGTATAAAAATATACTTATATAAACTTGATATTAGATTATGTAGGTTTGTAATTTTTTTTATTTAATGTATGTTTGTAATTAAAGTCATAAGAGATTAAATCATTATTTACAACTTAATGATAATATAAATAGTTTGATTTGTAGTAAAATTATATATAACTAGATGCAGACCTGCGTATTGCGCGTGATAATTTTTTAAATAAAATACTATTTTAGTTCCTAGACTTTATAAAGAGTTTTTTTTTTAAATAGTTTTATCATATTTTTCATAATCTTGTCTATAACATTTTTTACCATTATTATATATTTATTGGTTGATGATTTGCATAATATAGACATTAAATAAGAGCTAGAACTATTCATTAAATTTTTTTTAAGTCATGGTGTATGAAGATTATGATTATATAAATATATATATATATATATATATATAATTTCTTTAATTAGAGTTTGATTATTTTTAAGTTTAAATTTTGTATTATTATATTTAATTGTTGATTTTATTGCACTATAAAGTTTTCAATGTCCTCTGTATAGCCATCTCTATTTTATTTCTTACTCCTCTTGACCGCATTTTTATTTACCAAATAACAGTTGTTAGGTTCTAAAGACTTAGGATTTGATGTATTTAGAACTCTAATGTATAATGTTGGCAAACCATGATCAAAACAATATGTTTAGTCTTGTTTAGGCTTGCTCAAAGTTGTGTAATTCATGTAAAGTTAGAATCGAGTGGCTGCAGATGTATTAGTACATTTCAGTCTGGCTCGATCGATCGAATGATAGACTCGATCGATCGAAAGTCGGCCATAATGTTTTTTTTGCAGAATTTCCAACTCAGTCCTATCTCATTAAACGTTTAGGGTTTTATGTTTTTGCCCTAAGTATATAAGGCAAAACCCTAGCCACGTTTTGAGAGTTGCTCTGGTTGTATTGTTGCTCATATTTTGCGGTTTGTGTGAATCTCTTGTGAGATCCTTGAGGAGCTTTCCTTCACATAAACTTAGGGTTTTCAAGGTAGAGATATTATCAACACCTTGATGATCAACTCAGTTGTTACCATTAGAGCTTAAAGAAACACAAGCGGGAGTGCTTGTATCTTGTGGAGAATCCAAGAAAGAAGGAGTCCGTGGATTCGGAGCTTGCACGTGGTCGTGTCAGTAAGTTCTACTGGTGGGTAGCATTAGGAAGTCGAGCGTGGGTGCTTGTAAGTCTTTTTGTATGAACTTCGATTCTTTCATATAGTGGATTCAAGTTTACCTTGAAGATAGCCAGGTTAAATCCTCCCCAGGTTTTTTACCGGTTTGGTTTTCCTAGGTGATCATATCTTTGTGTTCTTTATATTTCCGCTGCTTTATTTCTTGATATGATTATTTGATTGTGTTAACCTAGAATTGCATAATTTACTAAGTTAAACACTTGGCTAATAAACTAGGTTAATCCAATTGTTGTGTTTTAAGGGGTCTAAAAACCTAACAAGTGGTATCAGAGCAGGTAGCTCTCTTGTTGTGGATCTTTTGATCTCTGAGCTGATCCTTGACCCCTGTTGTCATGGAACACGGACACTCTCTGGTTATTCCTCCTCATTTCGATGGGAATAACTATGCTTATTGGAAAGTAAGGATGAAAGCATTCCTGAAATCTATTGATGAGAGGGTTTGGAATTCCGTTGAGTACGGATGGGAGAAGCCCACTACTCCTGTGAGTGAGTGGCAAACTTCTCAAAAAGAAGCAGTTGGGTTCAATAGCAAAGCTATGAATGTCATCTTTAACGCTGTTTCTATGGAGGAATTTAAGAGAATCTCTAATGTTGAGGTTGCTCATACTGTTTGGAAAATCCTCTAGACTGTGCATGAAGGCACAAAGGCAGTGAAGATTAATAAATTGCAGCAATTAACATCTAGATTTGAAAGCATTAGGATGTCTGATGATGAATCTTTTGATGAATTCTATGCTAAACTGAATGATATTGTTAATTCTGTTTTTAATCTGGGTGAAATCTATGATCAACCTAAAATTGTTAGGAAGATTCTTAGATCCTTGACAGAGAACTTTAGGCCCAAAGTGACTACCGTTATTGAGAGCAAACATGTGGACTCCATCCCTGTTGATGAGCTTGTAGGATCTCTTCAGTCCTATGAGCTAGACCTACCCAAAGCTAGCAAATCCAAGTCAATGGCTCTTAAGTCAGTTGATGATGTTGAGGTTGGTGGATTTGATGATGAGCTCACTGCTACAAAGATTGCTTACCTTGCCAAGAACTTTAGAAACTTTCTTAGGAACAATAACAGAAAGGCAAGAAATACGAACACTGCTGAACCTAGAAATTTTAGGAAGAATGATCCCATTAAGGTTAGCAACACTGAAAAACCTAAAGAAAAAGTAGGTCAATCTTTCAATAATTCTTTAGGTTCTCAATGTTTTTGATGTCAAGGGTATGGTCATGTTAAATCTGAATGTCCTACATTCTTGAGGTCTAAGGGTAAAGCTATGGTTGTAACCCTTAGTGATAATGAGGTTTCTGATGATGAGTCTGGATGTGACGAGGATGGAAACTTCATTGCTTTCACTGCTACTGTTATAGTCAATGAAAGCGTGTCTGTTGAAGAGAACCCTTCTGATGGGGAACTCTCTGAATATGCAGATCTTCAAGAGGCCTATAATAAACTTTGCAAAGTTGCTGCAAAGGATGCTATGAATATTGAACTTGGCCTGAAGAAAATTGAATCTCTTGAGCTTGAAAATAAAATTTTGCTTGTTAAATTGTTTGATGCTAATGATCTTTTGAACAATGTGAAATCTGAGAATATGCTCTTGCTTGATAAAGTTAAAACTTTGGAACATGATTTATCTGTTGCTAGATTTGCTAGTTCTAAACTTGATCAAATGCTGAGTGTTCAAAAGTATCCCTCTGACAAATCTGGTTTAGGTTTTGTTGAAAGCATCACTGTGTCTGCACCAAATTCCACAAACTTTGTTCCTTCATCTTCTTATGAACCTTTCGTGAGAGAGGTTGTGAGTGATACTGTCAAACCCTCTATAAGTGAGGTTGTCAAACCTATAGAAGTTTCACCATCTAGGAAGATTAGGGTTGATCTGAAAGAGTCTAAACCTAAGGAGTCTACCCTTTCTAAGGACAAGATGCATGGTAAACCTGCTTGGGTTTGTCATTTTTGTGGAAAGTCTGGACACATTTTTCCTAACTGTTACAAGCTTCAAGTTGCTAAGAGAGCAAACAAACCAAAAGTGCCTATGCCTCAAGCACAAGATCCTATGGCACTCATTGGTGAATTGGTAAAGGCTTTAAACCTTTATTCCAATCCTGGAGTTGGAAATCACTCGAACGTGAATAGGAACTCCAATGCTCGCGGTGCATCTAAAAGGTTTTGGATGCAAAAGAATCGATCTAATTGAGTTTTTTTGACATGGTCCTTATGCTTCATTGCTCTACTCTTTTGTGACCATTGTTTTTTGGTTTTTGTGTTGTTTTTTTTCTAGGATTTGCATTGCATAACATTCATGCATTTCATTCTAGGATTTAATTTTTGTTTTCTCTTTTAAATAAAAAAAAAAAAAAAAAAAAAGGGAGGAAAGCAAATTGTGTTTGGCTTTATTTTTCTTGGTTTTTGAAAACAAGGTTGGTCAATTTATTTACACATAACATGTCTTGTGTACCTTGTTTAGCTTTGATGAGCTTATTTATTGCACTTTACTAGTTAAAACTTTGTAGTGCATGTTGTGTGGGAAAGATGTTTATGGTGTTTATCACTTTGTCTTAATCTTGAAGTCACATGTTATTTGACTGTCAGACTTGATCCTTTTGAGAAATGCATAAATAACCATCTCACCACTATTCACTAGCCAATGAACACCTTAGTGCATATCTTAAGATTCTGTGCTCGAGAAAGTGTAGCACATGCACAAAAAGAACATAAGGTGAAGCCTCGGTTTAAATGCTTAATGCTTAAAATTGGTGTGTACTATTAGGCTTGATGCCAAATCACATAATTAAAATTGGTGTGTATATTATGAGGCAAAATTCAAGAAACTTACACGATTGCAAGCTTATGTTCTAGGAGATGTAGGAGTTATATGATGTAACTCTTTTGGTGATAGTCTCTTTCAAATTCTATGTGATGAATTTTGTAGACTTTGTGTTTGATTTCTATTCACATATCACCTCACATGTATCTTAAGCTTTTGCTAGTTGCACACACTACACAAGTTACTCTTTGCTAAACACTGTACATGTTATTGTGTGTGTTTTTGGTCTGACCAACCAAGTTTGAAAATACCTTGAGTATTATGCAAAACATTTTTTTTGCTTGAGAATTTAAAGGGAGAATGGCTGAAATTTTCTTTGAAAAACTGGGCTTAAAACTTGGGTTTTTGAAAAAGCATTTCATCTCATACTCATGCATTTTGTTCATCAATATTAATGCTTTGAGGAGTTAGTGCCCAAAATGTGTTTGTCTTTTTCCAAAACTGTGTTTTTTCTCAAAAAATTTGTGAGCCTCTGCCTGTTTCGATCGATCTATTCTGTTTTTCGATCGATCGAAAATGTGTTTAAAATTCTTTTAAGAGTCTTGGGTTGATTCGATCGATCGAATGTAATTTTCGATCAATCGAATATCGCGAATCAGGTTTTTAAAAAACTGTTCTTGACTTTTTCAAATCACTTTTTCAAATAGTTTCAAACCTTTTTTCTCTCTCTCCAACTCGGCAAGCTCACTCAGCAAATTTTTTGTCCTTTTCTTCTGAATCTTTTGCGAGGTATTTGTCCTCTAAGGCCTGTAAGTCCATTTTACCCCTCCTTTTTCTTTTATTTTCAAGTTTCATGCATTTCTACTTGAAATTTTCGAACCTATTCCTATTTGGGGTTTTCATGATTCAAGCCATGTTATGTGAAATTGATCATTGGGTTTTTGTTGGGACATGATATAAACATGATATTGATGGTTTAATTTGATCAATTTTATGTTTTGTGAAAAATTGAAAATTCTAGGGCTTGAAATTGATCCGAATTGGGGATTTGTTGAAATTGGGTTCAATTGATGCAATTGGCTTGTTGAATTGATGAAATTGATCATTATATTATGTATTCTAGCTTGTGTGGTGATCAATTAGTCAAATTTTCTTTCAAAATCCTAACAAGTGGTTTTCAATTTTGGGGTTTTTTTTAGAAACTCTGTGCTCAAGCCAATTGTGTGAAACTAAACTTAAATTGAACTTAGTTTTACTGCATTAGAACATGCATCATATAGATTTTTGTTCTATTTTTTTGTGCTAACTTGCAGTCTGCCCTTGGTTTGTGCTTTGTTTTTGTTCTTTTGGTTCTTTTTTGTGTCTTTGTCCTTTCCTTAGCATCATGCCTCGGAAGACTAGAGCTCATATGTCTGTTCCCCCACCTTCTCCTCCCCCATCTTATTTTGACCGTGAGAAGTTTCCTAGTGAGAAAAACCAAGAGATTTTTGTGACACTGAACCTTAGGAGAAAGATATGGGCTGAGCGTTCTATTGTGTTTGATGAGCTTGATCCTGCCTTTAGGGAAAATTTTGAGCGTCGGGGCTGGTTACCTCTGTTGGATATTTCTGATCCTCCTCCTCCAGCTACCCTGATTAGAGAGTTCTTTTTTAACATCTCTATCCGCATCTATGATTCCAACACTTTGGTAAAGAGTTGGATACGAGGTGTAAAGTACACCATTACTCCTACTGTAGTGGCTAATGCTCTAGTGGTACCTTTGGTCCAGCACCCTGTCTACCCTTATGATGAGTCTCCTCTTTTGAGTGATGTCATGTCATACATCACTGGGTCTTCTATCCAGTGGGGTTCCGATCCTCGGATCACCACTGCTGAGCTACTTGAGTTGCACTATTTCTTCTTTAGGATAGCATGTCATTCTATATGGCCCATTTCTCATCTTCACACCATTTCTCTCGAGCGGTGTGTCTTTTTGTACGCTCTTGTTACTAATGCTCCTATTAGTTTTCCTCACTTGTTTCTTCGTTCTTTGAACGAAGTTTATAGGAGTTCATCTTCCTCTCATGCTCTTGTTCATCCCATTTTTATTCATAGGATTTTATTATATCTTGGTCTAGATGATTTCCCTTCTTCTGAGCTCGTACATGTTATTGCTCTCATAGGTGTGTCTTTTCTTAGACAGAGGGCTGCTCATCTTCGAGCTGGCTCTAAACACCCTAGGTCTGAGCCTTTTGGTACCGTACCTCCTCCTCCTTCTTCTACAGGCCCTGCTGGTGAGGATGTTGTTGATCCTGTTGGTGATGTTGCTGCTGCTGATGTTCCTCCACCTCCTTTGGATGACTTTGATATACGTCGTACCTTGGAGACTGTCATGACCGTTCAGGCAGCTCATGGTCAGATTTTGGTGGACCTGCTTGATGAGATTCGAGCTTTGCGAGCCGACTAAGCGCATTTTCGTTCACCCTCACCACCTCCTTTTGATAATGGCATGTGATTGTCCTTTGGCATTCCGTCACAAAAAGGGGGAGTAGAGTTTTGACACTTGTAGAGGAGTTTTTGAAGTTAGAGGGAGTATTTTTTTTGTTTTGCAAAGCTAGTGGAGATATTAGATTGTATCTAGGTGCTTCACTTTGTATATCATTTTTGGGGCTACTCTTGTTAGGGGGAGATACATTTATTTTGATATATATGATTCTTGTTTCTTGTGTTCACTGCTTATTGATTTATATTTATGAGTTATTTATTGATATATGTCTTTATTATGTGTTGTGTGAATCATACAAGAATGTTTTATTTTTGTTGTATCTAACTTAAGGGGAAAGTTAGTTTACATATCTGTTGATTTATTGTTTTCTGTCACACATGCGTTTATGCATTTGTTGAGTGTTTCAGGAATACACAGGTTGATTCAATTGAGATGCTGTCTACAATTGCAACTGACGGATAGTAGTTAGGATTGAATTCATGTTTATGAGCATTATTTTTGTAAAGGGCTTTTATTTGTAAACTTTGAGCTTTTAATTTGTGTTTTGTCACGGATTGCCAAAGGGGGAGTTTGTTAGGTTCTAAAGACTTAGGATTTGATGTATTTAGAACTCTAATGTGTAATGTTGGCAAATCATGATCAAAACAATATGTTTAGTCTTGTTTAGGCTTGCTCAAAGTTGTGTAATTCATGTAAAGTTGGAATCGAGAGGCTGCAGATGTATTAGTACATTTCGGCCTGGCTCGATCAATCGAAGGATAGACTCGATCGATCGAAAGTCGGCCAGAATGTTTTTTCTGCAGATTTTCTAACTCAGCCCTATCTCATTAAACGTTTAGGGTTTTATGTTTTTTCCCTAGGTATATAAGGCAAAACCCTAGCCACGTTTTGAGAGTTGCTCTGGTTGTATTGTTGCTCATATTTTTTTGGTTTTTGTGAATCTTTTGTGAGATCCTTGAGAAGCTTTCCTTCATATAAACTTAGGGTTTTCAAGGTAGAGATATTATCAACACCTTGATGATCAACTCAGTTGCTACCATTGGAGCTTAAAGAAACACAAGCGGGAGTGCTTGTATCTTGTGGAGAATCCAAGAAAGAAGGAGTCCGTGGATTCGGAGCTTGCACGTGGTCATGTCAGTAAGTTCTACTGGTGGGTAGCATTAGGAAGTCGAGCATGGGTGCTTGTAAGTCCTTTTGTATGAACTTCGATTCTTTCATATAGTGGATTCAAGTTTACCTTGAGGATAGCTAGGTTAAATCCTCCTTTTTACCGGTTTGGTTTTCCTGGGTGATAATATCTTTGTGTTCTTTATATTGCCGCTGCTTTATTTCTTGATATGATTATTTGATTGTGTTAACCTAGAATTACATAATTTGACTAAGTTAATCACTTGGCTAATAAACTAGGTTAATCCAATTGTTGTGTTTTAAGGGGTCTAAAAACCTAACAACAGTTATTAATAGACGTTTCATTTTATTTATTTATTTCTTCCTTCATTTATTCTTTATTACTTTGTATGTTCCCTTGCTAGTTGTAAATTTTATGGTTATCAATAAGAAATAGATATCATGGATGGCTTAAATAGTTATAGATGTAGTTACGTTAGTTGTATATCAAAGAGTTTTTTTTTTTTTTTTTTTTTTCAAGGAAATATGAAAGGTATTTCTCTAGTTTGGTCTCAATCAATTAAGATATCTATAATATATTAACGGAAGTAATAATGAACCTTAAATTTTTTTAATGTATAAAGTGGTTAGATTAGTGGTATGTCAAAGGTTTAATAAAAAAATTTAAAAAAATAATTCCAAGGAAATGTAAAAGGACTTTTTTTGAAAAAAGAAATTGTGACCTTTTGAATTGTAGAAATATGATTGTTTTAATTACCTTGTGTATAGATTTCATTATTAAGTTATAAACATCTAAATTAAAGTAGCTAAATATATAAATGCAAAATTATATGTAAAGTTACAACCACACAAGATAAATATGCATATATATATTTTTTTTTAATTATTCATGAATCATTATTTCATTTTTTACTTATAAATATTTAAATTAAAGTTTTTAATTTTGAAAAAAAAATCTAAATTAAAATAGATGAATATATGAAGGTAAAATTATATGAAAAGTTAAAACTACCCAAGATGAACGTTTAACCACTTGTAGATGTGTATTTTTGGAAGACTAAAAGTATACACAATTGCTTTAGTTGGAACTATATAAGTATTTTTTTTGTTTTTTTTTGCCGAAACAACTTAAGAATATTAAGACTTAAGTTAGCACATGTGGAAATTGTAAAACACGTCAGTGATATGAAAAATAGAAAGATTTAAATATTTAAAAAAAAAACATTTTTAGTAGATTGTAATATAAAAAAAAAAAAATTCTCAATATTTTATATAACTCTTCCCATAAGATCAATATTGTTAGCATCCTTTAAAGATGATACATAATATTTTTGAGAAGAAGAAGAAGCAGAGACAATGCTAACACATAATATAAAATTATTAAGTTTGCGTGATTTAAATTTGTGGCAAAAAAATATTAATGTATCTATGATAAAAGTTTTTATCTAAATGATATATAGTAGTTCATATTTTTTTAGACTTGATTCAAAAAGTTCATTCTCAATAGCCTTTTAAGTTTACAAATTGCTCAATCTATGGGTCTAGACACATTCAAAGTGTGCTATCTAAATTATAAATTATATGACCCTTTATCACACAAATATATTGATTCCGCAAATGTATGGTAAAGGAAGGCAAGTTTGTGCTTAGCTATTTTCTTGATTTGTGCTGCATAAATTAATAGTATGGAGGATGTGACTGGATTTAAATGTCGAATAAAATAAGATAAGAGAAAAAAGAGTAAAAATAAAATATATAGTAATAAACATCAAATTATCCAAGTCATTCTATGTAATATAATAACATTATATTATTATATACTATATGTATAATGCAGTAGGATAATATTTAATTAAAGAGAATATAAAAGATAACAACTTAAAACACAAAACTAAATTTTATCAACCCAAAGTAGAATTCTAATTAACACAACAATTCATCAACCTTAAGAAATAATGCAATAAAAAAAATCAAACAAAAAATGAAAACAAATTGAGAGAGAGAGAGAGAGAGAGAGAGAGAGAGAGAGAGATGTAACATTTTTTGTGTGAGAAAACTATGCATAGAATGAAAAAGAAAATATCAAATTTATAATAAGATGTTGAGAATAAGAAGAGTCAAAATAAAGGAAGATAAAAAGGTAGAGAAAGAATGATATTAAGGTAAAAAGTAGCGGGGAGATGGAGAGGTAATAGGGAGGGAGAGTTTTGGAAAATTAATAATAAAAATAATGGTTAAAAGATATTTTAATTTTTAAATAATGGAGTTTTTAAGTCACCTTTAATGAGAAAATGTTTTAAAAAATATATAAGAAAAATTGGAAACAAAAAATGATGGTGTGGCTGCTGATGTGGCTCAATGTGAGTGTAGCAATATTAAATGTTACACTTTAACTTTTAGTAATATATAGATTTATAAGTTCATAAACAGAAATTATTTTAACTTATTAACTAAAATAATATAATTTATGCAATAACTTTTATTTATTTATTATTATAGCATATATTTGTGAACAGGTAATAAATTTTAGTTGTAGTGTACTAGTTTTTATTATACATGGAAAAGAAATAAGTTAATCAAGGAAGTTGAGTCCATAGTATTAGGTTGGTAAACCATGAACAAATGTATCCATATTGAAAAGTCTCAGTGCGTCTTGAAGTGTGCTTGAAGTCTTTTTCAATTCCAAGACAAGACCAAGATTCAACTCAAGGAGAACGGCTAGTTATGTGATCTTGATGCATGTTGGACACCAAGCAGCTTGACCGATCAAGATTCATTAAACTTGATCCATTGAGACCAATTCTCAACCAATCAAAAATATTTTTGAACAAAATCCATGTTTAATTAAGTTCTTAGGAAATGATGGATTTAATCACTTAAACACAAAATTCTAACATCACTCGTAGAAGAATTCATGGACTTGGAGGTTGGTAACTAAGCCCACACAATAATTTTTCCTTCTGTGTTTTCTATGTCACCATATGTTGTGTTATTTATTTAGTTGTTCATTCTACTCCATATAGTGTATGTTATACTATATGGTAATTAATCTTGAAATCAATCTAAATTCATAAAAAAGAATTTGTTAAAGAATTTTTTGATTAATAAAGGTAAAAATACATTGTTGGTCCTTGAGGTTTACGTAATAAGCATTTTTGGTCCTTGAAATTTCAAATGAGCGCCATTGGTCTTTGAAGTTTAAAAAATGAGTACTATTGGTTATTATTTTAACTTTCATTAGCATTTTTTCTTACGTGGTGAATAAAACAATGAAGTGGCCTCTTTTAAGTGATGTGGCAGTACTTAGTGACCCTTTTTTTTTTTAGAGATAATTACAACATGTTGCTAACCCCACAACTCGAACCCTTTCCACTTGATTCCGAAGCACTTTGTGCATGGGGAGGTGTCAATTCAGCTACAAGGCTTTTGGCATCATTACTTAGTGACTTGAATTGCATTTTAACCTAAAAAAGAAATCTAGGAGCCTAAATTAGGCCCAATACTCACCATTCACTCAGGAATCTAGCCGAAAAAATATGTATATATAGGTGCTAGATTTGACAAAGTAGGCCGCAAATTTTATTTCATCATTGAATTCCAAAACGGCACTTTAATATTGCCCACCAATGAAATAAATATTAGGTTGAAGCTAATTGAATGGCTAACTAATTGTTTCTCAAAAAAAAAATTAATAAATAATAATGGCTAATTAATTCAAGCCACATTTTCACATGTACAACATCATTCTCACATCACAATTCACATGTACTTCATCCCAAAGTAAGTTTATTGAATCCTCTTTCTTTTATGGGAAATGCTAACGAGTGCCCTTAGGGCACTTGTTAATAATCTATTTAAAGAAAGTTTTGATACCACTTTTATGGGAAATGAATAAAACTGTCAAAATATTAATTACTTTTTTTCATTTTCCATAAAAACTTTCTTTAAATGAATTATTAACCAGTGCCCTAAGGGCACTCTTTAGCATTTCCCTTCTTTTATTAGGTAGCCAAGTCCTTGGAGTTTTTAATATATATATATATCTTTCTCTCTGTTCATTGTAGCAAAGCTATGGATTTGCTTCATAATTTATTGAACATTGTACTCCCTCCTTTAACTCTCATTGTGTTATTTCTCCTCACGCCTCCATTTCTTTTTCTCAAGTCTTTTTTTTTTTTTTGGTAAAATGGAATGTAAATAAAAGAACAACTAGCTGGACAACGGGATATCAGGACACAGCCTGTTGAAAACCATCCCTTGGCAATCAGCCTTCACAAGAGGAATTAAGTCCACAGGAGGACAATAGTGAATAACAAAGCTCAAAGCTTGACTAAGACCTAGACTAGCTAAGCGATCAGCACACCTATTGCCTTCCCGGTAGCAGTGCTTGATGCTTACATGGGGAATTTGAGCAGCCAGATGTTTGCAGTCCTCAAAAGGATTGTTAAGTGCATCAACTAACGCCTTTGCATCAAGCTCAATGATAACAGCGTTTATCTTTAAGTGCTGGCAGAGAAGTAGTCCATCTCTAAGGGCCCAAGTTTCAGCCATGAAGCTGTTTGCTTTCCCGATCTTTCTAGAAAACCCCAATATCCAATTGCCCCATTCATCTCTGATCAGACCTCCTCCCCCTGCCGAGCCCGTGGAAGTACTTGCAGACCCGTCCGTGTTGAGTTTCACCCAACCCGAAATAGGCTTTTCCCATCTAACTTGTTTGATAACCATACGGTTATTGCCTCTTGGATGAGTAACACACAGCATATATTCCATGGCTTGGGATAAAATCACCTTGACAAGACTTGGATTCACTCCCTTATTGTTGAAAACAATTTGATTCCTCTGTTTCCATAAGGACCAGATTGCAAAAGGAAAGATGATGTGCCAAGGAATACCTTTTATGGAAAGATTGCTCTTACCATTTGAATTAGAGACCAGCCAATTTCTAGTGTTTTGAGAGAAGAAGAGAGGGTCAGAATTTTGGATACCCAATTGAAGCCAGACATGTTTAACTACCTGGCAATCTCGGAGAGCATGGGAGATAGTTTCAGCTTGATCATGACATAAAGGGCAGGAAGCATCTGTAGGAATACCTCGGCTAGCAAGACAATTCTTAACCCCGATGCTATTGTGCATGCATTTCCAAAGGAACATTTGAATTCTAGGAAGGGTTTGGAGATTCCAAATCCATGAACCTGGAAAGGACTCATCCTCCATCAGATTTGAAGCTAAAAGATAAGCACTTTTTAACTCGAACTCACCCTTAGTAGAATATTTCCAAGCCATTTTATCCTTACTCCTTGCCACAATGGGGACGGGCACTGCTTGAACATCTGCTTTGATCTCAGAAGGCAGCTCAAAGGGAAGTTTGGACCAATTCCACCCATAAGGGGCAGCCAAATCCTTAATGGTAAGGTTGACCGAGTCTTGGGGGAGGGGTCCTTGAATCCTTGATCTGATGGTGCCAAGGTCTGACCAGCAATCAGCCCAGAAGTTGAGCTTGCTCTCATGACCTGGTATCCATTTGATCCCTTCCTTAAAAATAACTTCACTTTTCTTCAACCCTTTCCAGGTGGGAGAGCTTGAAAGCTTAGCCTCGCTTCTAGAATTAATCCTCTGCCTCGTACAGTACTTGAACCTGAGAACTTTCGCCCATTGAGCTTCTTTTTCAGTGTGAAATCTCCAATTCAGTTTAGCTAGCAACGCCGAATTTCTTCCTTTTGCCGTTTGGAGGCCCAACCCACCCATATCCTTGGGTTTAGTCACTTCACCCCATTTGACCCAGTGCATTTTCTTTTTATGTTCTGAGGATCCCCACAGAAAATTTCTATTGACTCTATCAATACCTTCCAAAACCTTGTTAGGCAGCAAGTTACTTTGCATCACATAGCTAGGGATGGCCGAGGTTGAAGCTTGGATGAGAACCATTCTACCAGCCATGGAGAGTAAGTTGGCTTTCCAACCAGCCAATTTTTTCTTGACTTTGTCTAACACAAAGCTGAAATCATGTCTTTGCCTCCCTGGGTGTTTTAAAGGAAGCCTAGATACTTGCCAAGGTTGGAGGTGGAGTTAAACCCCAGAATATCAGTGAGAGCTTCTCTTTGGTCCTGATCAACATTGGGTGAGAAGTAAACCTGGGACTTGGCTTCACTCACTTTTTACCCTGATCTTGCACAAAACTCTTGGAGCACAGAATTAATGGCAGCACAATTTTCCGGGTCTACATTAGCAAAGATTACTAAGTCATCCGCGAAAAAAAGATGGGAGAAGGCTGGGCCACTCCTAGATGCTTTGACGGGGATCCAAAGTTTGGCAACGCATTTTTTATCTATTAAATGACCCAAAAACTCCATGCAAAGAATGAAGAGATAAGGGGAGAGGGGATCGCCTTGTCTAATTCCTCTTGAGGGCTTAAAGGCTTCAAGGCAGCCCCCGTTGAATAGGAGGGAGGTGGACACCGAGGTCACACAGCTCATGATAAGGTCAATGAGCTTGTTAGGAAAGTTAAAGTTAATGAGAATTTCTCTAATGAAGCTCCACTCAATTCTGTCATAAGCCTTTTCCAGGTCTATCTTGATAGCCATGAATCCTTTTTTTCCTTTGGCTCTTCCAATAGTATGAATTAACTCCTGGACTATGATGGCATTATCAACACCTCTCCTTCCAGGAATAAAGGCTGTTTGGTAAAGCGAAACAAGCTTGTCCAAATGCGGTCTGATTCTGGCAACTATGATTTTGGAAATGATCTTATAGATGGAGTTGCAAAGACTAATGGGTCTATAGTTCCCGATAGTTTCTGGACCTTGAATCTTCGGGATAAGAACAATGTGCGTATTGTTGAGGTACTCCAGACTTTTTCTCTCAATGAAAGCTCTTTCCACTTCCTCTTTTACCGAATCCCCCACAATTAGCCAAAACTTTTGGAAAAAGCCTGCATGAAGCCCATCCGTACCCGGGGCCTTAAACGGTTTCATAGACCACAAAGCCTCTTTAATTTCTTCTGTGGAGACCACATCCTCCAAGGACTGTTTTGCTTCATTTAAGAGCTGCACATGCCATTGATCAAACATAGGAGGTTTCCAATAGACTACCTCCTGAGAAGTAGTGTAGTAGTCCGTAAACCCTCTCCTAAAGTACTCCATAACTTCCCTTTCCTCTGTTATCCACATCTCCCTGTCATCTTTAACTGAAGCAATGCGGTTTATTTTTCGACGTGCAAGAGTCGACATATGATAGAAGGAGGTATTCCGGTCCCCTTGGATCATCCAGTTTAGTCTAGATTTCAACATCCAAAGATCACGCTCTTGGTCTAAGATGCTCTCAAGATCTTGTTGTAGCAAATTTTCCAAGTTGATTAAAGAGCTGTTCGGATTATTATATAGCGCCTTCTGAACACCATAAATTCTGGCCATAATTCTTCTTTTCTTCTGGTGTATGTTACCGAAATGGTTTTTGTTCCATGCTGTTGCTTCCCTCGAAAAACTGTCAACAGCCTCAGCTAAGTTCCTATTTCTACTCCAGGCCTTAGAAACAATGGCCTGTTGAGCTTCACTGATCTGGCAGGGAAAGCTTCCATAAGAACTGGGCAGTGATCAGAGTGACATCTCGGGAGGTGAGTAACTCTAGCATCCGGGTAGAGGACGCACCAACTCGGGTTCATAAAGAATCTGTCAATTCTTTCTAGAATTAAATTGTTGAGGTCTCTCTTATTAGTCCAAGTGTACCTCGGACCCGAGAATCCCATATCCACCATGTTGCATCTATCCAGACAATCCTTAAAAGCCAGTGACCTGTTAACACTAACACCTCTACCCCTAAATTTATCTTCCTCAATCAGGGGCTCATTAAAATCTCCAGCCAAAACCCACGGCAAGCTATGTAACTCTGCAACTTTGGCTAGATTTTCCCACAGGATGCATCTCTCCTCACTCCTAGGACTAGCATAAATAGCAGAGAAAATCCAAGAGAGATTAGAGGATCGAACCTTGACTTCAACGTGGATTTCCTGTTCTGTTTTGGCCAAAGCTTCCACCTCTACTTTATTTGAATTCCAAAGTAACCATAAACCGCCAGAGTAGCCAATGGTCTCTGTATGAATTGCCCCATCCATGGGAAGCCTGTCAATAAAACCCTTCCAACTCTCATGTGAACTTTCTCAAAAATATTATTAAAAAAAAAAAAAAACTCCCATGTGGATGTGCAAGAAAATATTGTGCTTATATCATTGATTTTACATGTGCGAATTCGTGTATTCCAATCAGCTCAACTAATAAAGTCTCTTGTTATTGAAGAAGAGATTTGGGATTCAATCCCTACTTACACTAAAAAATCAATTGATGTCTTGGTATAATGATAAAGTTAGGATCCATGACCTACCTCAAACTTTTGGACTTAAGACTAGATTGTTGTTGTTTGGAGGCCTGCCGGATGTGTATATGACAATATGAGTGCCTAGGCCTAACAATAATTGTGCTAACCATTTTGTAATGACCCCACTATGTGTGATTTCTATTGCCAACTTAGCTACTATTTACACTTTGATTCTTATTCTCTCAAAACAAAGAGGTATCTTTTTCATTTTCTTAATGTGATTTATGGTTAGATTCAAGCTGATTGGTTCCCATCTGAGACAACAGAAGGGTGTGCCAAGGCAATTTTGGACAGCGCTTGTAATGGAGACATGTATACTTGACTGAGCCATCTTGGATGAAGGCAGGATTTTGGGTCAAAACCTTGTGTCCTGAAGTATTCAAATGGTGCCTCCACTCACTTTTGGTTAGTAGGCCTCGGAGTTCAAAGAAGGACTAGGGCTGAAATGAATAGCTAAACAGTTCCAACTTGACTTTAGAACAAACTTAAATATGCCCGTTTATTTAATAAAAAAGTCAAACTCAAGCCTAGTCTGGCTCGACTATTAACAAGCTGAAACAAAATAATGTATTCGCAAACAAGCTCAGGAGCATGAGTCGATATAAGTATACATAATATGTTTGTGAATGTATGTGTGTGTGTGTGTATACACTTATATAGACTAAAGATTGAATTGCGTAAATTTGTCAATAAATTCATAAGATATTAAATTATTATTTATAATTTACTAATAATATAAATAGTCCATTTCATAATAAAAGTTACATAATATTTATATGAAAAAATTAACTTTCAACAATACAAGGTTGGTGGATCTACCTTTTATAAGTTCATAAACGAAAATCAAGCTATTTGATTAACTCAAACAATATAGTTTCAACTATAATTTAGTTATTATTAAATTTGTGAAGGGGTAAGAGTTTACTATATATAGAAAAATAATAAGTTAATCATGTTGCATGTGAACAAGTTCGAGCTCGGCTTACAAGAGAATTAACCAAGTCTAAACATATAATCTACTTTGATGACAAGCTCAAGCGAGACGTTCGAAAAAAGGGACTTATGATTTATAGTTTAGAGTTAAAATATTAGGTTGACATGTTAAATCAATATCTGGTCACGAAGATCTTAAAGTGTCTTTGTTTTTTCTAGTAAACTTTATCAAATTTTGAACAAATTAGATAATTAGATGTCATCAAATCAAAGTTTTTTTTCCCCCTACAAATAGTTTCAGCAGTATTAAGCCCCAAGATCGGCACTCATCAGTCTTCCCATTGGAAAGAGGCAGAGGTACCACTAAGCTATAAGGTAATGAAATCAAAGTAAATTTTGAGATACATGACCAAATACATAATCAACATTCAGGTGACTCATCACTCAAGTCTAATGGACTTCATGACTTTGGCAAGACGTGTATAAGTAACAAGTGGTAAACTTTTCATCTCATTCTACTTTTTATATCAAATAAACTTCATATTTATGAAAAAAAGTCAAGATAATGTGTCACAGCACATACTAATCTGACAAGAACTAGAAAATAGTAACACTGCTCATTAAACATTCAAGACGTCATGCATCTTGGTATTTTTCATCTAGCTCTAACAACTAATGCAAGCACAAGGAAATGAGAATGCCACAGAGAAACTCTGCATGCCTTTCTTCAAGAGGTCAGCGGTTTCATTTTCTAAGTGATATTGCTTACAAGAAATCCACATAAGAAACTTTTGAGAACAGGCCAACTGTTCAATGAACTTGTTCCTGTGATCACCCCTCTTCAAGGCAAATCTCGACAATGACATCTCTAAGGGATATTTGCTCTAGGAAGCAATCCAAAACCTAAGAAGAAAAGTACAAATGTGAAAGAACAGCATAAAATACAAGCTAGATATCTTGTTGCAAGAATATTGGTGATTTTATGGATAAAAACTTTTTACATAGAAGACAGACTATATTGAAATATTTAGGCAAAATGGTGAACTAATCAATTCAGTTGAAATACTAATGCAACAGAAAAGGAACTACAGCCCCAATGAGAGGTCATATGGAAAGAACTTATAGTCAAACAATGAGGAGAGATACTCGCATGAATTTTTATTTTTATTTTTGAAATGGTTAGAAATCTCCTAAGCTACTACCCATACCCCTCCCTTCACCCTCAACCCCTTACCTAGGGAGGTGCCATCAGACCAAATGGGTCATTGGCAAGATACTCGCGTAGAATTGCTTCTGCTGTATCTCTTCAAGTTCATTGTCCCAGGATGCAACACACAAATCAGGAAAGAAATACAAGGCCAACAACTGTCAGGGCACTTTTGAGTGTCCAAAATAACGCCTTTTGCTTCTTTCATCTTATCAAGATCATATTTCTGAGTGACATCACCATAACAAATTACCTGCCACTGGAAATGCCCTTATTCAGCCATCATCAGTTCTCTTCCAATAATTTCTCAATTGAGAATGCAACCATCATATTTGATAATCATTAGTTTTTTATATTACACAATTTCAGTTTTAGTTTTCAGAAGTTAGTTTTCTCTTGCTCACTTTGTCCAGCTTTCACCATCTCGTTGGTTAGACAATCACATGATAGAGCCAAACGGTGCCATTTTCCAGTAACTTTAAAAGTGGCTGATGTGTTGTAACAACAAAGTCGGGAAAGCCACGTTTTTGCACTTAAGAAGCTTAGTTGATCAAACCCAGTAGATTCATAAGAACCTAAGAAGTTTATTTAAAAGCGATAAGAACAACGTAGAGCAGATGAAAGTCCACAACTAGGAATTTAAGGAATTAGTCTTAGCCTCTTAGGAATGAACTCAACATTGTGGTAAGCAATCCAAACATCCTTAATACTCTTTATCTTTAATGCATAGGAAGTTCAACAATTTTTTTGCATAAAAAATTGGGACTGATGGCTTTACTTAATGAAGATGAAAGTTGGAGTAATATTCAAACTAGGAAAAGAAATATCATCTATCAGAGTCTTCTTCTCTACTTTTTTCCCCCAAATAGCAATCTACAAATCATAGCTAACCTCATAGTTTGGAAATTCAAGAAATTTACCTAAGCCGCAGCACTGTTTCTTCAGAGCTTGACCTCCACATCAACACCAGCAGGAAGATCAAGTTGCATCAAGGAATCAATTGTTTGTGCAGTTGGGTAAAGAATATCAATGAGGCGCTGGTGTGTACGGATCTCAAAATGGAATCTTGCATCCTTGTGCACATGTGGTGATTTGAGTACGCAATAGATTCGCTTCTTGGTTGGTAATGGAACAGGACCCATGGTTTTTGCATTTGTAGTCCTTGCAGCATCCAATATCTGCTTGCAGGAGTCCTCTATTAGGGGCACCCAGTATGATCTAAGCTTAATTCTGATTTTCTGCTTTGGGGCCATCTGCAAACAAAACGTCATTTTAGATTATTGCAATTCTACTAGAAAGGTAGAAAAAATGACAGACAAATAGTTCTAAACAGAAAAGATATATTTTGATTTTTCAGCTAGCTCTGACTTCTTTGTTGTTGGCCTTGTGGTTATTTTTCAACAACTTAAGGGTTGTTCATATGGCCATTTCATATATCCTTAATGGCCAAGCAGTAGTGAAGGATGTGAATTAAATCTCTAAAGCAACTAAAAAGTTCTCTTTGTCGCAAGCCAAAACATTTGCTGCTTAGCAAGGTGCTGCATTATAAACAAGGTGGTACTATTATTGAAGAGAGTGACTACATGATCTATTGGTTGATGTTTACACAGAAGTCCGTTCCAGAATCAGATAGGTGAGAGGAATAGTCGCAGCTCGCAGGCAACAGTTGAGTCAGAACTCTAGCGTATGAATATATAAGAAAAGGCAAAACTGACATATGAGGAGCTACTTCATTGACAAGAACATTTCCAGACTAAAAACTGAACTTGACTAATCCCAACTGTCTGAGGAACATCTTTTACATGGAAATAGGAAATGATTCACTTAACTCCAAATTACAATCTTGTACATGTAATCCTGTAGCAACTTACTCCTCGGGATCATAGCTTCATCTTCAACTCCATTGAAAAACAGATTTTACAGTACAAGACTTCAAATCAATTTCTTTAGCAGTGAAAGTCACTCTCATGAAATAAAATCCAAATTGCACAAAGTATTACATAGTAGGGGTGTCAAATGGGTGGGTTTGGGGTGGGCATAATTAAGATGGGTATATAAAACTCATTTACCCATTAAAACTCATTTAACTAATTGCTTCTAACCCAAATCCAACACAACCCAATTATTATGGGTAAACCCCCAACTCATCAAATTACCCAATTATCAAAATTACCAAAATGCTATTAAAGTGAAAATTCCATTACTTTCTTGAATTCCCTTTTCCACTCTCTCTAGTCTCCATTCTTGGGAGTAAAAAATTCCAGCACATCCACATCAGCAATTATATTAAAAATCCAAATAAAAAAATATTTTCTTTTCTTTTCTGTTTTCTCTCACTTTCTTTGCAACCAAACAATGCAACAAATACAAAGAAATGTCATTTCAAGCTCAAAACTTTCCGTGGAAAAAAGAAAAAACTTTTCTTTACAATGGCCTCAGTTGCGAAAAAACTTCTTGTTGTATCAACAACGATCTTTCCTCCTCATCATCTTCTTCTTCTTTCTAGAGAGCCTACGGCAGCGGCTGCTGCTCCGATCTTGGCCAATGCACCGGTGGCGGCTCCCATGTCGGCTTCTGCCTCCGCCAATGCCGCCCAAGATTGGACCAAGCTCCTTCACGATAATTTTCTTCTCCACTACATCCTCACAAAATGAAAATCGAAAATCCAAACTTTCTTTTTCTTCTTCTGATTCTCATTTCTGTGTTTGTTTTTGCTTTTACAGTGATTCTGATTGGTTTCTATGAAGATCTGATTCAACGGGTTTGGCTAAATTCGCTGGTTTGATTTTCGATTTCGGTGTATTATGGGGAAGATCTACAAGTTTCAGTGGTAAAAAGCTGTGATCTTTTTCTTTGTTTATTGTATTTTTGTGTTCTGTATTTTATTTCGTCTTTTTATGAGGTTTTGTGTAGAGAAGAATAGTGAAAGATCAGAGGGAGAGAGCAAGCGAGAGAGAGAAGTGTTTGGAAGCCGAGAAAATGAAGGAAAATGAAAACCCTGAAAAATTGAAACGTCTGAGGTCTTCTTCTCTCTCTCTTTTTCTTTTTCTTTTTTTTCTTTTTTATGGGAAGGGTGGGTTGAATTTGGGTAAATTGTTTTTGAGTTAAATAGGCCTTATTGGGTTTTTATTTAAAAACCAATAATCACTGGGTCTAATTGGGTTGATGCCCATTTAACCCAACTAATAATTGGGATTCAATTAGAGTGGGTGAGTTTGGGTGGGCAAATGGGTTTGGACTTACTTTGCCACCCCTAATTTTTTCAAATACATACCCCACACCACAACTCATTTCTTTTCTGGACCGAGATTTGTTTGGAAATCGTGATTTTGTGTCCAGGTCTACCCTTTTTTTTATCGATAATTTGTTAAATGATTTTGGGATTTTTTTTTTTTTTTTTAAATTAGCTTGTAATGTGCTTTTGTACTAAAATCTCATTATTTCTCTTTCTCTGTGTGTGTGCTTTTCTTAGGGAAAAAAAAATGGGAAAGAATGTCCTAAAACAACTTTCAACTTTAGGGATACACTAACACCACTTGAATTTTTTTTTTTTTTTTTTTTTTTTAGCATTAATACCTAAACTTCATACATGTGTCAAATAGTTATTTATATTAGTGTATCGTTTAATAAACTAATTTACTAGTAATGTGACATGCACAACGTGGACAAAAAATAAAAACAAAGCCAATTGTTGCAAACTGATTGAGAAGATGAGACAAACTTAAGGTCTAGGAAAGGGGGAGAAAGAGAGAGAGAGAGAGAGAGAGGGAGGGGTTGAATTAGACAATGCCATTAGCGATCATGTTGAAGCCAAATTTTGTGGCCTTGCTAGTTGCCACTGGTTGTGCCATTCATGGTCTTGCTTTGAATAAGAAATTGATTAATTGTAGGTTGATATTCTTAACCCATAATCAACTTGAATTAACGTAATTAATTATTTGAGTCAAAGTGGGTTGACCTTCTTTGACACGATCTTATTTGACCCATATAATTAAATATCCTTTAAAAAAAATATCTAAACCTACATTTAAATTTTTTTTTTTTAAATGTGCAATTAAAAATTTTATAAGGGTTAAATTGTAATTTTGATCCAACAAAACCTATTATACCTAAGCTTCTATCCAAACAAGCATAAACTCATTTCTACTTTCTAGTTATAGTAGAGTTGTCATTGCTGTTGATGTTGATGCTGTCTTTTTCTCATCAATGAGTTCTCTCTCATGTTTGGATTTTTTTTCTCTCCTCTTGCATTGTTTTCATATCATTTCTTCCTTTCTTTGAAGTTCTCCGCAACCAACAACAATTAAAATAGAATCCCAATGACCTTCTTTCATTAACTTTCTCATGTATCGTCTTTTTTTTTTTTTTTCTTTTTTTTTCTAAGTAGTGATATTACTCTTTTGGCTAGTGTGGATTGTGGACACTCTATTTTGTACTGATTTATTAAAAATCCCTAGTCTCAATGATGAAAAATCCCAATGCCTACCAAAATGAATATAACTGGCCTAATCCTCTCTCATCAAGTATAAAAACAAATAAAGATTTGTTTTTACAACTAAGGTGTATACTCAACTTTCTATGTTTGAATACATTATAAATAATACTAACCCAACTCTAAACCACTATCAATAAAAGTACAAGTAAAAAAGTATCACACTAAGGGTGAGTTTGGTTCAGCTTTTTGATATTGTGCTTTTTGAAAAAGTGGAGGTTTTAAAAAGTGCAGTATGAAACTGGGCTTTTTGAAAAAATTGAGTGTATGTTTGGTAAAATCTGTTAAAAAGTGTTTTTTGAAAAAACTGAATGTTTGGCTAGCACTTATAAAAGTGATGGTTTGAGTGGTAAATTACCAAAAAAGACAATGTATATATAAAGGAGTTTATTTCATACTTAAATCAACTACTTCATAATACTTAAATCAATTTTTCTTCATTCATTTCTAAAAACTACATTCATAATATTTTTACAACACCTTCACAAAAAATCATTTGTGATAAATTGATATTGATTTTAATTTGAACGTACTATTAAAAAAAAAAAATTTCTTTCTAAAAAAATTATATTTTTCTCACCAATATCAACTAATAATAACTTACCACTTAAGATTTATTGTGAAAGTATTTTGAAAATAATGTGATAGCATTTCCTTCTTTTTTTCATTCTTCTTTTTTCCCCCTCTTTTTTTCTCCTCCACACACGTACCCTTACTCTTTTCTTTTTTTCCTTCTTTCCTCTTTTTTCCCTACCACTTCCTCCAAACTCCAGAACATTCTTGAGAGCTCTCATTCTTCCTCTTTCTTTTTTTATTTTCTTTCTTCCTTTCTCCCTTTTCTCTTAGTACTTCATATGCAAGTTTCTTTCCCTCTATCCCATCAAAACACACAAACTTAAAGGTCACACACAACCACACCATTTGATTCTCATCAAACGAAGATAGAGAAAGGGGGAAATCGCCAAGGGAGGAAAATTGCCTCCGTCGTCTGCTGATCTGCTCTGCCTTCACCACCACCTATCTTCCTTCCCACCACTTGTTGATCTCTTCCCCACTACCAACAACATGCGATAGAAATGGGTCAAATGGGTTTTTTCTTTTTTTTTGGGTTCTGATTTCATTATTAGGTTCCTTTGTAAAATTGTGTTATAAACAAAGAGATAAAATTGGGCTTTTAAGGAAAACTATTAGGTAATTTGGGAAATTTGTGCAACTTCCAACGGTAACATGAAACGCACTTTTGTGCTTTTTTGCAATGGAGCTCCTTGCTGCTTTCACAAATGAAAACGCACATTTTATTTTTTTTGGTTTCAAAAAGCATGTTTTAGCTTCAAAAAGCTGAAACAAACAAGCACTAAGATGAAACCGATGTATCTTCAAGATTTAAAACAAGTTTAGAGCCTACTCTAAAACTTAGGTGTAAAAGAATCGACATAATACATTTGTTATGTGTGTACTTAAATATTTTTTTATTTTCTATTTAAATTTTTTTTTGATATATAGTTTTTCTTTTTGTGGATGACTTGATGAATTCTAACATACTGTTTATTTGTCATATATACATGGTAAAAATTATTTGAAAGCGTTACAAATATATAAAACAATAATAAATTTTTAGAATGTAACATTCAACTAAAAAGTCACATAACACTATTTGAAAATTCTCTTGTTGTGGGTTCTAGTTAGCTCAATTGATAAATTTTATTGTTGTTGTTAGGACATATGTGGAACTTGTTAGAACATATGTCATTGTAAATTGACTAATCCTTTGACAAAATGCACTTTACTTATAATTTGGTAGATCTATGATGGGTTTAGTACTTCAAGGAACACGAATTCAAGTCTAGTATTGAAGCCATGCAAATCTGTCCAAGAAATAAGTGAAGAAGTGTTGTTCATTAAACCTCGATAGATAGCTCGATAGATAAATCTATCGAGGTTTAATGTTTAATTCTCGACAGCTCTCGACAGAAGCTGTATCTATCGAGAATTATGAAATTTAGATTTCTAGATCTGTTTTTCACGCATATCCAAGATATTTGTGTAGGGTTTCTTTTCTCACAACCCTAGACATATATAAGGATTATTTTAAGGACCATCTAAGGTGATCCAACTTGATGTAAAGTGATTATTCACTCAAATTGTGACCGGAGACAATTTGCCCTAGTTCATCTTTCTCTTGTAGAAGCTGCTGCATCTTTGCGCCAAGGGTTTTGTAACCAAGGAGCTTCTTGATCTTCATCTTCTAGATGAACTGAAGAATTTTGCAGCCAACATCTTTCTCAAGTTGGTGTGTTAGTCACGTACTTAGATCTGTGCATCGATTGGTTAGTCACGTACTAGGAGCCGTGCATTGAAAGGAGAGACTGTCACTACATTACAAGTCTAATTGTGTATTGGGGTAAGGGTTCAACTGTAAGGTGGTATTAGGTACTGGAATTCCTTTTACTTGCAACCGTTTGTTTTGATAACAGTAGATTCTCGGAAGTGGTGACCTTAAATTCACCCGGAGGGATTTTGCCTCGGTGGTTTTCCCCATTTGTAAACAAATCAACTTGTGTCAAATTTAATTTTGGCTGCATTTAGTTTAATTGGTGATTTGTTTGTGCTACCATGCATAGTGCATGTAATTGAATCTAATTAATTAATTTGGATAATTAATTGATTTAATTTACCAAAAGGGTCAATACATTCTTGGCCTATCAGTTGTCGAATAAGAGATTTAGGCTTCAAACTCACCTACACTAAAAACTATTTGGTGTCTTTAAATTCAAGACCAAGGTGATTTATTATATTCTTAACCAGTGAAACCACACACTGCATACCCATATTGGTCTTAACGTCAAAATAGATTGGTCTCAAAATTGAGACCAAATTGAATAAGACTAGAACTTGTGGTGTGACTGAATTTTAAAACAAATGGCTCATATGGCCATTGAAATGGTTAGAATTTGTTTCAACAATCGAGTCATCATAATCTTTGAACATGATCAACAATTGATAGAAACTTGGTTTGACATCAATAGTTTTTCATATTCCCTATCTTCGAATAAGAACATCAAATCTAATGGACCGTTTTGATCCATTGATTCATTGGCAATTTTTTGCCATTCAAAATTACACTTCTTAAGATTAAAATCAAGGGACACTTCACACCCCCTGAATTTTAATTCTTGAGTTTGAACCTTTAGTGAAATTTCATGAAGACATTGACATATCTCATGAAATTCTTTCCATAGTATCTCATTACGTTCATATAATTTTGGAATGATTAATGTTCTTGATTTCTTTCAAAAACTTCATTTGGGTCAAGATGATCCACAAAGTTGAACCTTTAGGCAGGTTCCATATGGCCACTTTTTCTTTAATTTAATTTCACTTGCACTTGCACTTGACATCTTCTTCTTCTTCTTCATGTTCATCTAATATGGCCGTGTTTTCTTTAATACGGCCATAGATTGCATCAAGTGCAACTCTTAAAAACCTATCCAATTTGGCATACCATCTATCACTGTGGTTGCCAATTATTTATTTGACAAAAATAAATTCTTGGTTGATGAATTTATTCTTGCAGTGTGTGGGTTTCATACAATGTGTGGAGAAGTCTTCTAGCAGCTAGGGATCTAATTAAGGAAGGTTCAAAGTGCAAACCAATTTTTTTGGGAGAAGTTCAGCCTAATCTATTGGTGAAGGACTTGATTCATGATGCCACTGGACAATGGGATAGGGATAAGGTGTTTGATCTTTTTGCTCATAAGACACGCATGGAAATTCTGCAGATGCCACTATCAAGGCTGTCCTCACGAGATAAACTGGTTTGGAAGGAAAATAGGTCTCAAAGTTTCTTTGTTAAAACAGCATATCAAGTCGCACTTTGTATGGGGCAGTAGCAACGAGTTGAGCACTCTAGTTTGATGGCAGAACATAAAATTTGGAGGAAGTTGTGGAGCTTAAATGTACCGCCTAAAGTAAGAATGTTTGTATGGAGGGCATGTTCAAATGTTTTGCCGACTCGGGACTCGTTGGGGAGATAAACACATTGGGGAGCTTTCTTGAGTAATTAATATAACATATAGAGACACACTTTAACCCAAAAGGCCTAAGCCCAATGGGTATGTGCTCAGTTATGTTATATTAACTACTCATTCTTCTTATCTTTATTCAATGTGGGACTTCACTCACACGTGTAACCCAACAAATCTGTATCGCCGAAAGATTAACATTGATCCAAGATGTAAATTCTGTCGCCGACACTTGGAGTCCACTACCCACTTGCTTTGGGAATGTCCTTTTGCACAAAATTTATGGGCCTTTTGCAGAGGGAAGCTTCAAAAATGTTCAAATGATGCTCAAGATATATTCATGCTTTTTAGGTGATTGATGGACAAACTTTCTCAACAGGAGCTAGAACGATGGGCGGTGACAGCTTGGGCAATTTGGAATGCTCGAAATAAATATTATTTTGAACGTATCCAAATTCAACCCAAGTCTATTCTTGATGGAGAACTTGGTTTTTTGTAGGAGTATCAACATTTGGTAGTTGCTCAATCAAGCAATTGAATGTGATCTGATAATTTCTACATATCTGATGTGTTTTTGCATAGTGTTATTTTTTTGCATAATTTTTTGTTTCTGCAGAAACTGTTTTGTTTTTCTGGATATCTGTTGCTTGTACAGTATAGGTCCGGTAATGTTGTAATAGTTGTCCGACTCCTCTGCTGGTTTTATAGGTTTCTATGTATTGTTTTTGAATTCTGCAGAAGTTGTTTTCTGCATAATTCTGCATTATTGTTCAGCTGTTAGCAGAGGGTTAAATACCCCTGTTTATCTATGTAATGTTCTGATGTAATGGTGTGGTCTATGTAGAAATAGTGTGTTTTTTTGCATAATTGTTTTGCTGTTAGCAAAGGGTCAAAGGTTCAAGTTCCCCTGTTTTGTTTGCAGGGTTCTTATGTACTCTTTGCATATTTTATCAAATAAAATTTCTATCTTTTATCTCAAAAAAAGAAAAAGAAAAAAGAAGACATGTTGCCTTGAAGAAGTTCTCTTTTTTCTCTTTGATGTGTTTGGTTGTCTTCTTCTTCTTGCCAAAGCCTTATTTAGTAGGCATGGAGGGAAGTTTTTTCCAGCCCAAATCTACCCCCGCAAAACAAGGGAGGGGTGGTCATTGGTAGGAATTAACTACTCCATCTTCCATGCAATGTGACAAGTGTTTTCCACAAAGCATTTTTGCCAAAAGGCACATGTCATTGTTAATATACTCCCACATGTTACGCCTACCAAGTCGCACGAGTATTTTTTTTAGTACTACATTTAGCTTTATGCCGACAAATAATTTTAGGGTAAATAATAACCATATCTTTGTCTTGAAATTATTTTTATGGTATAAACAAGAGGTTCTTGTTAACATAATTGTCATGGCAATGGCACCACCTTCATCTATAATCATCGTATATGCAACAATAATTTTCACCTCCAATCATCACATATGCAAACATATTTCCAAAACTATCTAAATATTTTACTCATATATGCAACAATAACATGTACAAACATAATATATTTTGTCTTTAATCTCTGATAAGTATCGAACGTCATAAAATTTATTTTCAAATGAGAATATGAGTCATTTAAATATTATACCTAAATATATTTTAATGTTAAAAATTATTTTCTAAATTTAATAGAGATTTACAAATAGTAAACTGAGTTGCTACTTTATCTGTTTAAATTTATCCATATAACTTTCCATTTGTGAAGTATAATTTAAATTCATACTCCAAGTATTAGTGGTAATCATGAGAATATTTTATATGTTTTGATATCTTCCCTTCAGTTTTTTGTATAACATAATTAGTAACTCATTAATTGTTTATTGGAATTTTTTTTTTTAAATTGTAATTATATGATTTTTGAACCTCCTCACTTGTGTATAAAGCCTACTTTTATATATTAAAAACTCATGATTATGTTTAAATATATATATTTATGTTATAACTTATGTTTTAAATTCAATAGAGATTTACAAATAATAAAGTGTGAGTTGCTAATTTTATTTATTTTAAATATTATCCATATAAGTTTCCATTTATAGAGTGTAATTTAAAATTCATACATTCAAGTATTTAAGTTTAAATAGTCAATATTTTAAAACCCTTGTATTTGTTTTTTCGTTAGATGTATTTAAATTTTTTGTGATGGTTTTTTTTTTTTTTTCATAGGATACTTGATTATTCTAACATATAATGTTTACTTTTTCATATACATTTGTAAACCAAAATAAACTTCAATGTTGTTATTGAAAGCTAGATATACTACAAAGATGTATGGTAACCAAATAAAAAAGGATAAACTATGTTCAACCTAGTATGATTTAACAACAATGCATTGAGACAAAACTGAGAGAAATTAGCTATTGTTTTAGGTTTGATTTTGAGTTTGACCCATACCTCCATAGGATGTCTAATCATGTTTAATCTCACATACTTAACCATATTAATTGCGTTTTCAGTTAAGCTCCATTCTCTAGTATGATCTACCAACTATTTTGTTAAAAGTATGGTTCATCGATCAGAATCTATGATTGTAGTTGCAATCAATACAATTTATCAACTTTTTGATTGTTGGAATTCAAGATTATTTACAATCTTTTCAAGTTCCAAAAAGTCTGTGGATGGATTTTTGAATTGGGATACAATTTTGTTATTGGAGTTTTAAATTGGTATTGAATTTTTTATTAAAAAATATTTGAAATATTTTTATAAAATTTTACATTTAAATATCTTTTTTTTATATTTTTAAATTATTTCAAAAAACAGTTTTTATTAAATTTATGAATCTTCAGTGTTAAAAAAAAATAACAAAAAAAAAAAAAATACATTGGATAATTGAACAAATTTAAAGTAATAGAATTGAATTGACTTGAATTTTAGGAAAATTTAGTGTGTGTAAAGTCTATAAAATGTTAATGTATATGTATATGTATATGTTTAAGTTTATGTTTATGAACTTTTTATTAAATATTGTATTCAAAGCAAATGGTTGTTCGTTTTCTACATTGTATCCCTTTTAAGATTAATAAATGGTATGTGAAAAGTAAACATGATAGAATTAATTAAGCATGATAAAAAACGTAAAAATTTAAAATTAATATTGAAAAATTAAAATCCATTAGGCACATATATATTTGAGGTGTATATGTTATGTTTTTCTTAACCATTGGTTTTGAGTGTTTGGTTTTAGACAAATTTCTCTATTTGAAGGTCATATATTATTTGAAAATGGTGTTTGGGTTCTTAGGCCCAAGATTTTCCTGTTTTATGAAAAACAGATGAGTCTTAAAGCCCAATATTTAAATAGTTAAAAGAATAGGCCCTTAGGCCAAGAATTAGGACATTTATTTATTTTTATTTTATAAATTTTTCTAAATTTGAAGATCATATTTTGCTTATTTATGTTCTCTCTCTCTCTCTCTCTCTCTCTCTCTCTCTCTCTCAATATTGTCCTTTAAAAAAATAGTTTTCCCTCTTTTCGGGTTTGTAATATCTTTCCCTTTTTCAAAAGAAAAGGGATTGTCTCGATCGTGTAAATTGCTGCATCCTGTTCGGAAAGAGAATGGACAAGTAATTGCAGAAGGTCCTTAGTGTCATGGATAAATCATAAATAAGCATGCAAACATATTTGAACTTCTTTGACATCCCCTCTGCAATGTTTAACACACCTTTCCCAACTTCTTTTGTATTTGGAAAATGCACCAACTAGAGACACAAAAAAAGGATATCAATACGATGTAAAAATTTTCTTATATTTAAAAAAAAAATTTAATTTTATGAATTTTTATAGTGTAATATTTTTTTTTTTTTTTAACATCTTAGTTGCTTAATGGTGATCATCTAATGAAATTGAATAAAATTAAAAGTTAAAGGATTAAATTGAACAATATCAAAGTTACAAAAATGAATTGAATTTTGGGCAGTTTAAAGGGTATAATTTTAATTTAGCCTATAAAAATTTAATGTATATGTATATGTTTATACTTATGTTTATGAAGTTTTTATAAAATGTTATATATAAAAATGGTTACTATTTTATCCTATCACTTTAGGATTTTTAAAATAATATATGAAAAGTAAACGTGATATGTTTGAATTGATTAAATATCTTGTGTAAAAATATAAATTAAAGAAAAATATTGAAATATAAAATGTCATTGAGTGCATATATACCTGTGGTGTAACTTAATTTTTTCTTTGTCATTCATTTTGAGTGTTTGAGTTCTAAACAAATTTCTATATTTGAAGTTCAGCTTTTGCTTATTTGTCCTATCTAATGTTATCTTATTTCACATGTTTTGACATGTTAAAAAAATTGACTGTTTGATTCTTTTACAAGCACCATAGGCATGGTGGTGTATGATCTTGGTAGAAGGTGTCATGGGTGAAATGATGGCAATTGAATTTCATATAAGTAAGATCGACTTCAAGTTGAGATTGAAAGTGTGAATGAGGTTTTATAACCACTGAAGGTAAACTTTACCTCTTGAAGTAAATGAAATTTGGAGACAGATTTTGAAAATGAGTGTGATATGAATTGAAAGTGAGAATGAGATTTTATGATGATTTAAGGTATTTTCTCTATTTCATTTTGAAATGGAATAACCAGCCTCAGAGGTTTTCTTTTAAAAACCTTTGTATGGCTCGTGATGGCACTTGATTTGATTGTGAGGAATTTTGAAATTGGGGCAGTCGAAATTGTATGATTGTGAAAGGGATATGACTTTCTTTCAAAATTTGGTTGTGGGGTATTTTTGAAAATCTTTCCTTTAGGGCATTTTTTGGAAATACTTTTGGGCTTTTGGCCTGATTCGGAAAATTTTGATATTTTATAAAACTTCGGGTTTTTAGATTTGAAATTTTGAAGGACTTCTTTTGTTAGGTTCTAAATGTTTAGAACAATTGGCAAATCGTGAACACAAACTTGTCTAGATATAGATCTTAGAGTCTATAGGTTTTATTAGACAATGCTCAAGGTGATTCAAGTCAAGATTCAAGAACATACAAGCTGCAGAAAGAAGACTTCATATTCTGCCTGGTTTGATCGATTGAAGAACAGGCTCGATCAATCGAAAATCATATCTGCAGAATTTTAAGTCGGCCCAAACAGCAACTTAAGCCCATTAAGGATTAGGGTTTCAGATCTACTTCTCCCACTATATAAAGGAAACCCTAAGCCACGTTTTTGAGACTTTTTAGAGAGAAAAGAGAGTGCCTCTTTTGTATCTAGGGTTTTGTATCGAAACCTCTCTAAGGTCTTTGTTGCTCATATTGCTATTTGTGTGAATCTCTTGTGAGATCATTGAGGAGCTTTCCTTCACACAAGCTTAGGATTATCAAGGAGGAGATTCGTTCAAGAACTTGATGATCATTCAGTTGCTGCTATAGGAGCTTAAAGAAACACAAGCGGGTGTGCTTGTACTTGCTGGAGAATCCAAGAAAGAAGGAGTCCGTGGATTTGGAGCTTGCACGTGGTCGTGTCAGTAAGTTCTACTGGTGGGTAGCATTAGGAAGTTGAGCGTGGGTGCTTGTAAGTCCTTTTGTATGAACTTCGATTCTTTCATATAATGGATTCAAGTTTACCTTGAGGATAGCTAAGTTAAATCCTCCCCAGGTTTTTTACCGGTTTGGTTTTCCTGGGTGATCATATCTTTGTGTTCTTTATATTTCCGCTGCTTTATATCTTGATATGATTATTTGATTGTGTTAACCTAGATTTGCATAATTTGACTAAGTTAATCACTTGGCTAATAAACTAGGTTAATCCAATTGTTATGTTTTAAGGGGTCTAAAAACCTAACATCTTTATTTGTGAATGATTTTGGGCTTTCAGACCTTAATTTCAAAAAGAACCTATCACTTGAAAAATGTTTTTGGACTTTTTGGACCAATCTTTGATAGAATATATTAGGCAAAAATCCAAAACTGACCCTCTAACTTTTAGCTTTTGTCATTTCAGTCCGCTAACTTTCAATTTTTTCCAATGTAGTCTTCTGTTAGAACTTCGTTAGTATTTTTCGTTAAGGGCTCAAAACGTTTGGCTTTTTTTTTTTTTTTTTAATAATTTTCAGAATTAAAGGAATTCTAAAAAAAAAACTGTTAAAAAACAAAAAAACAAATAACAAAAAAAAAAAAAAAAAAGAACTGTCTCGCGTACTGATTAGGGTTCCACCAAATACTTCCTGAGCCAACTTTAGATTCCCCGCAGTAGAGAGCAATGAGCAATCAACATCGTTCTTGCCCCTATATTTGGTTTGGGAATTTTGTTGAACAGGTGGAGAGCATAAGCAATATTGGATGATTTGCAATAGATATCCATCAGATGGTTAAGGATGTGGCGACATGGCTTGAACCCAGAAGCTATCATATGGGCGTGGGTGGTTCGATCTATGAAGAAGTTGATCTTTGGGAGCAACATAGTTGCAGTTGTGTGGCGTAATGATTGGCCACCGTTCGGATGCCCAATGTGTTTCTGACGTTTAGAAAGCTTGCAAGTCATGGTTCTCTTCCAGGCCCAGTCCCAACATGGTTCTTTTTTTTTTTTAACGTCTTTTAAAAAAAATTCCTTCAATTCTGAAATTATTTAAAAAAAAAAAGAAAAAAAAGAAGCCAAAACAGCATCGTTTTGAGCCTTTAACAGAAAACACTAACAGAAGGCTACATTGAAAAAAATTGACAAAACTAAAAGTTAAAGAATTGAAATGATAAAAGCTGAAAGTTAGAAGATCAGTTTTGAATTTTTGCCAATATATTATTTGAAAAAGGTCATTGGGCTCTTAGGCCCAAGGTTTTCTTTTTTTGTGAAAACTTTTTGAGTCTTGGAGTCTAGTATCTAAATACTTATATGGTTAAGAGAATGGGTCCTTAGGCCAAGATTTGATTGTTTGGAAAAACTTTGGGCTTTTGGGCCTAAGAATTAATGCTTCTTGAAAATAGGTTTGTTTTGAAGTTAGGCATATGATGCAAATTTTTTGTTAAGAGTTTGCTTTGGAAAGGTGGGCTTTGGGATCAAAATTTTGTTTGATTGTTATTTTTTAGGGTAGGCTTTGATCGGAGTGTCTTATCTTTGAATGTGCAGAAATTTTTGTTTGCATAGAAATTTTGTTTGTGCACAATTTTGTGTGTTTTGAATTTCGTTTATGTTGAATTTCTATATTTTTATCTTTGGGGAAGGTGGGCTTTGGGTCCAAAATTTTATTTGATTGTTATTTTTGAGGGTAGGCTTTGATTGAATTGTCTTATCCTTGAATGTACATGAATTTTTGTTCGTGCACAATTTTGTGTGTTATGAATTTTGTTCATGTTGAATTTTGTGTGTGCCATGGGATTTGTGCTTGTAGATGGAACAAATGGGAGAATACCTCTAGTGTGGATATGTTTAAAACTAGACAAGTGAATGTTTCTACATTTTCACGATGTTTTGTGACTTTTAATTGCGGCTTTGAGATCTTTTGATTGATTAAAAAGTCAAATGTTTCTATTTTAAGCCTATGGTTAATTCTAACTTAAGGTGATGTGCATAATTAGCACCAGACATTTGGCAGATTGCCTGCATACCTTTTTAGGGGAGAATCAGGTCCAAATGTAGTTAAAATGAATAAGAAAAACTTATGATTAATGATGATAAAGATACCTAGTCAAGGTGGAAGATGTAAACACTAAACCCAAAAACATATACCCAATTAAACACAAAACACATTCACAGTTGTGAAGTGTCAAAAGACTCAAAACAGTATAAAATAATATAATATTTTAACATATGCAAGTCGTAAAGCACAACAAGACATATAGAAAGTTGTAGAAGACTCAAATTCAAAAGCATAAACACAAATAGAGAAATATCTCTGCACAATGAGTACGACTGGAACCCAGAAGTGAAAAGTTGAGTTTCACTGTGGCATAGGTAGCGATTGGTAGTGGTAGGCCGGCAGGTTTTGGAGGCAAACAAACAATTCAGGTGGGAGACGACGGGGCAGTGTAAAGATATAAATATATGGATACAGTTTAGTTATAAAATTAGTTGTAGCATAAATTTATAACCTTACTCAACAAAATAAACATTATTACATATTTTGAAGATCTAACAATTGAATTGCATGTTATTTATGCTCTCAATGTACATGCCAAATTATTTACTATATGATCTACAAGCTTATATTTTATGCATAATTTTAAATTACAAAAAATTGCAACTTAAATAATTTATTGACGACATAATTATTGATCTTTAATTTTCTAGAAATCTTACAAGTTTGGAGGATATAAGAAGAAGATGTAATTCAACGGTGGATTTGTGTCAAAATTCACTTCTAATAAAAAGATATTGAGTAAGATTGTAGTCTAAGCTACAATCAATTTTGTAACTAAATTTTGTTCTAATTATATTTAAACAAAGGACAAAGTTTAGCTACAAAATTGGTTGTAATCTTAGGCTACAACCTTACTCTTTTTTTTTTTTAGAAAAAGCTACAACCTTACTTAATATCTTTTTATTGGAGGTGAATTTTGACAAATCCATCATTGGATTATAGTTTCTTTTTATATACTTCATGCTTGCAAAATTTTTAGGAAATTAAAGAATGATAGCTATGTCATTAATAAAATTTTAAATTGCAAGGTTTTGTAGTTTAAAATTATGCGTAAAATATAAACTTATAGATCATATAGTAAATAATATTCGATTGACAAAAAATTTGACATATGTATTAAGAGCATAAAGAACATGCAATTTAACAGTTAGAAATTCAAAACAAGTAATAATATTTATTTTATTCAGTAAGGTTATAGTCTTAGATTACAACTATTTTTCTAACTAAATTTTGTTCTTAAACACATATGAGGTTTTTTTAGTAAAAGCAAAATATTTGAATTTTTATACCAAATCTAATTGACAAAAAATATTTTCCTTTTTGGTGGATAATATTGCTGATTTGAGATTTGTTGGAGTTTGTTTGTTTGTTTGTTTTACTTATTTTTTATATTATCAAATTTGGATGGGCTATGGACAATGAATGGGCTGGATTTTTTTTGGGTTCCTCTTATCATTTTCTTTTTCTAAAAAAAAAATTCTCAACAATTTTAAAATTTGAGGAGGCCCAAATGGATTTTAAGGGAAGAGTAAGTCTCTGCAAATCATACACCATATAATAAAATTTGGGCTTAGAAGCCGTGGTTGTGCCAAATGGCTTCACCAAATTATAGAAATTTTATTAAATTTTTAGATTTTTAAAGAACTAAAAATGAATAGTATATTACCAGAACTCTAATTCATGTCTAAAAAAAACTGCAAATTAATATTAGATTAATCAAGACTCTAAGGGCCTATTTGGTTTAGTGATATCTCAATTTTCATAACTCAGTTTTCAAAACCCAAAACTCAAACCTAAAACTCATAACTCAGTTCTCAAACCTCACATTCACTCAAAAATTGCAAACACATGTTTGGACTTAGTTCTCAATTACATATCTCTACAACTTTTCTTCAAAACTATGGACCCCACCACTGGCACTACCCAGTGTTGCTACTGTTGCTACTCGTGTCTCTCCATCTCTATCTCTCTATCTTCTCCCTCCCTTCAACCCATAGCCACTCACGGCACCATCAACCACTACAACCACTACAAACCAATCCACCACCACTAACCCAGCCACTAGCCACCATCAACCACTACAAACCGATCAACCACCACAAACCCAGAAACCATCAACAAAACCCATTCATTAACAAAACCCAGCAACCATCAACAAAACCTGAAGAGGAAAAATTATACACTTGATGGCTTATATGACGGATCCATTGAGATCACCTATACTGGACGGATCCCATACGAACGGGCTCTATACCGACGGGTCAAACACCCATGCAGTGTCCGAATCAATTATCTTCAAGGAGCCCTAGTCAAAGGAACTCTTGCGGCTCACTCTTGGACATCTCAAAATCCTAGTATAAATGGAATTCTAAGGCAAAGAGGATTCTAGAAAATATGCGCATTAATGGAGATCTTCTCCATAAGAAAAAGTCTTGTTCATCACGTTTGGGATTGTTAAAGGAGACTCCTATAAGGAAAAGACTTCTGCTTCAAGGAAGAGAGATCAATCTTCGACTGCTATAAAAGCCCCAATACCCTCACAAATCGAGGTACGCATAATTGACCCTCTCTAGCACTCTGGAGTTGTAAAAATTTCTAACTTAACCTTCGGAGGGTAATTGGTCGGTACCACACCGGTGCTCTCTGCAGGTTTTCTCTTTTTGTTGTGCAGGAGACTTTTTGAGCGTGCGAGCAACGTATGACTCATTGGTGATTTTTTCGGCATCATCTGTTGGCACCGTCTGTGGGAAAGGCATTTCTTTCGTGATTCGAAAGCCACATTTTCGCTTCCCGAACAAAAGAGTTACATGGTGCTAACCCGCTCGATGGCAACCACCAATAACATCTAAGAGGAGGAACCACCCATGACTCCCCTCGAGAGACAGGTACAAACCCTCGCCGCAGCTGTGGAGCGCCTCACCAAGCAGAACTGCGACCTAGAAGAACAGCTACGCCAGAAAAACGCGGCACCAAACAATCAAAGAGAACAAGAAGGTACCAGTGCCATGCGAGGAGATCGAGATGGGCCTGAAGGTAGCAACGCCCCAAGCAAGCCAGAACGGCAAAATATCAGCCTCTCATCCCTCATTGATGTGGCTCCACCTCCTATTATCGCGGAGATGCAGGCAATGAAGGAACAAATGGAGGTCATGATGAATGCATTGAAGGGGCGAGTATCCAGCGACCTTGATGATTTGGTCAATCGAACAGACTCGCCGTTCACTGCGGCCGTCAACTCCTTCCCCCTACCACATAAGTTTCGAATGCCACAGATCGACAGTTATGTCCGGGTGAAAGACCCTTTGGACCATCTGGAGACATTCAAAACCTTGATGCACCTTCAAGGGGTCGCGAACGAGATAATGTGCAGGGCGTTCCCCACAACGTTGAAGGGAGCCGCGAGGATTTGGTTCAGCCGGTTGACACCAAATTCCATCAGCACTTTCAAGGAGCTAAGCGCCCAGTTCACTTCACACTTTATCGGGGGACGTAGGTACAAGAAGTCCACAGCGTGCTTGATGAGCATCAGACAGCGAGAGGACGGGACGCTGAGATCCTACATAACCAGCTTCAATTAGGAAGCACTTTCGATCGATGAAGCTGACGACAAGATACTGGTAGTAGCCTTCACGAATGGGTTGCGAAAGGGTAAATTTTTGTTCTCTCTATACAAAAACGACCCGAAAACCATGTCGGAAGTGCTCTACAGGGCCACCAAGTACATGAATGCGGAAGACGCACTGCTGGCCCGGGACGAAAAGCCCAGAAAAAGAAAGCGACAGGAAGACACGCGGCAGGACCAAGAACGGAAGAGACCCGGAACAGGAGACAGAAGGGACGAAAGGCGCCCTAAGCCCCCAGGAAGAAGGTTTACAAGCTTCACTCTGTTAAATGCCCCAATAGACCAAGTCCTGATGCAGATCAAGGACAAAGGGGCTCTAAATTTTCCAGGAAAGCTCAAGAGTGATCCAAGTAAGCGATCTAGAGACAGGTACTGCCGTTTCCACCGTGACCACGGTCATGATACAGCCGATTGCTACGACTTAAAGCAATAGATTGAGGCCCTCATCAGATAAGGAAAGTTGCAGAAGTTTATCAACAAGGAGAGGACGGATCCAAATCCCCAAGAGCACGCCCCCCGACGGGATAATGAGCATCAAAGACCCCCCATTGGAGACATACGGATGATTGTGGGGGGAACCGCGACTACTGGCTCTTCCAAAAAGGCACGAAAGACCTACCTTAGGACGGTCCATAACGTCCAGCTGACGGGGTCCGCGCAAAAGATGGCACGAAGGGAAAGCCCCAATGTTGGGTTTTCGGATGAAGATGCGTGACGTCTTCATCATCCGCATGACGATGCACTCGTTGTCAGCATACGCGTAGGGGACTACAATGTGCATCAGGTGCTGATCGACAATGGTAGCTCGGCAGATATCCTATACTACCTGGCATTCCAGCAAATGAGAATACAGAGAGAAAGACTAATACCGACGAACTCCCCATTGGTAGGCTTTGGAGGAACAAAAGTATTCCCATTAGGCGCGGTCATGCTTTCGGTAACAGTAGGCGACTATCCTAAGCAAATCACGAAGGATGTGACATTCCTTGTGGTCGATTGTTCGTCTGCTTACAATGCTATCCTCAAACAGCCCACCCTTAACTCGTGGAAAGCCGCAACATCCACATACCACCTAATGGTCAAGTTTCCTATAGAATATGGGACCGGCGAGTTGCGTGGAGACCAAGTAGCCGCACGCGAATGTTATGTTGCCATGCTAGAGATGGAAGATCACCAGCAGACTATGTGTATAGAAGAGTAACGGGCAACAGCGGAGCTGGTCGAAGAATTGGAAAAGGTAACCCTTGATGAATCGAGGCCCGACCGGACGACTAGGATGGGGACATTGGCCAGCCAGCCAATACGTCAAGCCCTCACAACTTTCTTGAGGATGAATCAAGACGTGTTCGCATGGAGTCACGAGGACATGCCAGGAATTGATCCCTCGGTCATAGTTCACAGTCTGAATGTAAACCCCGCATCCACATCCGTCCGACAGAAAAAGCGAGTATTCGCACAAGAGAGGGACGGAGAAATAACAGAAGAGGTAAGGAAGCTGCTGGAAGCAGGCTTTATTCGAGAAGTATATTACCCTGACTGGTTGGCGAACGTGGTCATGGTCAAGAAGGCTAATGGGAAGTGGCGAATGTGCGTCGATTTCACGGATCTCAACAAGGCGTGCTTGAAAGACAGCTACCCACTCCCCCGAATAGATACTTTAGTAGACTCGACGGCGAGACACCAGCTCCTGAGCTTCATGGATGCCTTTTCAGGCTATAACCAAATCAAGATGAAGGATGCTGATCGAGAGAAAACTTCCTTTGTCACCAGCCAAGGGATCTTTTGTTACAAGGTGATGCCGTTTGGACTCAAGAACGTAGGAGCGACCTACCAGAGGTTGATGAACAAAATGTTCGCACACCAAATTAGGAGGAACGTGCAAGTCTATGTTGACGACATGTTAACGAAGAGCCTGCGCGAGAATGACCACCTAGACGACCTCCAAGAGACGTTCGACACCCTGCGGTCATATAACATGAAGCTGAATCCAAGCAAGTGCGTATTCAGAGTAACGGCAGGAAAATTTTTGGGCTTCATGGTATCCCAAAGAGGCATAGAGGTCAACCTGGAGAAGGTACGGGCCATAATGGAGTTAGAGCCGCCGAAGACAGTGAAAGAGGTGCAAAGCTTGAACGGCAAAATTGCAGCCTTAAACAGGTTCGTCTCTAAGGCGACGGACAAATGTCTGCCATTCTTCCACACTCTGAAAAAATCGTTCGAATGGATGGACGAGTGCCAGAAGGCGTTTGAAGACTTGAAGAAATATCTCTCATCTCCACCATTGCTCAGCCCGTCCAAGCCAGGAGAAGAACTCTACCTCTACTTAGCAGTTTCGCAAGCAGTGGTCAGCGCAGCCTTAGTAAGACAGGAAGAAGGATCTCAACAACCCGTCTATTTTATAAGTAAGGTGTTCCGAGGGGCAGAAGAAAGGTACCCCCAGATGGAGAAGTTAGCCTGTGCGCTGGTAACTACAGCCCGAAAGCTCAAGCCATACTTCCAAGCCCATACCATCGTAGTCTTAACTGATCAGCCACTAAAAAGAGCCATGAACAGCCCTGAGGCTGCCGGACGAATGGCTCTATGGGCAATAGAGCTAAGCGAATTTGATATACAGTACCGCCCGCAAATCGAGATAAAGGGGCAAGTTGTGGCAGATTTCATCGCTGAATATACTCAATTGGAAGGTAAGGGGGCAAAAGTCCTCAGACAATGGAGCATCTACACGGACGGATCTTCAAACAGACAAGCTGGAGATGCCGGTGTGGTAATCCAAACCCCGGAGGGAGATAAAATCGAATGCATGATCTGACTAGACTTCCCCACGACCAACAACAAGGCCGAATATGAAGCCTTAGTGGTAGGGTTAGACCTCGCGAAGGCGGCAGGTGCTAAAAAAATGGTCATACATTGCGATTCACAGGTGATAATAAGTCAGATTAATGGCATCTACGAGTGCAAAAATGAGAGAATGAAGAAGTACCTGGAAGAAGTGAAGAATCGGATCGGCAGCCTTGAAGTCAAATTCGTTCAAATCCCAATGGTGGAAAACGAATATGCCGATCGTCTTGCGAAAGCAGCCTCTGCAGAATTTATGCTCATCCCCGAACAGGCATTATCGTTTGTTCAACTCTCCCCGCTTATTGATGACGGAACAAATGTACAGGAAGTAAATTCTGAGGACAATTGGACTACACCATTAACAGCATACCTGAGATCCAGCACCCTGCTAAATGGCAAAGATGCTGCTAGGAAATTGAAAATTCGAGCCTCACGATTTGTGCTGATCAGAGATATCTTATACAAGAAAGGATTCTCTCGTCCGTACTTGAGGTGTTTAACCAGCGATGAAGCAGACTACGTGATGAGAGAAGTTCACGAAGGTATCTGTGGAAACCACTCGAGCGCACGATCCTTGGCGCATAAGCTAATTCGGGCAGGGTACTATTGGCCCACAATGTTGAAGGACACACAGGCTTATGTCAAGACCTGCGACAAGTGCCAAAGGTTCAGTAATTTCATAAGGCAACCATCCGAGGAGCTAACCACAATGACAGCCCCTTGGCCGTTCGCCCAATGGGGACTGAACATCATGGGCCCCTTCCCGACGGCGGTAAGACAGTTAAAATTTCTAGTAGTTGGAATAGACTACTTCACTAAGTGGGTGGAAGCAGAAGCCTTGGCTACTATCACGGAGAAAAACATTCGTAGTTTTGTATGGAGGAATATCATATGCAGGTACGGGATACCCCGAGTACTCGTCTCTGACAACGGAAAGCAATTCGACAATAGCGCATTCAGGGACTTCTGTTCGGAGCTAGGCATTAAGAATCACTACTCGTCGCCAGCACATCCACAAGCCAATGGTCAAGTCGAGGTCACGAACTGATCCTTGCTCAAGATTATCAAGACCCGACTCGATAGGGCAAAGGGCATATGGCCTGACGAACTACCAAGCGTCCTATGGGCATATCGTACAACAGCAAGAACACCCACTGGAGAAACGCCATTTCAACTAGCTTACGGAAGTGACGCCGTCATCCTAGCAGAAATAGGGTTCACAAGCTATTGAGTGGAGAGCTACGGTGAGGACAAAAACAAAGAAGCTTTACGCCTTCAGCTAGACCTAGTGGACGAGGTCCGGGCAACAGCAGAGCAAAGGTTGGTGCGATACCATAATCTCATGGCAAAACACTACAATGCCAATGTCAGGCATAGGGACTTCCAGATCGGAGATCTTGTTCTACGAAAGGTAATGGGCGCTGCTAGAGATCCTTCATAAGGAAAGCTTGGCCCTAACTGGGAAGGACCCTACAGGATCGCATCATGGCAGAGGAATGGGACCTACCACCTTGAAACTATGGACGGAAGAAAGCTGCAGCACCCATGGAACACGGAGCACCTACGAAAATACTACCAGTAAAGACGATATGAAGAGCATCAACGCTCTGCAATTTTCCAGTTGTTTAGTTTTTACTATTGCTAGTTTTTTATTTCGAACAATTCTTTCTACACGTGCCTTTTTAAGCCCAAGGGGGCAAGTAATTTTCTACAAACACATGATTTTCTTTTTCAATTAATGAGAGGAATATTCAGAAAAGACTGTGTTTTTCCACTTAATCTCTTACAATTCGCATAAAAACTTGAGTCCACAAGATGGACGGATCATCCCAAGAGGATGAAAATTCTAAGTCCAAAAGTGGACGGATCAACCTGAGTCCACAAGATGGACGGATCATCCCAAGAGGATGAAAATTCTACGTCCAAAAGTGGACGGATCATCCCAAGAGGATGAAAATTCTAAGTCCAAAAGTGGACGGATCAACCTAAGTCCACAAGATGGACGGATCATCCCAAGAGGATGAAAATTCTGAGTCCACAAGATGGACGGATCATCCTAAGAGGATGAAAATTCTAAGTCCAAAAGTGGACGAATCATCCCAAGAGGATGAAAATTCTAAGTCCAAAAGTGGACGGATCATCCCAAGATGATGAAAATTCTAAGTCCAAAAGTGGACGGATCAACCTAAGTCCACAAGATGGACGGATCATCCTAAGAGGATGAAAATTCTAAGTCCAAAAGTGGACGGATCATCCCAAGAGGATGAAAATTCTAAGTCCAAAAGTGGACGGATCAATCTCAGTCCACAAGATGGACGGACCACCCCAAGAAAGAAAATTCTAATTCCTCAAGTGGACGGATATAAATTAAAGTCCACAAGATGGACTATTCATCCCATGAGGGTGAAAATTCTAGGCCTAAACTGGACGGATATAAATTAAAGTCCATAAACTGAGCAAATATAAACAAATACTCAGCGAGAAAGACGGATTCATTAAACATGACTGTCTCATAAAAAGCATGAATATAAAACAAAGGAATTATAAAAAAACCCCTAAGTGGGGGAAGAGTCTACATAATCCAAAATTATGACAGGTGTTTATAAATTGTTCTACCAATATTCTTAAAAAAAAGAAAAAAAAAAGGCTATTGCTGCGCAGACGGGGCTGAGGTTCCATCCTTATCCTCCACATCCGTTGGGTGACATGCCTGTTCATCATGCACCTCGACGTTAGTCGCTTCATCTTGGGCGTTGTTAAGGAGGGCCTCTTCACCAAACAACTCATTTGTGTTCTCATAGTGAACGAGCTGGACTTGTGACTGTTCCTGGGCATTGATCTTGACGGTGGATAAGTTAAGTTCGGGATATAGGGACTTTACTTGACGGACAGCATCATCAAAGCCGTCACCATAAGAAACCCCCAGCTCTGCCAGAAGGTCGTCAGAGTCACGGTACTCTCGTACCGCAACCTCCTTCGCCTGAAGGATCGCCTTTTCCTTCCCTTCCAGAACCCTTTTTAGCTCCTCCGTCCTTTGATGAAATTCATCCCTTGCTTTCTCCACGATCGCCAGTTTCTGCAATTGTATAACTTTCTAGGTCCTAAGTTCGTCCAGCTCCTCCTCCGTTGCCTTCATTTTGTCACGAAGACGGTCCAATGAGGTCTCGTGGTTCAGGCATCGTCCCATCAGCCCCTTCATCATTATCATGGCCTGATATATTGAGAGTAGCAATTAGTTTCAAACTAAGAAGAGATGACGGATAGAATATGGACGGAGGATTACCTGTGCGATGCTAAACAGCCCCGTCTCACCCATCCCCTCCGACGAGTGATTGCTCAAATCTTCATAATCCTCAGAAGTTATGATGGACGATAACTTCTCTAAAGCATACTTAGAATCTTCTCGCAAAAGGGGAGGTGGTGGATTTTCCTGCTGGGACGAAGGACCTTTCATGAAGCTTTTACCGGCCCTAGGCTTGGCGGGGGTAACCGTCTTTGTTCCCCCAGCCATTAACCCTACGACGGGTTCTAGGGGGACTTTGGGTTTTTTAGGAGGACAGTCCACTTTAGGCAGATACTTCCTTTTTTGGGCCTGGGTGCTTGAGCCCGTCCCCTTTGGATCCACGTCGACGGAGTCCTTTTTCTTGGCAGCATTTGCTTTGATCAAAGCTCTTCTCTTAGCATCGTCCATCTCTGTAGAAGCCGACGGAGGAAGTTAATTAACTAAAAAATTAAAAACCATCAGAACAAGAATAAGGGTGACGGACTTACGTTGTCGAACTCTAGCGTCGTATTTTCTTGCAGCAGGTGAAGGTTCAGGCCTGTCACAATACCAGAGGATGGTATCAGGTGTGACCAGTTTTGCCCAAGTCCTTTCCTCCGGCGAGGTCTTCTTAAAAAAATTTCCAAAAAACTAAACTCTTCAAGATCTACCTGTGGGCGTTGTCTAACTACAAAAAAAAGGTAGACGGTTAAAAAGTGTTAAAAATAAACTGGAACACTGCAAAAAACTGAACGGCTATGAGTTCAACACTAGGACGGGTGCATACCGGATGGGTTCAATACGCCCCAAGTTGTGTCGACGGGCATGTGTTCCACATCCCTTGGACGACACATCCACTCGTCTCCCTCTAGGAAGAAATAGCGACTCTTCCAGTCCCTATTGGAGTCTGGTGTATCATAGATGACTTTCAACAACGGACTCCTAGCTACAAAACTATACATCCCCATTGATTTATCTATTTCATCTGGATGGTAGCAGTGGAGGAATTCTCGCACCATCAACCTCCTGGCACCGTCTGTCATGGCACCATAAAAGACCTCCATGGCTATGAAGACCCTCCAGGCATTTGGGGATATTTGGTTGACGGACAGGCCCAGGTACTTGAGAAGCTGACGGTGAAAGGAGCTTAACGGAAACCTGAGCCCTGCCTTTAGCATTTGCTCATATACCCCGAGACCTGCCACCCCTTCGTAGTAGCATTTCTCTGACTTGTAGGGAAGACGGATGGGGATACCATCTGGAATTTGGTAATTTGCTCTAAGTGTGTTAAAGTGTTTTTCCTTGATGGAAGATACGAAGGCATTCACCGTCCACTTCGGTAGCATGATGAACTCCCTAGGTCCACCAGCTCCTATGACGGGCTGTATTGGTTCTTCCCCACTATCCTCAGAACTTTCCTTTGACTCGGCCGTCTCCATATCCTCATTTGTTGAGGACTGGGAAGAGGCGGACGGACTCCTATCTTCTCCCGGACTGTGTTGGTCTTTGTGACCTGACGGGTAAACATCCTCGTAGTCCGCCCCCTCACGGACAACGGATTGATTACTTGACGCACTAGACATTGCCTACACGGGATGACAAAACCTAAGACTATGACGGGTCTAGAGAAAGGTGACGGGGTATAAATCTGGAAAAAAAAATAGTATATTCGACGGAAAAGAAACACATAAGGGGTACTTACCAAGTTAGCAAAATGACGGATGGAAGTTGATGACGGAAGCAGTAATTGAACAGAGTGATCTCTGACAAAGGTGACGGTTGCGCTCTGACAGAGTATTCTTAGCATAAAGCGTAAAAATGAAAGGAGATGGGTGATATATATAGGGGGAGTGCACGGAAGACGAAGCGTCGCTTCGATCCGAGAAAAGAACCAATGGAGGTGTGACACGTGTCGTACGACCTAATGGTTTTCAAGCCAGGTTGTCAGAGTCATGTGTTATTCATGGAGTCCTTAACTAGTTGTCACCCCGTGAGTTCGTCATGACGGACCCACGGGGTGAAGGGGGCAACTGAAGAGGAAAAATTATACACTTGATGGCTTATATGACGGATCCATTGAGATCACCTATACTGGACGAATCCCATGCAGTGTCCGAATCAATTATCTTCAAGGAGCCCTAGTCAAAGGAACTCTTGCGGCCCACACTTGGACATCTCAAAATCCTAGTATAAATGGAATTCTAAGGCAAAGAGGATTCTAGAAGATATGCGCATTAATGGAGATCTCCTCCATAAGGAAAAGTCTTGTTCATCAAGTTTGGGATTGTTAAAGGAGACTCCTATAAGGAAAATACTTCTGCTTCAAGGAAGAGAGGTCAATCTTCGATTGTTATAAAAGCCCCAATACCCTCACAAATCGAGGTACGTATAATTGACCATCTCTAGCACTCTGGAGTTGTAAAAGATTCTAACTTAACCTTCGGAGGGTAATTGGCTGGCACCACACCGATGCTCTCTACAGGTTTTCTCCTTTTGTTGTGCAGGTGACTTTTTGAGCATGGGAGCAACATGTGACTCTCTGGTGATTTTTTCGGCATCATCAAAACCCATTCATCAACCATCGACAAAATCAAAACCCATTCATCAAAATAAAAACAAAACCCATCAACCATCAACAAAACCCATTCATCAACCATCGACAAAATCAAAACCCATTCATCAAAATAAAAATAAAATTCAGCACCAGCGACAAAATCACGGCGACAAAATCAAAACCTAGCACCGGCAATCATGGTCTTGGTGTTTTGAGGCTCTTGCTTTGCCTTTCTTCGGCGAAGACCGCGGCTGAGAGAGGCTCTCGTGGTTTTCCTTTTTTGGGTCATTGGCTGGTGGTGGCGGAACTGGGCTGAACCAGAGAAAGGAAGAAACAAAGAACCAGACAAAGAACCAAAGAAAGGAAGAAAGAAAGAAAAAACACAGGGAGAGATAAACTGGAGAAAGAAAAAAAAAGAAAAAAGTGGGAGCAGAAAGAGAGAGGTAACGCCATCAACACATATGGGCCCCCACAGAGTCTGAAAATTTACCTTAATGCCACTGAGTTTTGTATCTCAGTTTTTGAAAACACTAGTTTTGTGTTTCCTGTTTCCATCACTCTAACTCAAAATTTTTGAGTTTTGAGTGATGGAAACACAATGTGAAAATCAAGCTAAACAAAAAAGTTTGTGTGGGTCCCACATGTTTTGATAACTCAGTTATGAATTTTGAGTGATATGATCCAAAACATCACTAAACCAAACCTGCTCTAATTCATTCTTATCTCTAATTCAAAAAAATCAGGACTCTAATTCATTTTTATCTCTAAAAAAAAAAAAAAATACTACTTCACGTAAGAATTTTTTTTTTTTTTGGTATTAATTTTAATGTAAACAAAAAAAAAAAAAAAAAATCTAATATCAATCTAGCTAATAAATATAAATTATTTTTGTTGTTATCTTCTTCTTCTATAATTTCTACTTTGATTAAAAACGTTAATTTGATTACAATCCAAACTCTCCATCCAATCCCTTTCTTCACTTTTTTATTCTTTGGATAAACGCTAAAATTTAATATAGAATTATGATTAACGTTCATGTAGAGTTCTAACTAATTGATACACATGAGGCCCAGGCCTACGTTAATTGATATAGATGACATGTTTTTATCTAAAAAATTTCAGATTAGGTGCCTGAAATATTTTATAAAAAAAATTGTAAATAAATCATCTTTAGATAACTTTAAAAAATAAGTTACATTGAGTTTTACTTCTTCGTCTTCTTTAGATAACTTTAAAATTCTAAAATGATTATAACTTCAAAAAAAAAAAAAAAAAAAAAAAAATCTATCCTATTTCCTTATTAGCATCATTCACGTTTACTTACTTCTTCTTCTTTTTATTATTACTTACGTTCATGTCATTGCTGTCAACATTTTTTTTTTTTTCATTCAATCTATATGACATTTTTATTTTTTAGATAAAACATATATCCTAAATTAACCCTTCTTCTCTTATAATTCCTAGAGTGATTAGAAATTAATCTAACTTCCTTACAACTGAAAATTTTCTATATATATTCTGTTTTTCCATGTATTCTTATATATTCTTAAGCATAACAACTTCTTCTTCTTTTCTCTCCCCCATTATTATTAATAATTCTCATTCTTTTATAATTTCTATGTTGTTTAGAAATCTAACTCTCCTTTGTTTTTTTTTTTTTTTTTCTTATTACTTAGGCAATTTGATGTCTGTGAAATCCATAGTAGAAGTTTTTGTCAAACCTACCATCCAAAGTATTACAAGTATGTATTTAAAATAATATTATAACACAACTAATAAGAATTATTTATTTATTCATAAGAATTATTTATTTTGTTGTAATAATTATTAAAATATAATAATTATTTTTACATATATTCTATAAATTTTATCATAAAACTGTGCATCGCACGGGCCTTTAACTAGTGAGTAAGTAAAACAAGTCCTATTTTTTCTTTAAAATTCAAGGGGGCCAATAAGTAAAATTAGAGAGAATTTAAGATAATTTTGAAATCTAATAGCATTGTTGATAGGAACATCAAAAAGTCACGGGGCTATGGCCCCATTGTCCCCCTCTAGCTCCGCCACTACTTGCCTTTACTTCAACATAAAGTGATTATCAAGGATACATCTAAAACACCTCATAAAGCAGTATTATATAGATACAAGGTTTTTTTTTTTTGGAGAAAAGCTTTATTTTGAAAATCCACTAACATTGACATTTAGATTGACAAATTCTAGCTGTTTCATTCATCCCAAATTACCATAAGGTAACAACTTACGTTCTTTGGTGTATGAAAATATGAAAATTATTAAAGCAGGAATAAAAAAATTGCCTCATTTCTTTTAGCTGTTCTCTTGATTTCTCCCACCAATTTCTTCTCATGAAATTGTGTTCCACAGAGAAAAAAATTGCTGTAAGATAGAAATTTACATTTTGCAATTTTCCTTAGTGTATGAACCATCCAATTGTTTTTTTGGTGTGGAGAAACCTGTAGTTAGTAATTACCACTTAATTAACTGTTGCTTTTACAAAATTGGCACTTTATATGGGTGTGTATCTCTTACTCAACTAAACCTTAATCCATTCTCAAAAAAAATAAATAAATAAATAAATAAACCTTAATCCGAATTTAATTAATTGGGGTCGGGTTTATGGATCTGCTTCAATAACCTTATCCTTGTTTAATACTTGAATAGTTGTACCATACTGAAGCATTGATATGTCCCTATTATAAATGCGAAAAATGAGACATATAACTTATTCCTAGAGCCTCCCAGATGCTAATGCTCTAAATGTCTATTTGTCAACGGCCTTTCTTTTAGTTGTTTAGCCCATTTGCTTATTCGCGGATTTTTAAAGCTTTTTTTTTTTTTTTTTCCTAATTAGAACTATATTTTAACCAACTTTGAACAAATAAAACAAATAAATTTCTGCAGAAAGTTACATCCAAATACACTATTTTTACCAAAATCAGCACAATAATAAAGATACAAAGAAAGGACTCTATGGATTCTGTGACTGTAAATTACAGCCTGTAATTATACCATATAGATAGAAGAAGATATCATTAGTAAGGGCAAGAAAAGCTTACATATATACATACCCCTCTTGTGGCAACAACCATCTGTCAAAACAGAAACGCGCTTTTTAACATTATACAAGACAATTTTGAAGTTGCAAATTATCAATGTTTGTGAAGAATGATTTGGATCTCGTGCAATTATTGCATGACGCAATTACCCGGCAACATGAAATTTTTTTTTTCTTATGACATTCGCTCCTGATTATGATAGCTCTTTATTATCAAATTAAGACAATAATTGGTTTTTGATGTAGGTGGAGATTAAACCCCAGATCTATTATTCAACCATCAGTGATCTTACCAGTTGAACTAACTAGAACTTACTAGCAACATGAGATGTAAAAGTTTAAAAGATTAAAAAAAAAAGTTAAAAATATAAAGATTTAGATTAAAAATGAATTTTCAACTTTCAATCATATTCATCGGTTCATTATTACATGCTATTAACTTTTGCACCAGATTCAAATCCTATCCAAAAATTTTAGAAAAAAATTTGTCCTAAAATCCCAAGATTCGATTTTACCTTTTTTTTTTTTTAACTTCATTTTTTTGCAACAATTTCTTGGGAAACAACGCAACATTTTTTTTTTTGGAGAAAAAGGAAGCTAAAATATATAAGGTTTGATTTAGAAAGAGTAGACAAAGAGAGTAGCCGTTTGATTTTGGTTTTGGGAGTGTGCTTGTTTTCCACGTGTACCATCCAATGGTAATCATACCTCCTAATTTTTTTTTTAATTCAAAATATATTTTTTTTCAAATATTGCTATTTATAGGTACTACATGTGATAGGCCACAAACTGAATGACCCCTTGTGATCAATTAACCAATTAATTTAGCCAAGTATATTAATTAAGTTAATTAACATGCAAACGCGTGGAAGCACAAACAAATCACTAATAAACTAAATATGCAGCGGAAATTAAATGACACGGTGATTTGTTTACAAATGGGGAAAACCCTTACGGCAAAAACCCCACCGGGTGATTTTCAGGTCACCACTCCCGAAACTCCACTATTATCACAACAAGCGGTTACAAGTAAAGGAATCTCAAGTACCTTACCAACCTACAGTTGAACCCTTACCCCAATACCCAATTGGACTTGTTCTATAGTGACAGTTCCCCCTTTGATGCACGGCTCTAAGTACGTGACTAACCAATGCGCGGATCCTAGTACGCGACTTCAAACACCAACTGAAAGAGAGGTTGGCTGCAAAGTTCTTCACTTCATCCTACACGATGAAGATTAAGAAGAAGCTTGGTCACAAAACCCAAAGGTACAAATACACAGCAACTTCTTCAAGAAGATAAGAACTAGGGCAAGAACTTCGTCTCTGGTCACAATTTGCTCCAACAGATTTTTCTTACTGCTTGTGCAACTTGTGTACAGTTTGACGGCCCTAAAAACAATCCTTTTTATATGTCTAGGGTTAGAAGAAAAGAAGGCCCAAAGACACATTCACGGATCCCAAGAAATCAGATCAGAATTCTGATTTTCATAAACCTCGACAGATAGAAGCTGTCGAGAAGGTGTCGAGCTTACGAGCTAGAACAGCTTTCTAAACCTCGACACATACTAGCTGTCGAGCTTTAGTAATCTTGCACTTTCAGCTTGTTTTCTTGGACAGACTTGAAAGCTTCCACACTTGATCTTGAAACATAGTTTCTTGAAGTATTTCAACACATCCTAGATCTACCCAATTACAAGTAAAGTGTGTTTTGTCAAAGGATTAGCCAATTTCATAAAAGTAATGACATATGTTCTTAACAAGTGAAACACATATGTCCTAACAATCTCTCCATTTGGCAATCCGTGACAAAACCACAGCAAACAAATGAACATATGAGAGAAGTCATAAATCACTCAACTCATATTCACTTGTTGAATACAATAAAATCTATCCTAACGCAAACTCTTGAAAAACTTTGCAAGAAGAGAGTTTATGGCAAGTAGACTTTGACAACCTGTATTTCTGAACACTTTAAACAAAACTCATCAAGGCATCTTGTGTGAAACAGAAATAAACAGATTGCATACAAGTGTAAGAATCATGTGTATAAAGATAGAAAAGAAACAACACATGAAGAGATAGGTGAAAGAAACATACATCCACATATAATGAATATAAGTACAACGTATGTAAAACTGGTCACAAGACCTCATATACAAGAACAATGTATCTAAAAAGTAAGAAAAGAAAAGATACATCATATCCTCACTACATCCCTCAAGTATCAACAGTATCAACACTCCCCCTAACAAGAATGTCCTATGCTAACTCTCCCCCTAAGATGACTACTCTCATATCCCAAAACTACTTCCCCTTTTTGTCACGAGTGACAAAGGGTAGAGTGCCAAGTAGACATCTCATCAGTAGAGCTAGCATCTCCATCATCATCATCCGAAGCATCATCGTCCTCGTCATCATTATCCTCAGAATCAGAAGCTGCTGGAGGCGGTGGTGAAGGAGTAGCCTCAGGAGCAAAACCACCCATGGTTGCCTGCCGTCATGCAATACGACCAACACGAATGTTCACCTGATACAACTCAGTGGAGACTGTATCGAGGCGAGCATCCATGCGCTGCAGCTGCGCCATGATGTCTCCAAGTGAAACATCGCTCATAGAGGAAGAAGGAGCTAATGTAGAAGGAGCTGATCTGGATGGAGCTAAATGGGAGGAAGGAGTGGAATCCTGCTGTCTCGACCTAAACTGAGCCTCACTACGTTTTACAGTAGCGGCATCTATGGCACACATGAAGGTGAAAGGGTCAGACACGGGAAAAGGAATGGAAAAATGGCGTAGAATCCTCGTGATAGCAGAAGGAAAGATGAGCTTATCACAGGTCGCTGCATCCAAATGAATATCTATGATAGACAAAATGAAATGAGAAGGAAAATCTAAGGTAATATGCTCAAGGAGGGATAACAAAAATCGAGCACGAGGCTCTGTGATGGAGTTATAGTGAGAAAGTGGATGGAGTACAAAAGTCATCACCATGTTTAGGAATCTAGGACCTTTAGCAAAAGGCCAACATGATGTGTACTGACGCTCACCCCACTCCAAAGGGCGCTCACAGAAAGCAGAAATGAGCTCATCTTTGGACACAGTCCTCAGACGATCACAAGAAGGATAGTCAGGAAAGTCTATCCTAGGAACCCTAAGCACATCCGCAACTAGCTGTGGTGTGACAAGAATGCGCGTACCTCGAACGCGAGTGAAAAAGAGAGGTACTGAACGATCAATCCCGTGCATGTTGGAGTAAAACTTCTGAATGAGCACGAGAGGACATGTGACCAGGACGTCACACAATGACTCCCATCCCCTACTGTGAATGATAGAGGGAAGGTCAGTGTCGGCGAAGTCCGCCAAAATGACTTGGCATTCCGAATGAACACCTCGTCTAGAAAAGTTCTCCGAAAATGCCTTGTGGGCATCATCATCACGGAACCAAAGATTACGAGGAGTAGAATCAGAAGATGAAGAAGCTCCAGAACGCAGAGGGTTCCGAGCCGGAGTAGATTTACGTTTTGGTGCCATAGACACTACTAACGTAAACAGAATGAGAGAGAGAAAGAAAGAGACAATCAGAAAAGTCCCAAAGCAATTGAAATATATCAAATATATTGAATAGAGAGTACGTATGCATGGGGATGCATGAACATGTGACATGCAAAAGAAATTTCATCATGGGCTCAGCCCAATCCAAACCTACCAGCACACAAACATAGTTCACACATCTAAATGCATGAAAATACCATTCTAATGCAAATGTGATGCAATGTATGACATTTTGAACACATTTAAAGGAAAGCCCATCCCAAAATTTTAAGAAAAACTCATTAATTTTGAAAAACCCCAAAATTTTTCAAAAACCCCAAAACCTAAGATTCAAAACATGAAATGCATGAAGAATGAAGAGAAAAGAGATCATACCAAGTGATTTGAAGCAAGGAAGGGCCGAAAATCACGTGGGTTGAAGGTTTTGAGTGAGAAATTTAAGTTTGGGAGATGAACAGAAGCAGACAGATCGAGAGAGATCGAGAGAAATGAGAACCGGATCGCAGAGGAGGCTTAAATAGAAACCTCAGTAATTCTCGACAGATGAGGTGTCGAGAGGTGTCGAGCCATCTGTCGAGGAAGGTGTCGAGAAAAAGCACATCGACAGCTACAGGTGTCGAGGAGGTATCGAGGAATGAACACCAGAACCAAGAACAGAAGCTCGATCGATCAACCAGGTGTCGAAAAGGTATCGAGAAGATAGAAACTTTCTCGATCGATCCACCAGGTGTCGAGGAGGTATCGAGATTGCGATAAAGATACGCTTGAGAAGCTCGACAGATAGCTAGGTATCGAGGAGGTGTCGAGCTAGCTTTTGAAAAAAAGTTTTTCGAGAAGTGAAAAACACAGATATGAATGCAATCCAACATGAACCTCAATCAATGATCCAATCAACATATTAAGCTCTCAAAATCATCTCTCATTAAACATTTTAAGCATATGGATCCTCAGAAACACACACACACACTAAACAAGTCTAACCACTTTTATTTTTCAAAAACAAGTCAAGATAGTTTAATGAGCATACATTAGCACATGTAAACATTTGTGATGACCAAATCACATTGTACCTGTACATGTATCAAGAGTAGCAAAGAATATTGCATGTTGTGTGTGAAAAACATCTCAAGATTGCATATGTGTATACAAGTTATGACGATCTGAGATATGAGAAAATAACTTTAACTCACACACAATCATAACTGTTTGATGGGGACTATCACCTTTGAGGTACATCCTATAACTCCCACATCTCCTAGAAAACACGCTTGCAATCATATTTAAAGCATTTTAATCTTTTTGCTTTTTATTTTCTTTGCATATTTTCTTTTAAGCATATCATGCATGGGCATATAGAAGAAAGAAAAGAAATACCCAACATGTTAAGCATAGACATTGCACTTTTGCTATGCCGAAGCATACAGATGTCTTTGACACTGCACTTTTACTATGCCGAAGCATACAGGTGTCTTTGACATTGCACTTTTGCTATGCCGAAGCATACAGGTGTCATACATGATTGGCGGGCAACAGTGGTGAGATAGTTATCTATGCCCTATGCCTTTCTCTTAGGATTTTCTAGTCCTACCCATCAAAAAGAGTGATATTAGTGTTAAGTTTAAGAAATAACTTAATCTTACTCATCACAGACAAGAGCCACAAAGCTCACTTGCTTAGTTGTGCATAGAGATGCTCATCTAAGCTACAAAAGATACAAAATTTAGAAAACTTTGTTTTAATGGTCATCCAAGGTACACAAGTACCAATGTACACAAAACACACACTGTTTTTGTATTTTTCAATTTTTCAATTTTTTTTTTTATTTTTATATCAAAAACAAAATAAACAAAACTTAAAATAAACAAACAAAAACATGTTATCAAAGCAAAGCATAAAACTAGACTGACTCAAAAAAAATGCAAAACACACAAGTAATGCAACAAACAAAAACAAGAAGATAGAAGAAAGTGATAACATCACTTAGAGTCCTTTTTCTTCCACACCTTAGAAGAACCTTTCCTTTGATTGAACCTTTGAACCGGCGGTGAGGGGGAAGAATTGAAACCGTTCAAGTTTGAAAGGAACATGAGGGCTTTCAGAAGATTTCCAAGAGGAGCAAGAGAGGATTGAAGCTGATTTTGGCTTCCAGATGCTATCATGCTGTTGCTCTATTGAGTGGCTAACCACTTATAGCAATTTGGTCGTGTATGACCGGCAGCTCCACAATGATGACAAAGATGCTGCTTCTTCTGTTTAGGCTTTTGAAAGTTAGCTTTCTTAGCCCTAGGGTTTTTATCTTTCTTATCCTACTTAGAGGGTGCTCCTAAGATAGATTTACCATTGTCTAGGTTCTCACTAGCTAATTCATTTTTAAATCAGTGTTTTCAATTTCAGTATTATTAGTAGGAGAAACAAAAACAGTAGCACTAGTAGAAGCAGTATTAGAGGAAGAAAGACCATACCCTAAACCTGTTCGATCCGAAGAAAATTTCTGATTGCTGAGCATCTCATCAAACTTTGCACTTGAATTTCTCTCCAATTGAGCTCTAACTTGAAACAGCTCCGCTTTAAGCTTCTTGGTCTTCTCAGCCAAGAAATTGTTCTCAAACGTTAGTGCACCAATCGTTTGATTAGCTTCATCAAACTTTGTGGAAAGTTCTTCACGATCAAGTTTCACATCACTGAGCTTTTTAGTGGCCAGCCTACACAGTTTCTCATGCTTCTCAGAGAGCTTGTATAGTTTCTCATAGGCTGAATGGATATCATCTTGATCATCCATCTTCTCACACTTAGAATCCACTAATTCTTCTTCTTCTTCCATTTCATCAACAATCCCTTTTGTAGGATTGACTGTGGCAGTGAAGGCATTTAAGATTCCGTCATCCTCATTGTCGGAATCATCTTCAGACTCAGTGTCACTTAAGGTTGCAGCAAGTGCCTTACTCTTCCCAATGCTCTTGAGATATGTGGGGCATTCATGCTTCATGTGACCAAATCCGTGACATCCGAAGCACTTTGGTCCTGCAAGAACAGTGTACTGACCGCCATCCTTAGCATCCTTTTTCCCTTTGTCTTGCCCCTTAGATTGAAAGGAACTGGATTGTCTGCGGTCCTTGTCGAAGCTCCTTCCATTGGCATTCTTCATAAACTTCTTGAACTGCCTTGTAATGTAGGACTTCATCTTGGAATCTTCATCATCGGAAGACTCATCTGTATCACTGCTCTTTGCCTTCAAGGCCATGCTCTTGCCTTTACTCGACTTGCCAATCCTAGATAACCCTAGCTCATAGGTCTGCAAGTTTCCAACCAGCTCAGTCAAAGGAATCTTGTCAATATCCTTTGATTCCTCTATCGCCGTAATCTTGGCATGGAATCTCTCGGGTAGAGATCTGAGCACTTTCCTCACAATCTTGGGTTCAGGGATGGTTTCCCTAAGATTGAAAGCTGAGTTCACTATGTCCTTGAGCTTGGCATAGAACTCATCAAACGACTCATCCTCCTCCATCTTAATCTCTTCAAAGCTTGTAGTGAGCCTCTGAAGTTTTGAATCTTTGACAGCCTTTGTTCCTTCATAGGTTGTCTGGAGGATGGTCCACGCCTCCTTAGTAGTTTCAGTTGAGGATATCTTCTTGAACTCCTCATTGGTGACCGCACTGAACAACGCATTCAATGCCCTGCTGTTGAAGTTTGCCGCCTTGATCTTGGCTTCATCCCAATCGGCCTGCGCTTCCTTTGGCTTAGTCCAGCCAATCTCTACAGCTTGCCACACCTTCTCATCTAAAGACTGCAAGAAAGCTCTCATGCGTACTTTCCAGTATGCATAGTTAGTGCCATCAAATAAAGGAGGTATGATTAATGATTGTCCTCTATCCATGACAAACAGGGGTCAATGGATCAACACAGCAAAGATTAAACCTAATCAGAGTGTGCCTGCTCTGATACCACTTGATAGGCCACAAACTAAATGACCCCTTGTGATCAATTAACCAATTAATTTAGCCAAGTATATTAATTAAGTTAATTAACATGCAAACGCGTGGAAGCACAAACAAATCACCAATAAACTAAATATGCAGCGAAAATTAAATAACACGGTGATTTGTTTACGAATGGGGAAAACCCTTACGGCAAAAACCCCACCGGGTGATTTTCAGGTCACCACTCTCGAAACTCCACTATTATCACAACAAGCGGTTACAAGTAAAGGAATCCCAAGTACCTTACCAACCTACAGTTGAACCCTTACCCCAATACCCAATCGGACTTGTTCTGTAGTGACAGTTCCCCCTTTGATGCACGGCTCCCAAGTACGTGACTAACCAATGCGTGGATCCCAGTATGCGACTTCAAACACCAACTGAAAGAGAGGTTGGCTGCAAAGTTCTTCAGTTCATCCTACACGATGAAGATCAAGAAGATGCTTGGTCACAAAACCCAAAGGTGCAAATACACAGCAACTTCTTCAAGAAGAGATGAACTAGGGCAAGAACTTCGTCTCTGGTCACAATTTGCTCCAACAGAGTTTTCTCAATGCTTGTGCAACTTGTGTACAGTTTGACGGCCCTAAAAACAATCCTTTTATATATCTAAGGTTAGAATAAAAGAAGGCCCAAAGACACATTCACGGATCCCAAGAAATCAAATCAGAATTCTAATTTTCATAAACCTCGACAGATAGAAGTTATCGAGAAGCTGTCGAGAAGGTGTCGAGCTTACGGGCTGGAACAGCTTTCTAAATCTCGACACATACTAGCTGTCGAGCTTTAGTAATCTTGCACTTTCAGCTTGTTTTCTTGGACAGACTTGAAGGCTTCCATATTTGAACTTGAAACATAGTTTCTTGAAGTATTTCAACACATCCTAGATCTACCAAATTACAAGTAAAGTGCATTTTGTCAAAGGATTAGCCAATTTCATAAAAGTAATGACATGTGTTCTTAACAAGTGAAACATATGTCCTAACAACATATTTTACTATATTAGTTTTACAAATTCATGTTTCACCAATTAGAAATAGATAATTCAAAATTCAATTATGAGATGGTTGAAACCCCCCAATCACATTCATTATCATATTAGTTTGTAAGTTTTATGTAATCAATTTGTAGTATTTTTAACATTTTCTCTTTTCCCTAAGTTGAGTTTGACCGAACATTCAAATCCTTACCACTTTCTTTTCTTGTCCCGGATATGTTTCAAAATTGAGAGTTTATGTCCAAGTTTATCCTAATTCTACAAATCCAATATTTTTCATAATAAAAAAATAGTAATTTATAATATTTTAATAAAAGCAATGCTATATATATGCACAAACTATTTTAATTAGTTCTTATAAACTATTATTATGACAAATTCTTACCGGTTCTTAGTTGCGCCCACTACTAATATTACATTTTTACCTATAAATAACCATTCACCAAATCATCCGTTTGTAAAATAATTTGTGACTTTACCATTTTCTTTTTTTTATAAAATTTGTTAAACCAAAAATGAACCACTCAAGAATCCATTGGAAGCCCTTCAAAATAGAGAGGACCTTCCTAACCAACTCTTTCGCTTCAATTCAATAACACCCAATTCTACCTTCCAAACAACCACACCCCAAAAATGAACAAAAGTTTCTTCACTTAAGGACCTCCCATTGGCCTTATCAAATTTCTATTTCACACAATTAGTTCTCCAAATACTCTAAATTCAACAAAGCAAATAGCCCACCCAAGAAAAACATGCCTCCCTCTTCTTGGCCTTCTTCAGCTCTCCCTATTGCCTTTGCAATCACTTGTGTCATCTCTATCTACTTTTCAAATCCTGTCCATGGCTTGGATGCTCAAACAGTCATAGACTCTCCTTTATTGACACAAAAAATTGGCACCAACCGCACTATTAAGGTTGATATCAATGGCGATGGGGACTTCAGATCTGTTCAGGCTGCCATTAATTTTGTTCCTGAAGGCAATTCTCAGTGGACTATCATCCATGTTAGGAAAGGGGTTTACAGGTAATTAATCCACCTATGTTGATGTGTAATAAATTTGTCATACCATGCACGTACGTGACCTGTAAGGATCTTATATATTAACCTCTAGTTTTGTTTATTTTGAATGGCTGAGAAAAGGTACACATACCAGTAAACAAGCCCTATATATTCTTGAGGAGTAATGGAAATGGTAATGTGGAGTCTGCAGTTTTAAGGGCTGAAGCCCCTCACTTCATTGCCTTTGGCGTTAGCTTCAAGGTCCATTATTTCTTATTCTCATATCCTTATTTCGTTTTTAAGATACACGATAAAACTGAATTATGAATATGATATGGTTTGAAATTATCAAGACACCTATGTAAAACCAAATGATCTCAAACATTTGATCTGCATTTTTGTTTTTTCGAAATAACAGTTAATTTGTTTTGACACAAAAAGGGAGGCAAATTGCTTTCTATTGCTGTAAAACAACATATGGAAGTTGATGGTTTCTAACGTTTGATTCACATAAAACACTAATATTTTAGAAAGAAAAATTAGTCATATTTTCATAACCCATTTATAAGGCATTAATTGGATAAAACAATATATATATATATATGATAATTCAACATCAACCTTAAATTTGTCTCTTTTTTTCCAGTAATGATTTGCCATTCAATGTTCAGTATTAATTATTTATTTTTTTATTTTTATTTTTTTTGGTCTTCAACAATGTAGAATGACGCTCCCACTGGGATCTCTTCTATCTCACAAAATCAGTGGCGATTCTAGGGATTTTGTTTAGGGGGGTCACTATAAAATTTTTATAAAAAGAGAACTTGAATTAAAAAAAAAAAAAAAACATAAAGTTTTACAATTTTATTATATGAAGTTTTCAAATTTTGAATGTTACATAATAGTTCATTATGAATATATTTATTGTCAATGTGGGTAGCTATGAGTCTATGCTCATTTTATTTTGTTAAGTTTGTCTAATATTTTTATCTTTATACAGTTATTATTATCTATTTGACTTTGTTTTTATAAAACTATTTTAGACTAAATGAGTAATCCCAACACATTGGCTTTGTATTAATTATTAACGCATACAATCACACTTTTTCATACATAAATTATACACTATTTGTTTACTTAAATAATTAAATGCGTGAACAATCATTTTTTTTTTTTTTTATATAAGATAAAAATTATACTCTAGTCTAATCTAAGTGTATATGTATGTGAAGCTCCATTCTGGAGACTTGAACCCTGGCCCTTACCCCCCACACCTCACACTCCACAAGCACTTATACTTGTGGAGTGAACATCGCACCAAGGGCGTTCGGTGGTAATTCTTGAACAATCATTAACTTTACAATTATTTTCTTGAATTTTACTAACTTTATTACAAAAAGTTATTATAATATGATAACAATACACACACATGTAAAAAAACACCCTGTCTATTTCTTAATTATTAAATTATATAAAGTTATATTATATTTATATTGTACATACAAACATCCACACACATCATAATTTACACAAATATGTAACATTATAACAAAAAGTAATGTACATAATCAATATTAAACACACTCACGCACATATAATATAAATTTATAAAAAAGAATTACACTTACAATTTACAAACACTTACTCTTTATTCAGTTTCTCAAAAAAAAAAAAAAACTTACTCTTTATTCTTAAAATCGAAAATACTTATAATAAAGATGTGCAAAATTTAAGTTAGAGTATGCAAAAAATATATATATATTTAAAAATAAATTAAAGTATTAAGCTAATATATATATATATATATATATATATTAATATATATATATATATATTTTAATATATATATATATATATATATATATTTTTTAATATATATATATAGTTTTTTCTTTTGAAGTCAGGGGGTTCATTTGAACCCCTGAATATGCTTTAGCACCGCCCCTGCACAAAATCAATCGGTGGCTGCATTTGTTGGCGCAGACCAAATTGCATTTTACCATTGCGGATTCTACAATACACATAACACTCTCTTTGATTACAAAGGCAGGCATTACTATGACAATTGTTACATACAAGGTTCAGTTGACTTCATCTTTGGCCGTGGCAGATCCATCTTCCTTGTAATTATACTAAACTCATTCTCTTTTATTTCTGTATATATATATATATATATATATATATATATTCTAAAATTTTGGCTATGTACCTAGATGCTAGACTTATAAAAAAAATCTTTTATTGTTAAAACTTTATAGCTTGTATCTAACAATATACATGATCGCACGAGACAAGACACTAACACATTTTTAATCTGTAATATTTAATCTAAATCCTGGAATTGATCTGTACCTTTTTCTATCATCTAGATTATCAATGTCTAATATAGTAATGTTTGGTGCAACTTTGGATGCAGAGCTGTGAGATCTTTGTGATTGGAGACAAGAGGGTGAATATTCGTGGATCTGTCACAGCTCAAAACAGGGAAAGTGAAAATGACTATAGTGGGTTTGTGTTTGTCGAAGGCAAGGTCTACGTTGTTGGTAGTGTTTACTTGGGTAGAGCAAATGGACCCCATTCCAGAGTGCTTTTTGCAAAGACATACCTCTCAAAGACCATTGCACCACAAGGCTGGACCAATTGGATGGCTCCACCGAGTAAGAATGCTCAAGCTCTAACTTGCCCTTCCTCATTCTCCAATCATACTTGATTTATAAACAAGTACATAGGATATTAAAATGAAATCATAAACTCATAGATAGTGTGCTCTGAGGTCACACAATTTCAAGGGCTAATCTTCTCTATTTTCTTTTCTATGCTACAAACTTTTATTTGGTTCTGACATTGAAAATATTGTAAATTTAACAGAAATCTATTCCACGCGGAGTACAAGTGCCATGGACCAGGATCTGAATCAAAAGAGCGTGCTGCTTGGTCAAGAGAACTCACTGAAGAAGAAGTTCCCCCCTTCCTATCCATAGATTACATTGATGGCACCCATTGGCTACCTGTGTGGCTATGAAGTTGATCATTAGCAAGTAGAAGAAACTGTTGGCAGTGTGCTTTGCAAATGACATGCATGCATGCAGCACAATGACCCCGAAAGTCTCATGAGTTTATTTATATAATTCATATGATGTATTTGCGATCTAGTGTTCTCAAACAATGTTTGTTTAAAATCAATTCACACTATTGGCCTATAACTTTAGGCTATAAGGTGAATTTAGGTGCAACGTTTGGTTACCAATATAGTATGGATATTACGAATGTCCAATGCGAGTGAGTCATATATTGTAACTATTGCATACAATTTAAAATTCTAAGATAGATATTTGCTTCTTGTTTCATTGCTGCTTTGAAATCTTACTTTTTCAATGGTACATATATAAACCTCAAAGTGTTAGCAAGTTTGCTAGTTTCTCTTCTTCTTTTCACCTTTTCTTTTGGTAATTTTGTTTTGAAAAAAAGTAGGTTGCTAATTATTATTTTTTTTTGGTGTTGCTCTATCTAAATCACCACAAACAATATTAGTAGTTATAGAAAAAATTGTGAAAATCATTGATCTTTAGCATTACTTGTTGTAATCCAAGGTGTTGTGACAACATTATAATGAGGCGGGCATGACAAAAAAAAAATTTGATAGCTTCTTGAAACATAGGCTTGAACTTTAAAATATATGGACCATGTTTCTCTACATCAATTAATGACAGGAGAATCATAAAATAAGCAGATAGTAAATTGCCATCTCTTGTAGTTCAAAACGACAAAACCTCTCACTTAATTAATACATTCAGTGCTTTCTAATTACATTAACACCTTGATTTCCAGTTAGAATACCTAGAGCAGAGAGCATAACAAATGCAGTGGAAAATGCACGAAAGAAATGACCATGATCAGTGGCAAAATGCTTCACAATTTTTAGTCGTTCAAGGATCCAATACCATTTCAACATCAATTCTCAGTACACCACGGCCTCCCATTGCATTCATGTAATACAGGTTATCAAATATAAATGTAGTAGGATCATTAAGAACAAAAGTTAAGTTTGAGATTAAAGACCATTTAGGACAATTTAACCTCAAGAATGCTTCAAACCGAGGTTCCATTTCTTGAGCCTTGTCACCTTCAGGTTTGTACAAATGATTCAGAATGCTTACACAATGTGTTACTCCTAGGTATGTGCACCTCCAAATTTCAAAATCATTCTCATAAGCACAAAATTTTTCCTAGACAATAATTCCAAGGCATAGGATAAGAAACTCAAGGTAGGCAATAATGTATATGTGCATAACATCTGTATCTGTAAGCATGCCAATGTGCTATAAGTATGTACCCTATAATTAATTTGTTATCTAAGAAGTATGGACGCTCCAAACGCTATAGCATGTCCATGTTGACACGTTCAAAGTTGGTTACCCAAGTGAAATACAAAGCTTATCAATGGGTCCCTTTTTTTTTTTCTTTTTTTTCTACTTTATTACTATCTAGTTTCTAGAATAACAAAGACAGGTGGAGGCCTCAAATTGAAATAGTTTCAGAAGTTTCAGACTTTAATCGGAAAAAAATAAAAACTTTGACTTAATCTAAAATATAGTATAATATAAGGGTAATTCACAGGTAAAGTTGCGTTGATTTTAGGCTCAATCCTACCACATCAAGTGGGGTAGGGCAACATCTACAGCTAATCCAATGACAAGAGAAGCATTTAGTATCAAATGATACTATGTCAACGATATTAAAATTCAATAAATATATGACATGTTTGCAAAAAATAACTACTTTATTAACAAATGAAACATGTGTTAGTGAGTAGTTATTTTTAGACATATATATTTTGTTTATTGGATTTTTATACGGATAAAGTGATATTATTTAATACAAAATACTTTTTTTTTTTTACACCAATTACATGGTTTGAGACTAGTGGCAACGAGGAGATGCAAATATCTCAAAATCTATGCCAAATTAGGGTAAAATCTTGCCGAAAACGAAGCCCAAGGGTGGTTGGGTTGGATGAGTAAAGTCTAGTCAAACACTCAAATCTTAAGATATAAGTTTTAAAGTGCGTGGACCCACTATCGATTGCCTTAGGTTGAATCCAAACAGATCAGTTTGGGTTTTCTCTAAAAAAGAAAAAAAGAAAAGAAAAAAGGATAAGTTATATGGATTTGGACCTAGTTGAGAACAAGTAGACTTAGGCCCTAACTTCTAATCCCAAGCAAGCCTAAACTTGGGCTGATGCAAACCCATTTAAAAATTCCGAAAACCCATCCCAACCTTACTGAAACCTGTTTGTAATATTGTTCACTTTTCATGGGCTTGGGCTATTATTCTTACGTACGGAGCTTTTCCCGGGTCGAAATGTGGGTCGGGTCAAACAATTCTCTGAGTCTGCTATGATTTATTCAGAACAAAAAAGAAAGAAAGGAGACTAGGGTTTTAAATCGATCGCGAAGGTTTTCCTTATCCTTGTTCACGCAAACACTTTCACAGAGAAAGCAAATCGAATCGAATCGAATCGAATCGATCGAAGAAAGGAAATGGAAACTGGCGGAGATGAAGGATTGATCGAGAGAGTGGTGGACTCGAAGGACTTACAGCAACAGAGCAAAGCCTTCGACAAGCTCACCGACCGCGTCGAAGACCGCCAGCTCGATTCCACTCGTGTCCAAGAGGTCCTCTCTCTTTCTCTCTCTCTCTCTTTGCATTTTTAACCTTAATTGAGCTCTGTTTGTGTTTTTTTTTTGTTTTGGTTTCTTATGGTTGTGGTTGATGACGTGGCAGGCTATGGCCTCGATTGCTGCCTCATCTGAGGCGGATTGGAATGCTATGAAAATGAGGTACATACAAACGACTCGAATTGATTTTCAAAACTCTCTCTATATATAGATAGTATGAACTGTCCAATTTATATGATAATTTGCATACCTTTCAATCAATAAACCTTAATTACAACGGCAACAAAAACTAAGCTTTAGTCCCAAAACTTTTGGGGGTCGACTTTGAATCCTTATTGGGTTAATCAAGGTCAAACCCACATGTAATTTCATGACAGACGTTAAGCTCTTGAACTGCATTTTTGTATACATGATGGTTTAGATATCTCGAGTAGCTCATAAGTTATCACGCGTGGATGAAAGTGAATCCTTTCTTTTATGTTTGTGGACTTTCTTCTCTGAGTACTTTTGGAGTCTTTGCTTTGCGCCGCATGCTCATTTTTATGCTTACTGTGCAAGTAGAGTTCTTTGATCCCTATGTCTTTCTTTACAAGATTACGCGTTAAACATTTCTGAAACACTTAATATACGTTGAACTTGTAACATGGTCACGGTATTCTTGATGTCAATTTAGTTTGATTTGCTTTAATGATTAAATATCAATGTTTTATTAAATAAGTTTATGTAAAAAGTAAGAGAAGAAGGGGGAGAGGGGGGGGGGGGGGGTGTGGGGGCACTGTTACATTGTTAACCATCTTAAAATAAAATGGCTAGATTTGTTAGGGGTTAACTGTTTAAACTTGCATTATATTGTTGTGTTTTAGTGCATACCAATATGTGTGTGCGTGTGTGTATGTGTTTAAGATGGTTTGATCATGTTCAAAGGAGAACAATCAATGCACCAATGAAAAGGAGTGAGTTGATTCAAGTTGATGGAACAAAAAAACGTAGTGGAAGACAAAAAATTATCATTCATAGGAGTGGTAAAAAAGAACATGTCAATTAACGAGATAAACTTATAAGTTTGACTATTGTTACATCTGGGCCAAACAAGAGTGCAATATTTGACTCTTCTCATAAGCCCAAGCATATGCTCAAGCCAATTCCCAGATGGTAAGACTAGATAAACTTTTAAGTCTTGACATAGCCATTTTCATTTGAGACCACTGTCTCTGATGGCATAACTGCATAAATAACTTGTGTTCACATACTGCAGTCTACAATTTAAATGGATGAACTTATTTTTGGTCATCTCATTTTGATACAATCAAAACATAGTTTTCCCATTCTAATGCAGGACTTTTTTTTCTTGTCTGGGGATGGGATATTTATCTACATCCATTATGTGTTTTCCATGTTATAATAGCTTGAAGAGTAACATCCTGAGATCTTGGGCTTTTTTTTTTTTTTTTGAGATCTTGGGCTTGTTGGTAATATGATATATGAATTTAAATTAAGTGTTTATTTATTTTTAAACTTGCAGTCGCTACTTGATACAGTTTTACTCGAGAAATTTTATTTTTTGACTTTGTTAGCCTGGACTTGTGGCATGAAGTTCTGATTAAAATATTATTTCACTTCTTTTGTTTTATCTATTACATGTGGCTGCATTTCAAGCAAAGATGCTATTTTCTTTGTTGCAGGGAGAAAGAACTGGCTGCTGTTAAGATCAAGGCAGCTGATGTTGACATAATTGCAAATGAGCTAGAGGTTAGTGCCTCCTATTTTAATCAATGCTCTTTTAACATGTATGTATTTGGCTTCCAAAATTAAAAGGCTTACAATATGTTTCTTTCAATATTGAGAACAGTTAGACCCAAAGGTGGCTGAGAGGACCTTACGTGAACACAAAGGTGATGCTGTTGCTGCCATTCGACATTTGCTTCGATAAAAAGTTGCTGGAGGATCTTACAAGAGTTTGGTTTTCAAATTTTCCTGGAATCATTTGCATGCTTTTGCAATATGAATGGTTAATGCTTACAGCTAGATTATTTGTCAATGGATAGTGTTTACTTCAGCGAGATGTATCAGTCACCAGGCCAATTGATTCAGATTTGTTTTGGTGCTGATGAATCCTGTTTTACTCAACACCAAAAGAGAGTCAAAATTCTGAAGACGATATATCATTTCAGGTCCCATGGCTTGAGTGGCTTTGGTACAAAATCTCGTAGTGGTAACCATGCTTATCTTGTACGCATTGCTTAGTTTAAATTTGGTAATGGTCAGCAAAATAATGGGCCTACTTTGAATTTTTGAGGGCATGACCTAGTCTACTCTAGTCCCCTCATGGAATTGAGATTGAACCCCCCACTACACCATAAATATCTTCTCATATGAATTAAAATAGAAGACCCAATGAAAGCTTCAGGACATGGGGTATCTAGATTTGCTGTTGTCGTTTATAAGGGACTCTTGGAGTATGGTGACATGATGTCTCCTCAAATTAATGGTGTATTCTAGACATGGCAAAACGGGTTAGGAATTTTTTGACCCGACTCGACCCGAAAAACTTGACCCGAACCCGATTTTTTTTGACCCGAAGCAAAAATGGGTTGACTCGTGACCCAACCCGCGACTCGACCTGAACCTGAATCATTTAAAAAAAAAAATTTGGTCAAAAAAAAAATTAAGACAATATTGGTTTAATTGTTTGTTGTGAGTTTTAAGAAAACAATTGAGACATTTACATAATTGTATGTAAATTAATTGAAAGATGAATGATTGAACATTCTGTAATTAGTAAAGGTTTTTAGATATCAAATAGCAAAGTGCATGCTAAGATAATTTGGTTATAGTACAGTTAAAAATATAGATTTAAAATTGTAGACGTGTGAGAAACATTCACAAGTGTAAAAATAGTTAAGTCAGAGTATCAAATTAACATAAATTATGAATGCTTAGACCTATTTTTTTAACAATTTATGTTCAAAATAAATGGCTTTTCAAATAAATTATGATATTTTTTAGAGTGTGTGGTGCTTAACAATAATATGATATTCATAAAAGAGACCATATATAAATAAGTAAACAATCAAACTTTAATATATAACTCAAATTGAAATAAAGTGTCAACTACAATTGACAATAGATTATAAAATTAATTTTCAAGATTGTAAATTTTTTATATGTTTTTATTCTTTGTCACATAAATTATCTAGTAAGTCATTTGTAATTTTGTTTTATATTTTGGAATGTTAATATTATGTAGAAATAAAATTTGTGTATTTATTTTATTTATCTTTGTGTTATTTTGTTTTAAATAGTAATATTAGGATTTGTATAATTTTAAAATTATTGAATAAGTATTAATAAGTGTAATTCATTCTTGATAGAAGTGGTGAATTCAAAGTAATGCATTTTACATCAAGTAATTTGTTGCATGACTTTCTAAATGGCAAATGCATGTTTTCTTTAAAAAAAAAAAAAATTTGATGTGAAAAATATGGGTCAAGCCGACCCGACCTGCAATCCGATTGATCTGAACCTGTTTTTAATCAGCTTAAAATGATTCGTTTTTTAACTGCAACCTGATTGACTCGACCAGAGCCCGACCTGACTCGCCTGTTTTGTATAATTCAGACCCTGGAACAGGCAAACCTAAAAAAGGCAACGCCAATTGCTCATTCACTACTAAATCAATCAATCTAAACCCAAAACTATAATCAGAGGAACAAAACCTCATTGCTCTATCTCTACCTTAAAGCAATTGAAACCTGGAAAAAAACTCTGATCATTAAGCCATGAACATGAAATTGAACCCACCTTAACCCAAACCTCGCAAGTTTAAATGTGCATCTCACTGATCTCATCTTAATAGCAAGACGATAAGATCTTACAAACCAAGCTGTGAATAGGATTCTACAGAACATGACATGTTAGAGTATATATGCAGCATAATATGAAGCATCTTTGTCAGGAGGGAGAGACTGACTGATAAAAAGGACTTGTAGAACAATCCTTGAAGAAAGAAATGGAAACATGAAAGCTAAGTAATCTTTAATGCATGCAATCTTATACCGTACCGTTAAGGGCATGAACAATGTATTTATGTGCCTTTCTATCACATGCAACCACTTTTGATGGTTAGTTAATTGCATGGAAGGTCATTACAGAATTAAGGACATACATAGATCATATGCTAAAAAACAAAAAAATCAACAATAATGTTAAAAGTTACATGACACCCCCCAATCATAGTACAATATTCAAACATTAATTTCAACAAAAAAAAAAAAAAAACTCTTAAACTACATGTTGAATCTTAAATTTGACTATGTACACTTAAACTTTATCTCAATTTAATTAGTTAGTTGTAAGATTAGATTATTAGCCAAAGTGTAATGCCCTCCTTTTACATCCAGAGATAAGTCAACCAAATGTGTGAACTAAGATCTATGAGACAACTAACTAACTAAATTGGTGCAAGATACACACAAAGCACCATTAACGTGAGCTCACAATGCGCACAACAAAATCCTCCACACTCATAATTATTTTTTGAAGCTTCCATTCAAAACATGGCAACAAAAACATTATTGTTCTTGCTAATATTTATGTTTATGTTTATAATGTTCTATTCGTGTTATATTGATATATACAAATTCTTATCATATATTCATAATCCTTATATATATATATATATATATATATATTTTATACAAGATAGAATTTTTATTCTAGCAAAATCTAAGTGTGTATGTGTGTGAAGCTCCCTCCTAGAGACTTGAACCTCAGCCCTTGCCCCCCACACCCACAAGCATTTATACTTGTGGAGTGACCATCGCACCAAGGGTGTGCAGTGGTCCTTATATATTTCTTAACTGTGCATATAAACCAATGGAATTTATTAGGCTGTCAGTTCAAAAAACATTTATTAGGCTATTTATACAAAACAATACATATTATTAAAAATAAAAAAAAACATTTAAGTACACTAATAGTGGATGTGTATGACATATTACAAAATTTAATTTACTTTTGTGATTATGTAAATAAATATACACATTCAATTATAAAGGGGAAAAAAATGCTATAAACAAGAACAATAACAGAAAGACAAAGTTTATGTACAAACTGGTTATCAGAAACAATTCCTCCAAACCTCTAGGTAGAATTCTATTAATTGGATAGGTTTTCTTGTCATGTGAATGACATAAATCTCAATTTTTTTTTTCTATTAAATTTTTGTTATTTTTGTTGTCAGTCATATCCATTGAATGCGACTTACACCATTGGACTAATTATTTTCATTGTTGGTTTTGAATTGAATCCAGACCACTACAAAACCATGCATAATCATTTTTTTTTATCTTACAAATTGTTCTCTTACAAATTTCTGTTGCTGTAGCACACCATGATATATGTTTATTTTTTCCTAGTCTATTTATTTCTTAATTTTTTCTGAGGAAATATTTATTTCTTAATTACTTGGTGATGAGTTGTGAATGTCATGTGTCAATCTTTCCACTCTTTGGGTGTCTTATCGTAAATTATTAATTCTAAGTTAAGCAAATTTATGGCATACGGTTTCCACTGGGAAGGAAAGAAATATATCTCGAACTGCTACCTTCATTGCAATCCCCTGAGTGGTATTGCTGTAATACATGTCATTAGTATTTGCATCCTTTTAGCATATGAAATCAATTGGCTGGTTGATTTGTCATGACAGTTTCTATATAAATGTGTAACAACTATTCCAAAAAACACATATACTTGAAAGTAATATATAATTATATAATACTGAACATAATATTGGATAGCTCACATGGACCCACTCCCATAAATATTATATTACACACACACGCGTGCACACACACACATTATAAAATCCATGTGGGACTAATGGATTTTACTAATTTAAAGTATCTTCAATTGGGCATGCTAGGAATTAATTTCTCATTAGTAATTCAATGGTTTTTGTAATTGACTACGTAGAGTTAACTTAATATTTATTTGTCATATAATTTTTAAAAACTTAGTACAAACCAGCCAAGTGTATGGCCATGTGTGACTTAAGACACACTCCTACAACATACACTCATCACTATAAAACATCACAAAAATAATAATAAAATTTTAAAATATTGCAAGCAACTAACATAGACATAGACATAAACATAAACAGAAACATAAACATAAGCATTAATAATAAATTTTTTTTTTACTCGAACACAAAGAAAAATATATATGAAAAAAATTTATGTCAATTAGCAAATTCATTAAACTGTTTACACATTTTATTCCTTTATTTTTCGTATATAAATTGATTTAAAACTATATGTGTGAGAGATGGTTAATTCATATGTTTATAGTATAAAAATAAGGAGAAAATGCTCAAACACCCCTAAACTTTTAACTACTAGCCAAAACACCTCTTAAACTTTTATATCGGCCAATTTACTCCATAAACTATGCACAACTACCAAATCAAACCATCTATTACTTTCGTATTAGAAAACTAACGGGTAACTCACGTGAGAGACCACGCGAGGATAAAAATTAGCAAAAGTTCAGGAAGAGAGAAAGCTAGCTTTAGAGAGAGAGAGAGAGCCAATCAAACAAGAATTCCAGAACCACCATCGTCAACCTTCTCTCCTGTGCCGGAGTCTTTGTCCCGTCGTCGTCTTGTTGCTGGTATTCTTTTTTTTCCTGTTCTCTGTTTTTCCAATCCTCCATGTACAAGTTTCTATTGCAATTTTTTGGTTTTGGCTTACTTTTTGGGCTTAACTAATGTATAAAGCTTGATAGACACTTACCTAAGTGTTTCAAGGTCTGTGGTGGATTGGGTAGAGTTGGTTGTGGTAAAATTTCCATTTGATCAAAAATGGTTTTGAGTATGTTGTACAATTGTTTGATGAAATTCCTGAGAGAGAGATGGCCAGTGCTTTAATCTATTTTTCAGTCCTCTATGTGCAAGTTTCTATTGAAATTTCTTGGTTGGTTTAATTTTTTGGGATTGGGGTTTATGTGAGCTTGTTTGCAAAGGTCTCATCAATTACTTGTCCTGTCATTTGTATCAATATTGGTAAGCCTTGAATTTGGATATAAAACTTATTCACTGGCACTTCTGATCCTCTGGCCACTTCAAATAATTAGATTTTGACATGAGAAAATTTCAGATCAACATGAGCTCACTCATTTACTGTACAAAAAATGAAATCTTGCAGGGTTTTGTGATTGGAAGGAAACAATGCCAATGAAAGTTTCTTCTTCCAATTATTTGAAGTTGATAATGTTGCCATTCTAAACAAGAGATCTATTATTATTTTTCTTTGTCCTTTTTTCTTTCCTTCCTAATTTAAAAAAAAAAAAAAAAGTTAGTTGAGTACCTCATGTAGTGCCATGCTCTCCCTATTAAAGTTTGCAATGCAATGGATAAGCTGATTAGGGACTTCCTTTGGGGATCAATCCTTTGATTAAAAAAGAAGGCTTCATATGGTCAATTGGCTTCACATTGGAGGACTGGGTCTAGCCCAAATGAAATTCAGGAATCAAGCTATTCTAGCTAAGTTGTGTTGGAGGTTGGCTAATGAACAAGAAGCTCCTTGGGCTAATATGCTGGCTAAGAAAGATCTCTCCACTTCGAGATTGACTGAAGAAGGAAAAAAGCACCCACACTTAAGGATTTGGGCTGCTTGCAAGAAAGGTGGTCCAGTGTATGTTAAAGGGTTGATGGTCTGTGAACAATGGTAGTTCTATCAAATTCTGGCAAGATTTCTGGCTTTCCTTGGCACCCATGAGAAATCTTATTGAAGGTCCTCTCTCAAGAGATGAGGAACAACTCACAGTGCAACAATGCTTTGATATGAGCATTGGTTAGAATTTACAAAACATTTCTTTCTACTTACTGGATCATATTATTAATTCAATTCATGCCACCCCTTTCTCTTGTGACCAGACTACAAAGGATTCGTTAGCCTAGGCTTTTTCGAAAGATGGCAGCTTCGCTCTCCAATCATCATACTTATTGGCAAGAGATTCGAACCTATTTCACTTGGAGTCTTGATGAAGATAATGACTAATTTTTTTGTTTCTACTTATTGGATCATAATTTTTTTTTTGTCTTGATGAAGATAACAACTATTTGTAAACACTAATTAATATTTCAATTTATGGCAGATTGGGACTCATTCATTGTTTGTGTAGCTATGCTATGATATGATATTATTACCTTACAAATTTGAATTACTGATGACTAGATTTTCTTTTTCCTTTTTCTCTGGTTGTAAAAAATTGAAAGTTTTTTTTTTTTGAATTATACGTCACACCTATTATCAATGAATTACTCAATGTCTTCTAAGGACAATGTAGATTTACGCTATTTAAGACTACTAGTCAAATGCGTGGTTCAAGAAACCCAACCAATGGTATTGACTAAATCATTTGTTAATTGTGAAAGAAATATGTTTCATAACTCAAAAGAGTAGTAGGACAGAGCAAATTGTGAGACAATTCCTCACAACAATGAAATCATCTACTATGGGGATTAGGTAGTCCCGAGAATTCACTAAGCAAGCCTCATGCATGGAAAGTTATGATCACCAATTTCGTTGAGGACAATGATAATTCCCACTTTATAACTTGTAGTGACTTAATGCAAGCCATGAATTTATATAACTCACGCAAGTTATATATTGGTCTCAAATTGATATAATAAAATTCCATTATTTTCTCAATATTTTTCTTTAGAATATTTTTCATGAACATAACAAAGAATATGCAACTCATGAACTCATACAATAATGAAATGCCATTAATTTCATACATTGAACATTACATAGTTCTAAATATTTTTATATTATATTACATCTAATTTAAATAGGTAGATACATTACATTACAAACCCCTTTTTTTGAGGCTCTTATATAAATAGTCACTGCAAATAAAGACGACTTCCAACATTAACACTTGGACACCATACAAAAGGCTATCAGAATCCCACTGTTGATTTAAGAAACCACCAATAAACACCAAAGCCTTTTAGGGATTCTCTTATGCATTGCAACTTCGTTCTTCAACTTTCGGTTAGTGTCCAATAGTCCATTAATAACACATTTTCTTCTTTGTGTGAATTCAATGTCATGCTACTCAAAGTAGTTGCATACATTATGATCCTACACAATTAAAAAAAAAAAATTAGTATACTATGCACAACTTAGAAACCCAACACAAATAAGATTTGACCGGTGGCTCCAGGTTCGCTAATCTATCAATCTAAAATGTTCCAGAATTTCACAATTTCACTATAATAATTGAGTGCCATACTCAGATTGGTGTGATTAATTGCACTAATGAACATCAAATTCCTGGCATTCAGTCTTAACAAATAGTTTTCAAAATCATAAGCATGAACCAATAATTTTCCATATTACATTCTACTACAATTATATAATACCAAATTCTTGAAAAATTTCAAGTATAATCATGTACCCATTTCACATGTAAATGTCCTTTCACTTATGGCCCCCACCATCCCTCCAAACAAATATGAGGAAAATAGCAGAAAAATGACAAATTTAAAATTTTAAGTAGAGAAGCAACATACAATCTTGCATTGATAAAAACCCACTTGCTGAAAAGTGAGAATCACTTACTTTTCAATTTACATGAACTAGCAAGAATGAAAATGTTAAAATTTCTGAAGAGAGAAACAAGAAGGGTAGCTGAGGAAGAGTGTGGCTGTTGCAAATAGTGTGAGATTGGAGAGGCCAATGCAAGAGAATGTAGGGTTGCCACTGTGAGAGAGATAGAAGTTATGAAAAGAGAGTTGGTGTGGTTTTTACTCTAACCACTGCCTTTTCAAACTTTCTTCAGCAATTCATTAACATAATGACTAGATATTATACTGGAGAACAAAATCACCTCACCTAATATATACTGTAATTTCAAGTCCCAAATTTGATGTTTGTTTTGCTTGTAATTTCCATTAATTTATATGAAACAATCAACCTCACATAAAACCCAACCTCTAAAATTATCACCAAGAAATTGCAAACCCATCTAAAATCCTATCAAACAACCAAAACCCATTAAAGCACTAGCCAAATCTCTCTCAAGCATTTCATCAAACAACTATACAGCATACTCAAAACCAGTTTTGATCAAATGGAAATTTTACCACAACCAACTGTACCCAATCCACCACAGACCTTGAAACACTTGGGTAAGTTTCTATTAGGCTTTAGACATTGGGTAAGCTCGAAAAGTAAACCAAAACCAAAAAATTGCAATAGAAACTTGCACATGGAGGATCGGAAAAATAGAGAGCAAGAAAAAAAAAAGAAAAGAAAAAAAGAATACCAACGGCAAGATTACGGCGGGACAAAGACTCTAGCACTGGAGAGAAGGTTGATGATGGCGGTTCTGGAATTCTTGTTTGATCAACTCTCTCTCTCTCTCTAAAGCTAGCTTTCTCTCTTTTTGAACGTTTGCTAATTTTTATTCTCCTGTGAGTTACCCGTTGGTTTTCTAACACCAAAGTAACAGATGGTTTGATTTGGCAGTTGTGCATAGTTTATGGAGTAAATTTGGCCGATATAAAAGTTCAGGGGTGTTTTGGCCAGTAGTTAAAAGTTTAGGAGGTGATTGAGCATTTTTCCCTAAAAATAATAATATTGATAACAGCATATAGTTAGCACTTTGAACAATATATTACACTGTAGTGCATAACAATTGTAATACACTTTAAGGGGAATGATTGGGTTTTTAAACGCTTCAAAATGTGAGATAGTCCTTAGTCTAACATGAAGCTTCAACGATCAATTCAACCAAGACATACACAATTAGCAATAAGTAGAGTGACCAATCTCAATTATAGAAATGAGCATTTATGACCTCCCACAATAACTTGATTACACAACTTTGAAACTATATATTTGGCCTCTTGCAATTCATAACATTTGATCATTTTAGAACATTACATCTCTAATTGAGATTGATGCCTAAAATTTTTGATATTTTAATTTTATGAGTAAGCCTTTGGCTTTTGGGCACTATACATTTCAACACAAGTCGCTTTCCCTTTTTCATAGTCAAATACTAGTATATGAGACGACTTTTGCAGCTCATTATCTCTTTTTGAGATTTGACATTGGTTGATCTCTTAAAGCAAACACATAAAAGAGTGGGAAGATATATAGGCACAAGTCTATGCATGTCTCAAGATCAATAAAACTATTGACTAATCATTCATGACAAGTTTGAAGAACTATTTACAACAATCACATAGATGTCAAGATTTTTCCCACAAAGTTACAAGTGCATAAAGAACAGCTAAGCTTGTAAATGCACAAAGCCATTAGTACGGAGGTACAAGGTTAAACATATGTGTGACAATACACAATAATTCCAATCAAACTTTTTGGATTTTCTAATTTTTATGTGTTTTTGGATTTTTGACACAAAGCAAGTAAAGATTGATAAAAAACTAACAAAAATTCAAAACTTAAAAAAAGGAAAAAAAAGAAAAAAAAAAAGAAGAGAGAGTAAAAACATGCTAGAATGAAAACATAAGCAAACAACCAACAATGTCATAATATATCGAAAGAATTAATGCATGGACATGTTATAATGCTTTTGCATGAGTACCCTTCACCCACATGACACGTGCGTTTGGGATGATATCCTTAGAGGATTGGGTACTTGAGTTACGATTCTTAAACCTTAGGGTGAAGTTGGCCAAACAAGCAGTGATGGTGTCAATCATTTTCATCACATCACCAACTCCGGGTTCTACTTCTCGCCCTTTTGACAGCTTGGGGTTCCAATTGCCCTTTCCTTGTCTTCTTGGCCTTTGAGGACCTGCATTCTTCAATGCTTGAATCTTGTGGCAATTTGAGACTTCCCTTTTTCCTTGGGCTTGGCCGCAATTGGATTTGGAGGCTTTGTCAAAACCTTTTGAGTAACCACATTTGGCTTCTTCTCAACTTTCACACTTTCAACAAGAGGGGTTGTAACCAATGGTTCTTTAGCTTTAACAAACTTCATCTCCTTAGACACATTAGCGCTTGAGCTACTTTCTCCAGTATATCCCAAGCCATTTCTATCGAAAGAGGGCTTTTGATAGGCAAGCACCTCATCAAGTTTCTTTGAAGCAACATGCTTCACTTTGGCATTAGCTTGAATAACCTCAAGTTCAAGAAACTTTATCCTAGAATAGGCATTCCTTAGCTCTTCATTCAGCACTTCAACTTCACATTTTGTCTCTTTATACCTCATGAGAATGCTTTTGTAATCCTATTTTGCTTTCTTCATTTTTCTAATGGTTGCCTTAGCCGCTCTAGCATACACTCTAGTTTTCTCAAGAAGGGCATTGTAGGATTCTTACAATCTCTTTGCTCCTTCATAGTTGCATTCTTCATCTTCATCATTAGATTCCTCTCCAGCCCCTATAGACTTCATTTCGGTATGCTCACCGAGTTCTTCCACTAGAGTGCTCAAATCTTCCGAAGAGTCTACGAGTGCAATGGTCATAAAAGCGAAGTAGTTTCCTTCCCCGTCATAGTGTTCTTCCGAGTCGAAGTTGGAGCTATCTGAGTCACTTAGGGTTGTAGCAAAGACTTTAACCTTTGCCTTCAAATAAGTGGTGCATTCTTTCTTTACATGACCATGCCCTTTGCACTCATAATAAGTGATTGCTTGAGATGGAGAAGAGTATTTGGAATCCTTCTTCTTGAAGTCCTTCTTGTCCTTTTTGAAGTTTGAGAATTTTCCTTTCTCAAATGACTCCCATCCTTTTTAAATTTTAAGAACTTGCGAAAGTTCTTTGCAAGGTATGCCACCTCTTTTTCAACCTCATCCTCATTCGAGGAATCTTGAGCTTCAATTCTCTCACTGGTTGTCTTAAGAGCAAGAGATTTTTTCTTCCTTTGGGATGGTAGAGATAGCTCATATGTTTGAAGGGAATCAATGAGTTCTTGAATATTTATCTCATCAAGGTCCTTGCTTTCTTCAATGGTGGTCACCCTGGCATGGAAGCTCTTCGGCAATGATCGTAGGATCTTCCTAACAACTTTGGAGTCCTCCGTCTTTTCGTCCAAGTTAAATTTGCCAATTACCACTTCATTCAACTTTCCATAGAAGGAGTCGAATGATTCATCTTCACTTATCTTTAAATCTTCAAAGCATGTGGTAAGCATTTGTAGCTTTGTATCTTTCACCTTCTTGGTGCCTTCGTAAGTGGTCTCCAAAATTTGCCATGCCTCCTTGGCAATTGTCACATGAGAGATCCTGTGAAATTCATTTGGTGAGACACCACAAAATATAGCATTAAGAGCTTTACTATTAGCATTAGCGTTGCAAGGGCTGCCTTATCCCAAGTAGATTTGGCAGCCTTTGGCCTAGTCCAACCATTTTTAACAGCATCCCATATGCTCTCAACAATAGAGCATAAAAATGCACGCATACGCACTTTCCAAAAGGCGCAATTACTCCCATCAAAGAAGGGAGGTGCATTAAGGGATTGAGACTTATCCATCCTAGGGTCAAGGATCACACTTAGGATATATAAATCCGACAAAGTGTACCCGCTCTGATACCAATTGAAAGCTACTTAGTGTGACAAACACTAGTGAATGTTTAGACCCCCAATTTTGAAAAATAACAACACAAGCTTATACTCAAACAATATATGTGTGGAATGATAAATATAATCTATAACCAAATAATTAAACTACTCTAAGCCATAATATAATCACAACATAGTAGTAATTAAAAGCAAAGAGTAAGGGATAGAGAGAAGCAAATGCAAGATAACACTGGCACATGTTATCGAAGAGGAAATCGAAGAACTCGGTGAAAAACCTCTCTGCCACCCTCCAAGTGGTAAAATGATCCATTAGAAAATTAGTTGGGATACATGAATAGCAATAGACCCTCTAAGCCTAATCTACCTGATGCATCTAAGCCCTCCAAGCTTCTTGCTCCAACAAGGTTAAGCCTAACCGTGTCTTCTCTAGCTTTCCAGATCCCGTAATAAGCTCATTGCATCAATCAAAATGAATTGGTTCTTTCTTAAACTACTTCCTAAGCACCAAAAACCTTCTCACTGATATTAATATGGTGAGGTAAGGATTTGGCTAAAGATCCTCTCAAGGGTATGACAATAGAGAGGGTAAGAGTAGAGGAATTTGGAGAATCAAATGTATAAGATTGTGGATGAATCAATCTTGTTGTTCTCTAGGGTTTATATCTCAAAATTCTCTCTAGAAACTCTCAACATTTCGTTGGTATAAAGGTATTTATAGTAGGGTATGAGAAGGAATGTGAAAAGTCATTTTTCTGCAAAACATGGTGCACTGGAGAGTCACTCGTGACTGAGACAAGTCGTGAGTTCCAATCGCCAATTAACAAAATGGCCAAACTGTGTTTTTTGTCCTGTAGTGATCCAGCTGTCTTGACCCTTCAACTTCCTGCATGCTTAACACGTGTGTTGGATTCTAGCGAGTCATCACTCGCCAGTTAGTCATGAGTTCTAGTCGCAAGAATGCTCTTAATTGCACACACTTGATCAATTCTTCACACTCTTTTACACACAACCCTTACATTATTACCACCTAAATACAGGGTTTCTAAATGTTGAATTACAAGCAAATTTGGCACAGAATAAAGCCAACACATAGTTAAATAAATTCAACATTAAAAAAAAAAAATGATCTTGCTTTTGTGTTCTTGTTATAACTCTTGAAGCTTCCATTTTTATTTTATTTTATTATTATTATATAAAAACCATTTTTTAATCTTGTTTCTTTTAATTTTGTTATGTTTTTTGTGTTTTTAATGGTGGTGGGTTACGGAAGCCTAATAGAGTGAACCTTTGGTGGGCAAAGTGCCAACTTTTAAACCATAGGTAAACAACTTAAATTTCGACTAAACCACATGTAGATAAGTTGTAATTTGCCCTATTCTAAATTATGAAATTTTACTAGACTATTTATACAAAAAAAAAGATTACGTATTAGAAAATAAAAAACATTTAAGCCCAATACTGGATGCATATGTTGTTTTTGTTGGATATATTACCAAAATTAATTTAGTTTTGTGATTTTGTAAATAAGAATACAAATAGATTACTCCATTTTCGCCATCACCAGAGAGCCACTCTCACCTCCACTGAAACCAAATTGTCACGTCTCTCCAAAAAAAGAAAAAAAAAAAAAGAAAAAAAAGAAAAAAGGTCAAACAACACTAAGTGAAGGTTGGCTCACTTGGTTGTACAAGCTTAGGTTCCTAACACATTCGCAAGCTTGTACCTTAATTTTGGACTCATACTTTAGTTCATTAGATCTCTACATAAAGGTCCGAAGTTTGTTCCTTGACCAAAACTAGCTAATCACTCTCTTTCTTTACCCTGGCACACTTGACTAGTACCGTACTTTTGAGCCTAAGTTTAAGATGGATGTTGATACCGTATTTTGTCCACCCTGATAGGCCACAATCTGACCCTTATGATTAAACCAATTAATTAATTAGCCAAGTTGTTAATTAATCAATTAATCATGCAAACGCGTGGAAGCACAAACAAATCACCAATAAACTAATTAAGCAGTGGAAATTAAATAACACGGTGATTTGTTTACGAATGGGGAAAACCCAAACGGTAAAAACCCCACCGGGTGATTTTCAAGTCACCACTCCCGAAACTCCACTATTATCAAATCAAGCGGTTACAAGTAAAGGAATCCCAAGTACCTTACCAACCTACAGTTGAACCCTTACCCCAATACCCAATTGGACTTGATCTGTAGTGACAGTTCTCACTTTTGATGCACAGCTCACAAGTACGTGACTAACTAATGCGCGGATCCCAGTACGCAACTTCAACCACCAACTTAGAAGGATAGGTTGGCTGCAAAGTTCTTCAGTTCATCCTACACGATGAAGATCAGGAAGATGCTTGGTCACAAAACCCTTTGGTGCAAATACACAGCAACTTCTTCAGAGAAGATGAACTAGGTCAAGAACTTCATCTTTGATCACAAATTGCTTGAACAGAGTTTGCTCAATGCTTGTGCAATTTGTGTACTACTTGACGGCTTTTAAAATAATCCTTTTATATGTCTAGGGTTAGGAGAAAAGAAATCCCAAAGACACATTCACGGATCCCAAGAAATCAGATCAGAAAATCTGATTTTATAAATCTCGACAGATAGCTAGGTGTCGAGGAGCTATCGAGTAGGTGTCGAGCTTTAATGATTTTGCACTTCAGCTTGTTTTTCTTGGATAGACTTGATGACTTCAATACTTGATCTTGAAACCTTGTTTCTTGAAGTATTAAAAACACCTAGAACTATCCAATTACAAGTAGAGTGCGTTTTGTCAAAGGATTAGCCAATTTACATAAACAAATGACATATGTTCTTAACAGGTGAAAACACATATGTCCTAACACACCCTTGATTTGCGTGCTAGACCCCCGAAAATCCAAAAATATTGTTTTCTCTATACGTTGCCATGAGGACATCTAGAACGACGTGACACAACCTATTTGGGTACCAGAGCACCCGAAGTGCCTTTTTCAATTAAAATGACCAAAATGCCCCTGGTTAGCCCTAGGGTTGACGAAAGATCAAACGAGGTCCAAACTCCCGCAAAATAAAAATTTTCACAGTTTTACTTCAAACCCGAGCTTCTCAGAGATTTTTAACAACTTTGACCGAGTTTGACCAAGTTTGACCCGAAGTCGATCCTAGGTGGGCCTAAAAACCCTAATTTTGATCTGACTGTCAGAATGGATTGGAACCAATTCCATTGTGAAGATTATTGAATTCTCATTCCAACGACTGTTCATGGGTCAAAATTGGAGTTAGAACGGTTGAGATATCACGAAAACCGGGATGACGCATCGATCAACGCATTGCAAACTTCCGAGAGCCATAACTTTTGATCTGACAATTGGATTTTTGAGTTCCATACCTTTTTAGAAACTAAAGATCAAGATCTATTCAAGGGTGTCAAGATCAGCCCAATCAAAGGAGGTTTGAGGCTGGTGGCCCTTGAAGGGCCGCCGCCTCAAATTTCGCGGTCAGGGCTATAAATAGCCCCAGACACCCATTAGACCTAGAGGAGACACATTTTTTTGAAATTGGACCTTCTGCCTAGCTTCTCTTGACATTTTTTCTCTTTTCCAAACACCAAAAAACACTTCAAAAACACATCAAATTCTCTTGATTCTTTTCTCTTCACCAAGAACACAAGGTATTGCTTTTATACCCAATCTTCCTTTCCTTGGTTCTACACTTTGGATTTAGGGTTTAGGGGTGTGGATGTAGCTTTCTTAGCTATCATCCACACCCCTAACCCTCTAAATCTTTTTCTAGTATTTATCTTGCTTTTTTTTTTTTTTTTTTTTTTTGTTGTTGCTTGAATAACATGATTTATTGCTTTCTTTAGCACGCTTCTTGCTTTATGTGTGTTTCTAGCCTAGATTTCTTCGTTTTATGCCATGTTTTATGTTTAGATCTATGTTTTTACATGCTTGTATGTTTAGATCTACATGCTTAGGGTTTTTATGCCATGTTTCCTTTGTTTCATTCTTCTCTTGGCTTTGCATTGATGTTAGGGTTATGTGCTCACATGCTTGATATCATGTCTATGGTATTGCTTTGCTCAGATCTATGTGTTTATGTGATTTTTGCCTTGTTTTATGCTTAGATCCGCATCCGTACATGCTTATATGCTTGGATTCATGTTCTTCCATGTTTATGTGCTAAGCTTTCACATGCTTACACACATGTTGCCATGCTTATGCCTAGATCTATGTCTATGTGCTTAGATCTATGTTTTCACATGCTTGCGTGCTCGGATCTAGGTTTTCACATGCTTATATGTCTAGATCTATGTTTCCACATGCTTGTGTGCTTGGATCTATGCTCAGCTTGCTTTATGCCACCCGCCATGTGCTTGTACGCTCCATGCCATGTTTGTGTGCTTAGACCTAGGCTTTGTTTGTCATGCCATGTGCTAGTGTAGCCCTTTTGTAACTTTATCTTTCTTTCTTGTGCTTTGGTCTAATGGTTAGGGCTCAATCTAGACCCTATGGTCTTTGTCATTGTCCATACACCTTGGCCTATATCAAAGGGTTTGGATCACTCTTTTTGCATGTCTATGCTTGCTTGCTTCTATGATTTATGCCTGTGTTAGCTTCTCTTGTTCTCAGCTTTGCCACGTTTGACACCCTTAGTGGGTTTTTGGTTGTGTGGTTCCATCCGACGCCCATGAGGCCTTGTTTGGATGTCCACTTGGGATGCATCACCATGATGCCGGTTGCTTCATGCGTACCTTTCCTCTTTTCCACTCCGTGCAATGATACGCTTACCTTGCTTGTTTCTGCCCCCCCGTTGGCTTGTATGCATCTTTACACGCTTGCTTACATGTCCATGCATGAGTCTTGCTTGCTAGTGCGTCATCCATGATTCAACACAATGAAGCTATGGACATCCGATCTAAACCCACATTTTTCCATCGCAGACACCACCTTTTGTTTGTTTCCTTGCTTGTTTGCTTTCTTGCTTATTTGCTTGCTATCTTGCTTGTTTGGCTGCTCGCTTATTTGCTCGCATCTTGATTTCTATGCTTGCTATGTCTATCATGTTTACCTACTTTATGCCTTGTTATTGTGCTCTTTGCATCTTTTCCTTCCATGGCTTGTCTGCTGGTTTATTGTCTTTGCCTTTGCATGTACGCATATGGAGCAAGGACGCATGGAGCTAGGGCATGGTCTCCTGGGTGCAAGCAAAAGGGGTGAGGATGTGAGCACACGAATATGAGCCAAGCAGCTGCAGTTAGTAGGTTTAGGAGTTTAGCTTTTCCCTTCGGTTATGTACTCTTTTAAACCCCCTCCTTTCTCTTTACTTTTTCCCTTAGATGGTTTGTATTAGGTATATCATGCTTTGTACCATTCGTTCTCATCTCTAGAGTATGGCGACCCCTGTTTATTTTCCTGCACTTATATTTTGGGCCATGCTCTAGGGATGTAGGCATTTACTTTCCTGCTCTATGTGCTAGCATTGTGCATGATGTATATATATATATATATATATCTCTGTCTATAACTATTATCCTCTTCATCGTCAGAAGAGAAATCAGAAATTGAGGGAGTTCGCCTTCTCCGTTCATGGCGCAACTTCCTCTTTAAACGATCAATCTCCAACTGCATGTCCTTAGCATTTTTCTCATGAGAGACGCATCACCCACCCCTAGACTGGCTCTTAGTATAGGTAGTGTACACACTTTCCTCTTGGTCTCTTCTTTGTTCAAGATCACGAAAGTGATCTTAACGCTGAGACCCCATAGATTCTGCTTAGTTTGGACCTGAACCTAGTTGAACATTAGACTCATTATCACACTAGAAATTCCCATAGATGGCGCCAATTGTAAGGACGCAATTTGGGTCCCTAGCCCAAGTGATGGATGAATTTAAGCCCAAAAAGCCCAATACAATGAATTTGTAGAGAGTGGATTGGAAAACTGGGCTTTAATGAATTAGACAACAAGTAAAGTGGATTCAAATGACAAGAAAAAGAAGATAGATTGATTTAAACTAAAGGAAATCGTTCTCAGCTTAGTCCGAGGAGATCAGTTCATATATATTTCTCTCAAGTTTGATTACAAATTTAGTTTTTGATTGCTACAGTGCTTTTCTCTTAGTTTCTCGATCCCTTACTCTTAGAGTATCTCTTCCATTTTATACTATCTTCCCTTTTCATCTCCACCTTCCACGTGCAGATCAGATTGTTGGTGTTGATCATTGTCCCATCAGTACCTTCCTAAAGTCTTTAAGTAGTAGCTATAAGGCTGAAAGTTACTGTTTAGGTATCACTTCCTCATTAATGCAGTCAGAGAGTTAGCTGCAGAGCATTTAATGCAGTGGTAACAATTTTCCCTTAAGATATTCATGACTTTCCTTTGTCCTGTTCCTTCCTGATACTTATCCTTATTCATGGAATGATCTAGAACGTTACTTTTGATGGCAGACCACACCCTTTGACCTCGACTCTGCTCAGCTGAGGAGGGATTCTTCCTTGGACCACTTTTTTGGATGACCTTAACCGGATTTCACTTCTTCACTCACTAACACAAATCCGTATGAAAGTGTTTACCCATCCTCGAATTGGGCTCCTGGCCTAATATATACATAAATATGGGCTCCTAGGCCTATCCCCCCTACAATAGCCCCTCAAGATTCTTTTTTCTAGCTCCTCGGGAAGAAAGGAGGATTTCGATGTAATGATAGTTCTTCTGCATCTGTTTTACATCACCTCTGACAGTACAGATGCCCTTTTTAACTGCTCAAGGCCCGCTCCTGACACTTCGGCATTTGAGACTCTCCTTCATTAAATTTTTACGGCTCTGTGTTCTCCACGTTCTACGGTGTGATGTGGATCCAACTGCTAATGATTTTGTTGGAACCTGGGCAGGAATTTTCTTGCTTATAGCTTTTTGTCTTGATATAAATAATACCCGAATCAATCACTCATCTCACTTTAGCATTCATTTCACTTTAGCGCTCATACACTGAACCTGTAAACTTACTCAACTCACTTATGCCCTCACAAATACCAAGAGCTTGTCCAAAGAGAATTTTCTTCTTTCTGTAAGTTTTCATAAAATTTTTACTTTGTTTTTCCATATACTTTTCTTTTTGTTGTACTTTTCTTCTCCTCGGCTCCACTTTCTTCTTTCAATCTTCTTAGTACCTTCAAACCTTTCCCTAAAATGGGTAGATTTGCCTATTTGGTAGACTCTGCGGAGAATATGGAGAATTTTAAGGCCCAATATAGGATTCCATTTGGAGTGTCACTTAGGTATTGTAAGGAAGGGGAATGGCATGAGAGAAGGCAAGAGGGAATGGTGGTAATCCTGATGATTGCCTTTGTAGAGGGAGGGATGAGAATCCCTATGGGCGTTGTCACTAGGGATTACCTTAGGGCCCATAGCTTAGCCCCCACCCAATGTGCCCCAAACATGTTTAGGATCCTGGGGTGTATAGACGCCCTTAATGAAAAAATGGGCTTAAAGCTTACCTACCATGATGTTAACTGGGTTTACAACCTCCACCATCTAAAGGGGCAACCCGACGAGAGAAGGGAAACTAGGTGGGGCTTTAGGTCTAGGTTGATCATTTCCAAATCATCCCCTTCACCTTTTCTTTTGTTTGTATTTGTATATAAGTTTTCCTTTGATTTGCTCTATTTTTTGCTAACGATGTTTTTCCTGTTTTTCCCATGGTTTTGTAGATAAGAACGCTACTATGCCTAACTTCAACCTCGTCAATCAACAAAGCCTAGACAAAATACTAAAGGCCAAGGTGTTCGTCCATAGTGACGGCTAGCTCAGAGCAACACACCTCATCCTCGGCTACACTCTGATCTCCAAAAGTTACCATGCACTGAAGTGCGTCATTAAAGTGAAGGACCCTCATCTACACCAGATAAGCATTGCCGCTCTGGGTTTTCTCATTACCGGTTTGATCTTAGAAGGCACGCTCACCACCGATCCCATACCTGAAGGCATACCAAAGGTAGCCTTTCCACCACAGCATACAATCGAAGATGCCACTTCTTCTCACCCTGCCATCACAGAAGAAGAAGAAAAAGAAGAAGAAAAAGCGGTTGAAGTATCTGACTCTTCTAAGGACGAGTTTGAAGTCTTTAATCAACCTTTGTCCCCAGAAGCTTCAATTGGTGACCCCGGCCACTCTTCCTCAGCCCAATCCAGCCATCACCGAGGATTTACTCCCATACCAGATGATATGGGGATCCAACGCAAGCCGAGGTCCACCTTACAAGAATTGCTGGAATCCTAACCAGGGAGAGACGCGCCTAGGAAGGTAGCCCAGACCAAGCCTCCCACTCCTCCCCCCAACCAACTCCTCCGAGCCGATCCCGCTGACCACAAGAAGAAGAGGGAAGAAAAGGGGAAGGAGGTGGTAGAAACAGGGAGAACCCACCCCTCTCAGGAAGTTGAGCTTCAAAGGGGGGCCAAGCAACCTAGGGGTATGCAGACAAGGTCAGCCAATGAGGTAGAGAGGAGGGGCGACCACCGAGCTGCAGCCCCAACCTGGGCCCCCACGCATAAAGTTAGATGAACCTTCTCTCCTTAGTGACACCCCTATCCGAGATTTCCAGCTGGGCACGGCTGAGTATGTAGCTGATGCCGTGGAGCAATCACTTTTGTTGCCCAAAGACATGGCTAACCTCAGATCCATGAGACAGCATGAGGTCTTCCTTAGCCTGAAGAGGGACCTGGCCATGGTAAGTTTAAGTTTTTTTTTTTTTTTTTTTTAATGTACCTCTCTTCCCTTCCAAGCCATCTAAGCCACATTTAGGGCCGAGGAAATAGTGAATAGTTCCTATCAAAAGATGAAGGAAGAGGAGGGAAGAAGAATCACTGTTGTTGATACTTTTCATGTGGCTGAAAAGAGCAATCAGGAGTTGAAGACCAAGTTAACTGAGGCGGAGAGGGGCAAAAGAAGCGCAGAGGCTGCCTTGGACAATACTGAGAGGCAGGTTGAAGGTCAGTGAGTGCTCCTTCACCAGGCCGAGGACTAGCTGGCTGCCTCCAAAGAGCAGATTATTGTCTTGAAGAAAAAGTTGGAAGAGGTCAAGAAGGCAAGAGATCGAGCAGAGAAGGCCTGAGATCAGGCCAAGTAGGAAAGGTAAGACGTAAGAGTGGCAGAGACTGAGGAAGCCCTTAGGGTTGAGGTCTCGGGGGTATGTAGGAACTACTGCCTCTAAGTATGGAATGAAGCTCTCAACCAAGGTAGGGTTAAGGCTTCATCTAAACTTAGGAAGGCAGAAAGAGTATACTACCCCCCCTGCCATCCGAGCGTCTGGCCTATCTAGCTCGAGGACTGATACCTTCTCTAAGGTGGCAGAATTAGGCAATGACAGTATAACCAAGGTCTTAACCTCTTCTAACAACCTCGTCGAGGTGGCCGAGCAGCTCGAGGTTTTTGAAAAAGAAAAGAACGCAAACTAGGGAGTGGCCCCTGATGCCACGAAGCCCCCCACTGCCACCCAGGACCCTTCTACTGAGAAAGAAGTTTCTAACAAAATGGAGATAGTCCTGGTCACTCTTCCCCTGCCCACCAAGGTTGATCTTCCAAGCGAAGGCCCTGAGGTCTCAGAAAAAACATCGACTCAACCCATTAAAGCCCCTCATAAAGAAAAAATTGTAATAAAAAAGAAATAGATTCTAGTGTAGTTCTTTCTTTTGTGTTTTTATTTTCAAAACTTGTAATCTAGTTGACCTTTTGTAAGTAATTTTCCTTTTTCTAAGGCTCAGATTAATGATAATTTACAAGTTTTTCCTTCATATTTGTGATATTGATGTTGATTCTAACATAGTTTATGTTTTATCTAACACTTAACTAACATGGAATTGAGAAAAAGCTCCATTTAGTTTTCTGCATAAGTGGTAGCATAGTTATCCCATCTTATATGATTGGCAGCAAGATTAGTTAAATCGGCTAAGTCCATAATCTCAGCAAAGTTTAACCTTAAGCTCAAAAACATACATAATTGTAGAGCACCTGTTTACATCAGGCTTTACTTAGTTTTCCATTTATTAGTAAGTCTAAGGAACTGGGGATGATAATCAATTTTCAAACTAAATCATGGACATACTTTCAAATGCTTTAAGTGATGCTCATGAGTGTTCATTTGATCATGTTATTATATAAATATTTTTGCCACTTAGCATGGCTGGTTCTACTTGATACTTAGATAAATAACAAAAAGTATGAACTTGCTCAATGTATGTGGTCCGAGGAACCAAGTATAACTAGGATTCTGTTTGATACTTAGGTTAATAGCTTGAAGTATCAATTTACCCAAAGCATGTAGTCTGAGGAGCCAGGCATAGCTAAGATTCTGTTTAATACTTAGGAAAATAATAGGAAGTATTAATTTACCCAAAGCATGTGGTCTGAGGAGCCAGGCATAGCTAAGGTTCTATTTAACACTTAGATAGATGTCAAGAAGTATTAATTTACTCAAAGCATGTGGTCTGAGGAGCCAGGCATAGCTAAGGTTTTGTTTAATGCTTAGATAGTTAAACCAAAATATCAATTTACCCAAGGTATGTGGCTCAAGGAGCCAGACATGACTAAGGTTCTATTTGATATTTAGGAAAATAACTTGAAATATCAATTTACCCAAGGTATGTGGTCCGAGGAGAGCAGCATGACCGAGGTTCTATTTGATATTCAAACAAATAGTAGAAGGCATGGCTCACAATATAATATATCCAAATATGGTAAAGAAAGCTTTTATTAATAATAATACCTTCTTAGGTTGTTTACATTCCAAGGGCATGGTACAACCTTTTCCTCTAGATCTTCAAGATAATACACACCTATTCCTGCCACTGATGTGATACGATATGACCCTTCCCAGTTGGGCCCTAACTTTTCCCACGCTGAGTTTTTGGCAGTACCCAAAACTTTTCTTAATACCAGGTCTCCAGGCGCCAGTGGCCTTAACCTTACATTTGAGTCGTACCCCTAATTGAGCTTGTGTTGATAGTACGCTAATTGGACCATGACATTTTCTCTTCGTTCTTCAATTAAGTCTAAGCTCTTCTCCAATAGCTCATCGTTGCTACTCAGAGCGAAAGAACTTGTTCTCAGCATGGGGAATCCAATCTCTAAAGAAATAACAACCTCGACCCCATAAGTCATTGAAAAGGGCATCTTCCCAGTGGACCTATGAAGTGTAGTTCGGTATGTCCAAAGGACGTGTGGCAACTCTTCTACCCATTTTTCCTTTGCGTCATCCAGCCTCTTTTTAAGCACACTCACTATGATCTTATTGACAGCTTCAGCCTGTTCATTCCCCTGTGGATTTGCCGAGGTGGAATATCTATTTATTATACTTAGGTCACAGCAATACTTCCTGAAGGCCTTGTTATCAAACTAAAGACCGTTATCCAAGATAAGGGTACGAGGGGTTCCCCCGAGTGACAATATTTTTCTAAACAAATCTCTTGGCATCCACGTCCCTGATATTTGCCAATGGTTCAGCTTCAACCCATTTGGTGAAGTAATCCGCGCTGACAACAATTATCACTTATTCCTTATTGCCTTAGGGAAATAACCTACAATGTCCAAGCCCCATTGAGCAAAAGGCCAAAGGCTGGACAAAGGATTAAAGACTCCTCTCGGTTGATGAATGTTTGGTGTAAATCTTTGGCATTAGTCACACTTCTTCACATACTCTTGTGCTTCCCTCCACATATTTGGTCACCAATATCCTTGAGTGAGGGCCTTGTGAGACAAAGATCTGCCCCCTGTGTGGCTTCCACAAATCCCTTCATGTAATTCTTTTAGGAGTAGCTCAATTGCTTAAGTATGTATGCATAGCAGATATGGGCCAGAAAAAGATCTCTTATACAACTTTTGGTTCTTAGACAGCCAAAATCGAAGAGCTTTTCTCTGTATCTCGTCGACCTCGGACTTGCTCTCAGGCAGATGTCTTCTTTAAGGAATAGCACAATAGAGTCCATCCAGTTGGGACCCACCCTTATTTGATGAACATGAACCATGTTTTTCCCTACCATAGTGGTTTTACATAAGTCTTCCATAAGGATCACCTAAGGTAAACTTTGTGCCGAGGAGGTTGCCAGCGTGGCAAGAGAGTCAACATGTGTATTTCTACTTCTAAGGATTTGTGATAAATTAAAAGACTCAAATCCAGATTGTAAGTGTCTAACATGGTTCAAATATTCCTACATTCTGAGATCTTTGGCTTCCAAATCTCCCCCTACCTGGCCTACAATCAACTTTGAATCTGAAAACATTTCTACTGCCTTTCCATCCATTTTCTGAACCATAGTCATTCCTACTAATAAAGCCTTATACTCGGCCTCATTATTGGTGGCTGAGAAACTTGACCTTAAGGATTTTTCAATAATGATCTTCTTAGGAAAAACTATAATTAGCCCCACCTCGGATCCTCTTTGATTCGCCGCCCTATCAAAATGCACCCTCCAAGACAAAGGCTCTTGCAAGGAGATCATGCCAACTAATTTTCCATCCATGTTTTATTTCTCAACTTTTTCTTCACAAGGGGTTTCAACAAACTCGGCTATTAGATCGGCAAGGATCTGACCCTTGATAGAGGTGCGAGGCATGTACTTGATATCAAAAGGCCCTAGGATCGTACCCCACTTTGCAATCCTCCCTGTGTAATTAGCACTGCAAAGTAGAGATCTAAGCAGGAGCTGGGTTAGGACAACAACTGTGTATGATTGGAAGTAGTGGGGGAGCTTACGCATAGCATGCACTATTACCAAAATGGCCTTCTCCAATGGTAGGTAACGGACTTTGGCGTCATGTAATGACTTGATCACATAAAAAACTAGCCTCTGCACTCCAATATCAACCCGTACCAGCACCAAGCTTACCGCATGGGAAGCCACTGCAATGTAGACAAACAAAACCTCATCCACCTCGGGCCTGGACATAAGGGGAGGACGAGATAGATATTCCTTCAACTACTGGAAGGCTAGGACACATTTCTCGGTCCATTCAAATCCCTTCCACTTGTTTAACAACTGGAAGAAAGGTCTACACTTGTCTACTGACCGAGAGATGAATCGGTTCAAGGCAGCAGTCATTCCTGTCAACTTTTGGACTTCTTTGGGGTTTTGAGGTGGTTACAAATTGTTAATTGCTCTAATTTGGTCGGGATTGACCTCAATTCCACGATGAGTAACCATGTACCCCAAGAATTTCCCCAACCTGACACAGAAAGAGCATTTAGAAGCGTTAAGTCGCAGCTTATGCCTTCTCAAGATCTTAAAGATATTCCCGAGGTCGTTAACATGCTCAGATTCCAACTTACTCTTAACCATCATGTCGTCCATATAAATCTCAATGTTTTTCCCTAGCTATGGCTCAAACATCATGGTCATCATCTTCTGATAGATAGACCCCGCATTCTTTAAACCGAAGGGCATCACCTTGTAGTGGTAATTTCCAGTAGGAGTGACAAAAGCTATTTTTTCCTGATCATCCAAGGCTAAAGGTATCTGATGGTACCCTTAAAAGGCATCCAAAAAATTCATCCGAGGATGGCCTACAGTTGTGTCCACTAGCTGATCAATCTGAGGTATGGGAAAGGGGTCCTTTGGACAAGTTTATTCAAGTCTGTGAAGTCTACACGTACCTGCCACTTCCCATTCTTCTTCTTTACTACCACTGTATTAGCCAACCATTCAAGTAATAGCTTAAGACTGCTTAAACTTGTTCACCTCTTCCTTGACAGCATCAAAATGCTTTTTAGATGAGCGTTGAGGTGGTTGTTTCCTAGGGAGGATAGCCTGGTTAACATTTAGATGATGACAAATGAAGTTTGGATTTGTCCCAGGAGCTTTAGAGGCATTCCATGAGAACACATCAATATTCTGTCTAAGAAACATGATCAATTCTTCCTAAGAAACATGATCAATTCTTCCTTCTCCCGAGGAGGCAGCTGAGCTCTGACCTGAAAAAACTTCTCTAGATTACCGTCTATAACAATTTCCTCTAACCTCTTACACTTTGCCTCTTCTGACACCACATTCGTAGATAGGATTGGAATCCTTGATTACTATGAGCCCCTTTCAGCAGAGGCCGATGACTCAGCTGTAGGCTAATGCATAATTGCGGCCACGAGGCACGGCCTAGCCATGGATTGACTCCCCATAAGCTCTTCAATCCGGTCTCCCAAGGGATACTTCACTTTCAAGTGCAAATTTGAGGACACGGCCCTTAGGGCATGAAGCCAGGGTCTGGCCACAATGGTCGTGTAGGTATAATATGCATCCACCACAATGAAGTCCACATCAACCACCTCTAAGCCTGCCTGCACGGGCAATCTAATCTAACCCCTTGGGATGACAAATTTCCCATCAAAACTCACCAAAGGTGAATCATAGGCTGTCAGATCCTCAGGCTTCAAGTTCAATCATCTGTACAAGTTTGGGTACATAATCTCTACACCACTGCCTTGATCTACCATCACCCTCTTCACATCATACCCTCCTATTCTGAGGGTGACCACCAAAGTATCATCGTATGGCTGGATGGTTCCAATCTTGTCTTCGTCCGAAAAACTCAGCGTCGGTCGGATCTCCACTCTAGCCCTCTTTGTCTTAGAATTAGAGTCCTCGGCGGGTAGCCAAGCTACAGAAATCACCTTGGAAGGATGAGAACCAGTTCTCCCAGGTGCAGCAAAAATGACATTAATTGTGCCCAAAGGTGACCTTGAAGAAGCGTTCCCCTGTGCCCCTGACCGTGCTTGGTCTCCTTACCCGATACAAAAACTGCTGTAACCTTCACTCTCTAACCAGTTGCTCCAGATGGTTCCACAGAGTTTTGCAGTCCTCGGTGGTGTGGCCTTACTCCTGGTAGTATTGGCAATGAAGACTTTGGTTGCGTCTCATGGGGTCTCCTTCCATTTTGTTTGGCCATTTGAAGTATGACTCATTCTTGATCTTCTCCAAGACTTGATGTACTGACTCTCAGAACACCGTGTTTACTACTTGAGGAGCCGTAGACCCAGATTACCCAGCAAAATCCCTTCGAGACTTGCTATTGTTGTATCTGTCCAACCTGAAATCTCTCATCTCCTAAAGGATAACTTTACCCTTCCCCTAAGGATAACTTTATCCTTCCCCTTGCCTTGCTGTTGGTCTTCCTCAACCTGCTTGTACTCATCAATGTGATCCATAAGCCGACGAACACTCCTTACCAGCGTCTTGGTCAAGGATTTTCTCAAATCATGCTCAGTGGGCAAAACGACCTTGAAGGTCCTTATAGCCATGTCATTAAAATCCCCATCAATCTCATTAAACATCTCCTAGTACCTATCTGAGTATGTTTTCAGGGTCTCACCTTCTCGCATGGACATAGACAATAGAGAATCTAAGGGCCGAGGAACCCTACTACACGTAATAAAATGAAACCCAAACACTCGGGTGAGCTCCTTGAAGGATCAATAGAACTTGCACCTAAACCATCAAACCACCTCATCACCACAGGCCCCAAGCTGGATGGAAATACCTTGCACATCAAGGTCTCATTCTTGGAGTGTATAGCCATTCTCTGGTTGAAGTAACTTACGTGTTCCACAAGGTCTGTACGACCATTGTACATGGTGAACGTGGGCTGAGTGAACCGCTGAGGAAGTCTCCCTCCCTCAATCCTGCGTGTGAAAAGTGATTTGGAAATTTGGTTAAGTGCTCTACTCATTGCATCATTTCCTAAGCCTTTGGAAGATAAGCTCCTGTTTCTACGCTTATGGTGGTAGTCCTTATCATATGAGAAAGATTGACTAAAAGGAGTCCTTGATCTCTGTCTATAACTACCATCCTTTTCATCGTCAGAAGAGAAATCAGAAATGGAGGGAGTTCGCCTTCTCCGTTCGAGGCGCAACTTCCTCTTTAAATGATCAATCTCCAGCTGCATGTCCTTAGCATTTTTCTCATGAGAGATATGGCTCCCACCCTGAGACTGGCTCCTAGTATGGGTAGTATGCACACTTCCCTCCTAGTCTCTTCTTTGTTCTAGATCACAAAAGTGATCTTGACATTGAGACCCCATAGATTCTGCCTGGTTTGAACTTGAACCTACCATAGTTAAACGTTAGACTCACTATCACACCAGAAATTCCCACAGACGACACCAATCGTAAAGACACAATTTGGGTCCCTAACCCAAATGATGGATGAACTTAGGCTCAAAAAGCCCAATACAATGAATTTGTAGAGAGTGGGTTGGAAAACTGGACTTTAATGAGTTGGACAACAAGTAAAGTGGATTCAGATGACAAGAAAAGAAAGATAAACTGATTTAAACTAAAGGAAATCGTCATCGGCACAGTTCGAGGAGATCAGTTCATATATATTTCTCTCAAGTTTGATTACAAATTCATTTTTTTGATTGCTAAAGTGTTTTTCTCTTAGTTTCTCGATTCTCTACTCTCAGAGTATCTCTTCCATTTTATACTATCTTCCCCTTTCATCTCCACCTTCCATGTGCAGATCAGATTGTTGGTGTTGATCTTTGTCCCATCAATACTTTCCTAAAGTCTTTAGGTAGTAGCTGTAAGGCTGAAAGTTACTGTTCAAGTATTACTTTCTCATTAATGCAGCCAGAGAGTTAGCTACAGAGCATTTAATGCGATTGTAGCAACTTTCCCTTGAGATATTTCATGACTTTCCTCTGTCCTATTCCTTCCTAATACTTATCCTCATTCATGGAATGATCCAAAACGTTACTCTTGACTGCAGACCACACCCTCTAATCTCAGCTTTGCTCAGCCGAGGAGAGATTCTTCTTCGGACCACTCTTCTGGATGACCTTAACCAGATTTCACTTCTTCACTTACTAACATAGATCCTTATGAAAGTGTTTACCCGTCCTCAGATTGGGCCCCTGGCCCAATATATACATAAATATGGGCTCCTAGGCCTATCACCCCTACAGTGATAATATACTTCTTGTTGCCATCAACGATGGAGTAGCATGCCTGGCATGATGTCCATCATGATCCCATATCCAAGTGTAACTTAAAAGAAAACAAAAGAAAAAGTGACAAAGCTTAATTTGTATGTTGTATGGTTTATAGAAATATGATTTGATTTTGTTTGGATATTTTTGTTGTTAGTTTAGGTTGTTTAGCTTCATATTAGAAGCATGCTTGTGTGTTAGAATTAGGTTTATATTTGCTGCTCTATTTTTCTACTTGGCTTGCTGGTGTGTTTCTAGGCAGGTCAACACGTACATATGACCTTGCCCACGTACACGGGGCTAGCTCACACGTATGTGGGCCTATTCACACATACATGTGAGTCTACCTAGAAATGCTTTCCGGTTTTTTTTTTTTTTTTTTTTGGGTTTTATTCCATATGATTTCTTGATTGGTTGTCTCTCACATGCTTAGATTAGGGTTTCTTTAATTTCAATGCCATGAACATGCATTCACATGTCCATTCATTGATGCATAGGTGTTGAGATGTAGTAAGGTAAGTAAGGTAATCATGCATAATCACACGAACAAGCATTTGTTTTGGTTGATGAACACAATGAACTTTCTTGATTGATGAACATGATGAATATGTTTTGTTATGCTCTAAGGAATTAGGAACTAATGTATAAGAACTTCAATGTATAATGTTGGCAAACCATGATCAAAATATTTAGTCTAGATTTAGGTTGCTCAAAGTGCATTTTTGTATGCCCTTGTCATAGATGCTCCTATGAGTTTTCCTCATCTTTTCATTCTATCCTTGGTTGAGGTTCATAGGAGTAGTTCTTCTGCTCATGCTCTTTTCTTCCCAGTTTTTAGTCATCAAATTTTATTGCATTTAGGTTTAGAAGAGTTTCCTGCTTCTGAGCCTGTACACATTATAGCTCCTATAGGTGCCACCTTCCTTAGGTAGAGAGTTGCTCAAATGAGAACTAGCTCTAAACGCCCTAGAGTTGAGTCTTCTTCGGGTGTTGTACCTTTTTCTCCTCCTCTTTCAGGTTATTTGACTGCTGATGCGTGTGTTGATCCAACTGCTACTACTGCTCCTCCGCCTTCTACTTTGGATGATTCGAGCATTCGTCGTATGTTGGACATTGTCATGACCGACCAAGCAGCTCATGGTTAGCTTTTGGTGGACATGCTTACGGAGCTTTAGGCATTGCGTGCAGAGTTGGCGAGCTTTAGGCTTGATCGATCAAAAATTAGACTCGATCGATCGAAACTCATGCAGATTATTTTTCTGTAGATTTTTCCAACTCAAGCCTAAGCCCATATGATGTGTAGGGTTTAATGTTTTGCCTTAAGTATAAAAGGAAAAACCCTAGCCACGTTTTACTGTTGTTGTTTATGCTGTGTGTGTGAATCTCTTGTGAGATCTAGAGGTGTTTGCCTTCATACATACTTAGGGTTATCAAGATCAAGATTGATGTCGAGAACTTGGTAATCATTTTAGTTCCTGCATAAAGAGCTTAAAGAGAAACACAAGTGGGAGTACTTATGGTTGTTGTCAATCCAAGAAAGAAGTAGTCCGTGGACTCGGAGCTGTCACGGGGTCATGGTAGTAAGTTTTCTACTCAAGGTAGCAATAAAATGTTAGTGGTCTAAGTCGCTATTGTAAAACTTCAATTCTTTCATAGTGGATCTATTTTACCTTGAGGATAGCTAGGTTAAATTCTCCCTAGGTTTTTTACCTATTTGATTTTCCTGGGTTTTATATCGTTGTGTTCTTTATTTTCCGCATTGTTTCAATGATATGATTTATCTGTGTTAACTTAGATCTTGTAATTTACCTAAGTTAATCACTTGACTAAATAACTAGGTTAATCTTGTTTGTGTTTAAGGTGTCTAAAAACGTACAAGCTTGATTAATGCCTTGTTGATGATGTGATGTGCTTGTTGCCCTTGGATGTATGTTGTGATGTGATCTTTAATATGTTGTGTGTGTTATTTTATTTAAGTGCATGATGTATGTTTAGGTTAAGGATTAGGGCTCTTTTAATAATTTCTTTATTTAAATATGGCCTAGCAACACATAATGGAGGCCGGCCCACAAGCTGGGCGATCTTGGGTGCCTAACACCTTCCCAAGCCGTACCTAAACTCTGGACCCATAATCTAATATGCAAACCCATGTGTGTAAGTGATTGGCCCAAAATGCCCAATATGGTTCCTAGACCTAAACTAGGTGGCGACTCCCACATAGTCCACAGATATGCCAACTCAACTCCTTGAAGGTTGATAAAGAGTTTGGCGTGATCTTGCTGAACCAAACTCATGCTGGCCATTTCAAAGTGGTAGGAAAGGCTCAACACATTATCTCGTCAGGGATGTCTAAGAGATGCATGAGAGTCTTGAAAGATTCAAGATGGTTAAATGGGCCTTTTGTCCCCTCATAAGTCTTCAAGTATGGCATCTAAAACTTAGGCAGTAGAGGGCAAAATGTGACTTGTGTTATGAAGGGAAAGTTAGTACAATGTACCAAACCATCAAGTGTGGCTATTGTTCCTTCATAGCATTCATTATAAGATCCATTTTGTCCATTGCCTTCATCTCAGCCTCCCATCGTGCATTGCTCACTTTGGGCCCACGGGGGGGTGTATCTTCCCTTCCTTTTCATCTATTAGGAGCATCGCTCTCAGCCTCATCTTTTTCATGATGACCATCACTTGAATGGTGATGATTGCTGCACTCTTGGTGATTACTGGCTTTAGGTCGCTGCTCACGCAGTTGTTCAACCGTACCTCTAATGCTTGATTTTGTTGCACAAGGGCTTTATCTTGCAGGGTAAGTCACTCGATAGAAACTGAGTGCGTTTGCAGTTGCCTCTCTACGGCGGTAGGGGTATTTCTAGTTTCTGCTATCGATCAAGTTTGGACCATATGACTTTTTGTCTCAGAGATAAAGTAATGGCTAATCACTCGATCCCCACAGACGGCGCCAATTGATGATGCTAAAAATCGTCAGTAGTTCTATCACTGAAACCCACAATCTTCGGTGAAAGGTGAAGAATAGTGAACCTGCAAAAAATGGAAATACCCTTAAAGAACATCGGTGTGGTGCCAACCTAAGACCTTCTGAAGGTTAAGTCAAAAACTCACAATGAACTTTAAAGAAGGAGTTTCTAAATAGTATTTTTGCATACATTGAGATTGGAGTGTCTCGGTGTTTATATAGGGGTTTGTGGATGACCACCTTAGCTAATTTGTAGGGACATGGGGTTATCCCCCAGCTAACTTATAGGAGATGGGAGCTATCCCTTAGCCGGTAGTTGTGTGAATGTAGGAGAGTTTTAGATGACGCGAGCATTGTAACGTGGGCTCAGCATGCCCATTTTTACCTGTTTGTCCCTGCAGGTGACAGATAGGTGTGGAGGTCAAGCTTGTAAATGCTTACTTGTCAGCTTTTGTGCATGACGTACATTTTGTTTTAGTAGATGTGATAACTTGCATTAGTTACATCTAGTCTTCCATTTTTGATAGGTAGGTAATTTTGGGAAGAGTAACCCGCTTGGGGAAGAGTAGCTCTTCTGGGAAGATTAGCTCATTTGGGAGGACTAGCTATGGAGTTAGTTAAAAATTTCCTCATCAAGTATATCCAACATGACCACAATCATCAATATGCATATTTTAAAAATTAACATGCAACATAAACTTCCCATGATACATAATGTTCATAAATCACTGTTTAGGCAACCTATAATGGGTAGGGGCCCATGTGAGCAAATCCATTTGCCAAGGAATTCATTACATTATGAGAAACAAAAATGTTATATCCTTCATAACTAAAAAGCAATTTTTCAGCTATGAGGAATACTACATTTTGTTTCTAAATCAATAAAATTCTAGAGTTGGCAGTAATGATGCAAGTAAGCAGAGCATGTACTTACAAAGATGTCCTTAAATTAATGTCATAGAAGCATAAGAAGTAGATACTAGATACTTATCTTCTTAGACATTTTTTATAGCATTGATACTAAAGGAGGGGGGGGGGGGGGGGGAAGCAAACAATCAAAGTCTTAAAGAGAACAAAACCCATCTAGAGATCAACATAAACTTCACATAATCTGATCTCCTTATGCGCTAGCGCCACTATCTCTGCAATTGGGTTCTCCTTCTCAAGAGTGCAACTGTGTGAGCTTTATTATGGAGAGACTTACCAAAAAACAAAGTGTGTGCCCCTAAGCAAAAGGGCAAAATTGACACTATTCAACTTGAACGAAGCTTTTCCATTTCTTTTTTTACCAAAAATTCATAATTTTATCCCTCATGTTTTATTACAATGAATGTTCAAAATGTGTGTAAAACACCCTTGAACGTTTAGACCTCAAATTACAAATTATCAATTCAAGCTTATTATCAAACAATTAATGTGTGGAACATGAACATAAGCCAAACACAGAATCGATAAACAATCTAAGCCAATTACAATCACATCCACAACAGAAAATAAATGGCAAAGATAAAGGAAGAGTGATGCAAACACAAAGACAACACGCGATGTGTTATTGAAGAGGAAACCGAAGCCCTCGGCATAAAACCTCTCTGCCACCTTCCAAGCGGTCAATAATCCACTAGAAAATGTAGTTGGGATACATGAACAACAATAGATCCTCTAAGCCTAATCTACCCAGGTACCTAAGCCCTCTAAGCTTCTTGTTCCAATGATGTTGCGTTGAACCTTTTTCTTTTCTAGCTTACCGGATTCCGCTATATCCCATAGCATCAACCAATAACCATTGGTTCATTCCAAACTGCTTCCCTTAGAACCAAAATACCTTCTCACAGACGTGGGTGTGATGAGAAAAGGATTTGGTCAACAACCTCTCAAGGATGTATCAATGGAGAGGAAGAGAGTAGAGGAATTTAAAGAGTCTCTTAGTGAAGATTGGGGATGAGGCAATCTTCTTTTTCTTTAGGGTTTCTCTCACAAAATTCTCTCTGGAAGCTCTCTACATTTCGTGGGTATAAGGGTCTATATATAGTGGTGTGTGTTTGGAATACGAAGAGTTAGTTTTTCCCAAACAGGGCTGGTTAGTGGTTTGGCCTCGCAACTGGTCTAAGTCGTGAGTTCAAGTCGCAAGATAATGACTGGCCAACCTGGGACTTTTGTCCTGTAGTGCGACAGCTGGCGTGACCCTTCACCTCCCCACATGCTTCTCACGTGCGCAGCAGTTGGCGGCTTGCAAGCCGCGAGTCAGTCGCGAGTCCTAGCTGCGAGTCCTTGCTTCTTTGCACAAAGTTGAGCAATTCTTCACACTCTCTTCACACACTACCCTTACATGAATCCCACCTAAATACAGGGTTACTAAGTGTTAAATTACAAGCAAATTGGCACGGAATAAAGCCAACAACATGGTTGATAAATTTCAACCTTACAATCTCCCCTTTTGGCTATTCCGTGACAAAGCCCTATAACAAACTTTAGACTTAACGCGTGAGTTGGGAATAGTTGGAAAACTCACTCACACCTAACTCTAGAATCTGTGAAGCTTTTGAACCATAAGACAAATATCTCCTGAAACATAACAACACAATAAGTTCATTGTATGCAAAAAACTTGTATTGCATACGGAGCAAGCACAATGCGATCAAGCACAGTGGAATAAAGCAATAAACCATGGCAAGACCTAAACAAGCAATCACTCCAAACAAGTGATCACAATGCTCATTCACACTTGAAATGAACATCCGGACATTCAAGCTGACAAACACAAGGCAAATCACTTGAATGACCAACACTCAACCAATGCACAGTAGAAGAAGTATATGCATCTAGGAATAAAATCCTATAAGGGCACAAGAGTGACAGTACTAAAAAAGAAATGCATAACATTTAGTTAGAAGTATTGATTTAACAAAGCACAAATGCTGCATAAAGCAAGGTACAAACCATAAAGCCTACAAAGTGCATAGAAACAAACCCTAAAAGCTTACAAAAGCAATATGGGTACAAAGCATAAACAGAAACCTTAAAAATCTACAAAGGTACCAAGTACAAACCAAAACAGAATGAAAGATATGTTGAATAACATCAAATTATATACTGAATAACTACCACCAAATTCATATCTATCCAAAAGTTATGAATTTCAGCCAAAAAATAACCAAAACCAGTGTATCAAGCCAAAAATAATAGCAGTTAACCAAAACACAGTATCAAAGCTATAAACATAACAACATATGATAATGAAAGCTCCCCCTCAAAACAAGCACTCCCCCTCAAGTGTAACCCAAAAATTCTCCCCCTTTTTGACCGGAATGGCGAAAGGGTCACTGCTCCTGGTTAGTGTGAATGCTGTCAAACTTAGCTGAAAGTACATCAAGCTGATCCTGCGTTGCTGTCATCCTTTCAGTATGCTGATTTTGAACCTCTCTGAGTCCATCAAGCCTCTCCAGGATGATCTGGAATGCATCAGGAGGTACAACTGATGAAGTAGAAGCTCTGCTCCCCTTGCTTCTGCTCTTAGGAGTGAATGTCTGTCCTGCAGCCTCAGCTTCAGTCTCCATTGGATCATCTTCTTCTTGGACATCCTCCTCTTCTTCACCTGGAAGATGACTTTGTATCCTTGTGAGAGTAAATTTGTTTATGGCCGATACAGGAGTCATAGGACTGATATCTAGAGGGATTGCAACTCCTTTTGCTTTGAAAATTCTCATGACAATTGTGTCATATATGTGAGAACTTATATCAATGAAGGTTTTCTCCTTGAGCTCTATGAGGAAGATAGCTCTGGCATTCGTAAGAGTAGTCATCTTTCTTATAGGATACAAGTTAAACATCGTGATAGTGGTTAGACACCTCAATTTAGCAGAAAAGTTAGCAGTGTTAAGACATCTCTTTTCTTTAACACCACCAAGCCGAGACTGGACAACGTCCAAAGATAGCATCCTGTCTTTGTAGTTGGTGAACTTATAATCCTCTAGTCCCTCAAGCCCCAGAACCTCATCAATGTCATGAGCATCTATGGTGAACTCACGTCCTCTAATCCAGCAGTTCAACTCATCCTCCTTTATAACAGCATTTGCATAGAATTCCTGTATTAAGGGTTCACATACAAGAGGTAGGTCACCCAGCAACTTCTCCCATCCTCTGCCTTTAAAGCATTCTGGAATGAAGGTATCTTTCAATTCATTTAGATCCACAAACCTCACCTGGATAATTGTCCCCTTTATGAAGAAATCTCTGTATCTCTCAAAGTGCTGAACATACCTAAACAGGTTGTGGTCTATTTTCAGTCTTTTGTTAGCCTTCTTAGCAGGAGTCTTCTTCTTTGAAGGTGTAGGAGGCATCTGTAAACAAGCAGAAGAAGCCACAACAAGAGCAAAACACAATATTTGGAAGTGCACACATATTAGTAATAATTTAGTTACATAGATAGTAACAGAGTGTCAAGTCAGCCCACAGACCAAGCACAATTGATAACCAAAAGATGGATAGAACAAATCAAACAAGTTTAAAACACATTCAAACAGATGAGAGCATATGTCAATGAAACATGACATAATGAATATGAAATTTGCAAGAAAAAAAAAACCCCAAGGCAGCAGCACACACATGATATGGTGATTTAAAATCAAAACAATGCTTGCCAAACGCCCCAAAAACTCATATAATCAAATAAACCCAAAACCACATACAGAGTGAAACACAGAAAAACCCCAAAGCCATAAGCCCAAGGAGTAAATACACAATCAAAAATCAATGCTCAGAACAAAGACAAGCAAATTGATGCAAAAACATGACACTAACTCTACTTAGCAACAAGAGACATCAACCCTAAACAAACACCCCAACATTTTAGACAAACCCATGTTCAAATAAATTATTTCATAGAACACAGTTGCAACTCACAAAACAAGAAAATAAAGATCAAATCAGTAAGAATGAAGTGAGATAGAGAAAACCCATACCTTTTTCTTGGTGTTTGATGAAGACATGATGCAAAAATGGAAGCTTTTTCAGAGAGACACGGAGTGTTTGAGAGAGAGAAATGGGGAAGATAATGAACAGTCACTGAAATTCGAGGGAAAACTGAAATTTTTTTTAAAAAACTGTCTATAAAACGTAAAACACGTGTTTTTCGCAACTGGATTAAGTCGCCAGTAAGTCGGCAGGGTAAGCCACGAAACACTGTGAAACGAAGATTTTCAAAAAAATTTCTAAGTGTTTTTCGCGACTAGAAGGTCTACCCGCGAGATAGTCGTGAGATGAGCCGCGAAAATCTCTGAGTACCCCTCGCGACTGGACCTTCCACTCGCAAACAAGTCGCCACACTGAGCCGTGAAAATCATAAAAACTCAAATTTTGAAAAATTTTCTACTGAGACCTTGACTTGCTAGTGAGCCGCGAATAATCTCGGAGTGAGCTCACGACTGGAACATGCGACTGGAACTACCCGCGACTGAGTCGCCAAAACAGGGCAATACTGTTTTTGAAATTTTTGATATTTTTGTAAAAACAAAATACTTTCCAAAAACAAACTAAAACACTAAAAAATCTTTTTGTGTTTGATCAACAAAGATAGAGCTTGTGAAAACACATTTAAACAAGTACAATCACACAAATGAATATGACATTTATTGAACATAGACTTGTGTGTTGTGTGTGGGTATCAAAAATGAGATAGGCATACACAACTAGCACTAGATAATGTGATCCATCTCAATTATAGAAGTATGCATATATGACCTCCCACATAAACTTGAGTACATTTCTTTGAAGCTTTTCATTTCGCTCCATTTTCAACATATCATTTGATCTTTTTGAATAAACATATCTCATTGTGAGATCGATGCCTGAAATTTTTAATATTTCAATTTGATGCGTTAGCCTTTGGCTTTTTGGGCATCATACAATTTATTTTGGTCGCTTTCCCTTTTTCCTAGTCAAATACTAGTATGTGCGACAGGCTTTTGCAGCTTAATATCTCTTTTCATTTGGAGATTTACATTTGGTGAGCTCTTTGAGTAAAGCAATAAAATAAAAGTGGGAAGATATATAGGCACAAGTCTATGCATGTCTCAAGATTAACAAAACCATTCACTAATCATTCATGACAAGGTTTAAGATCTATTTACAGCAGTCACATAGATTTCAGAATTTCTTCCACAATGATTTGAGTGCATAAGAGACAAGCTAAGCTCGATAAATGGACAAAGCCATTAGTACAAATGTACAAGGCAAAACTTGCTTTGAGACAAGACTCAACAAAGGTGATCAAACTTTTTAAAATTTTCTACTTTTTATGTGTTTTTGGATTTTTGACACAAAATCAGTAAAAAATTTAACAAAATCAACTTAAATAGCAATGTAAAAACATTTGAACCAAAGACAAACACACAAACAATATAAGAACCAAAAAACTTGCAAGAAGCACACAACCAAGCATAATCACAAACATGGGAAGTATTAATGCATGGACATGTTGTAATGCTTATGCATGAGTACCCTTCGTCACCCACATGTCATGTGCATTTGGGGTGATATCCTTGACGGATTGGGTATGAGAGTTAGGACTTTCAAACCTTCTTGTGAAGCTTTCCAAGCAATTGGTGAAGGCACCAATCATCTTCATCACGTTCGTCATTCCTGGATCACAATTCTGACTTCTTGGTTACTCACCACCCCAAGACCTCTTGTCATTTCTCCTTCCTCTTGATTGAGGAGCGCTTGCATTGTTCAATGCTCTCAGCTTGTGACAGTTTGGTCTAGTATGTCCTTGCAATCCACAATAGTGACAAAGATAGTTCGTTCTAGGACCCTATAGTGATCTTGGAAGTGATCTTCCTCTAGCTCCAAATCTGGCTTCTGATTGATTACGAGACTTGTTAAACACCCGTTGATCAGCCACATTCTTCTTCCTCTCAGCCTTAACTTTCTTAGGAATAGGCTTATCCACAGCTGTCTCTTTGGCCTTTACAAACTTCACTTCTTTGGTGACATTTGCTGATGAGCTACTCCCTTCGGTATATCCCAACTCGGACTTGTTTGAGGCATGTTTTTGAGATGAAATAACATCATCTAGCTTCTTGGAGGAGACCCTATCTATCTTGGCATGAGCTTGCACTACCTCTTGCTCAAGAAATCTTACTTTTGTGTAAGCTTCTGATAGCTCACCATTAAGTGCTTCAATCTCACACATTGCCTCCTTGTATCGTACCAGCAGACTTTTGTAATCTTCCTCAGCTCTCTTCATCTTCTTCACAGTCGCCTTTGCCACCTTTGCATACTTACCTGATTTCTCAAGAAGTAAGGCGTAATTCTCTTAAAGACCAGATGTATCTTCATCTTCTTCAGCCTCCGATTCTTCAACAACCCCAATAGACTCCAAATCAGAATGCTCCCCAAGCTCTTTCACAAGTGAACCCAGATCATCCGAGGATTCCACATGTGCAATGGTCATGAATGCAGAGTAATTTCCTTCTCCGTCACAGCTATCTTTAGAGTTAGAGTTTGATGAATCAGTATCACTCAAGGTAGTAGCATAGACCTTTCCTTTTGACTTCAAATAGTTGGGACATTCCTTTTTGAAATGTCCATGTCCATTACACTCGAAACAGGTAATTCCTTGAGAAGATTGGGAATCTTTACTATCTTTCCTTCGGAATTCTTTCTTCTCCTTCCCGGAACTCTGAAATTTTCCTTTGTCACCAAATTTTCCACCGTTCTTAAGCTTTAAGAATTTCCAGAAGTTCTTTACAAGATATGCCATATCTTTATCTACTGCATCCTCTTCTAAAAATTCATGAGATACCACTCTCTCATCAATTGTTTTAAGAGCAAGAGATTTGCTCTTCTTCTGCGTAGGCAGTGACAATTCCTACGTTTGCAATGAACCAACCAACTCTTGAACTTTAATGTTGTCAAGATCCTTGCTCTCTTCAATGGCCATTACTTTGGCACGAAAACTTTCTGGCAGTGACCGAAGGATCTTCCTTACAACTTTAGAATCCTCCGTCTTTTCCCCCAAATTAAATTTTTCGACAACCACCTCGTTCAGCTTATTGTAAAAAGAGTCAAAGGACTCATCCTCACTCATCTTTAGCTCCTCAAAGCGAGTGGCCAGCATCTGGAGATTGGTGTCTTTCACCTTCTTAGTCCCTTTATAAGTTGTCTCTAGAATTTCCCATGCTTCCTTCGCAATGGTGATATGTGAAATCTTGTGACATTCTTCTGGAGAGACACCACAGAAAATGGCATTCAAGGCTTTGCTATTTGCATTAGCCACTGCGAGAGCTGCCTTATCCCAAGTGGATTTGGCGGCCTCCGGTCTAGTCCAACCAACTTCAACTGCATCCCACACAGCATCATCAATAGAACACAAAAATGCTCTCATTCAACTTTCCAAAATGCATAATTATTACCATAAAAAAATGGTGGCATAGTAAGAGATTGAGACCTATCCATCTCAAAACGGGGTCAAGGATCGCACTAAGGTATTTAAACCGCAACAAGTGCACCTGCTCTGATACCAATTGAATGTTCAAAATGTGTGTAAAACACCCTTGAATGTTTAGACCCCAAATTACAAATTATCAATTCAAGCTTATTATCAAACAATTAATGTGCGGAACATGACCATAAGCCAAACACGGAATTGATAAACAATCTAAGCCAATTACAATCACATCCACAACAGAAAATAAATGGCAAAGATAAAGGAAGAGAGATGCAAACCTGTTAGGACATATGTGTTTTCACTTGTTAAGAACATATGTCACTTATTTATGTAAATTGGCTAGTCCTTTGACAAAACGCACTCTACTTGTAATTGGGTAGTTCTAGGTGTTTTTAATACTTCAAGAAACAAGGTTTCAAGGTCAAGTGTTTAAGTCATCAAGTCTGTCCAAGAAAAACAAGCTGAAGTGCAAATTCATTAAAGCTCCTGCTCGATAGCTACCTCGACACCTGCTATCTGTCGAGATTTATAAAATCAGATTTTCTGATCTGATTTCCTTGGGATCCGTGAATATGCTTTTGGGCCTTCTTTTCTTCTAACCCTAAACAAATAAAAGGTTTTTTTTAAGAGCCGTCAAATTGTACACAAGTTGCAAAAGCATTGAGCAATCTCTGTTCAAGCAAATTGTGATCAAAAGACGAAGTTCTTGACCTAGTTCATCTTCTCTGAAGAAGTTGCCGTGTATTTGCACCAAAGGGTTTTGTGACCAAGCAACTTCCTGATATTCATCATGTAGGATGAACTGAAGAACTTTGCAGCCAACCTCTCCTTCTAAGTTGGTGTTTGAAGTCGCGTACTGGGATCCGCGCATTGGTTAGTCACGTACTTGAGAGCCGTGCATCAAAGGTAAAAACTGTCGCTACAGATCAAGTCCAATTGAGTATTGGGGTAAGGGTTCAACTGTAGGTTGGGAAGGTACTTGGAATTCCTTTACTTGTAACCGCTTGATTTGATAATAGTGGAGTTTTGGGAGTAGTGACTTGAAAATCACCTGGTGGGGTTTTTGCCGTTAGGGTTTTCCTCATTTGTAAACAAATCACCGTGTTATTTATTTTCCACTGCTTATTTAGTTTATTGGTGATTTGTTTGTGCTTCCACGCGTTTGCATGGTTAATTAATTAATTAATAACTTGGCTAATTAATTAATTGGTTTAATCATAAGGGGTCATTCAGATTGTGGCCTATCAAGTGGTATCAGAGCAGGCACACTCTGATTAGGTTTAATCTTTGCTATGTTGATCCATTGACCCCTGTTTGTCATGGATAGAGGACAGTCATTAATCATACCTCCTTTATTTGATGGCACTAACTATGCATACTAGAAAGTACGCATGAGAGTTTTCTTGCAGTCTTTAGATGAGAAGGTGTGGCAAGCTGTAGAGATTGGCTGGACTAAGCCAAAAGAAGAACCGGCTTATTGGGATGACGCAAAGATCAAGGCGGCTAACTTCAACAGCAGAGCGTTAAATGCCCTATTTAGCGCAGTCACCAATAAGGAGTTCAAGAAGATATCCTCAACTGAAACTGCTAAGGAGGCTTGGACCATCCTCCAGACAACCTATGAAGGAACAAAGGCTGTCAAAGATTCAAAGCTTCAGAGGCTCACTACAAGCTTTGAAGAAATTAAGATGGAGGAGGATGAGTCGTTTGATGAGTTCTATGCCAAGCTCAAGGACATAGTGAACTCAGCCTTCATTCTTGGGGAAACCATCCCTGAACCCAAGGTTGTAAGGAAGGTGCTCAGATCTCTACCTGAGAGATTCCATGCCAAGATTACGGCAATAGAAAAATCAAAGGATATTGACAAAATTCCTTTGACTGAGCTGGTTGGAAACTTGCAGACCTACGAGCTGGGACTATCTAGGATTGGCAAAACGGGTAAAAGCAAGAGCATGGCCTTGAAGGCAAAGAGCAGTAATACAGATGAGTCTTCCGATGATGAAGATTCCAAGATAAAGTCCTACATTACAAGGCAGTTCAAGAAGTTTATGAAGAATGCCAATGGGAGGAACTTCGACAAGGACCGCAGATAATCCAGTTCTTCTCAGTTTAAGAGCCAAGACAAAGGGAAGAAGGATGCTAAGGATGGCGGTCAGTACACTGTTCTTGCGGGACCAAAGTGTTTTGGATGTCATGGATTCGGTCACATGAAGCATGAATGCCCGACATATCTCAAGAGCATTGGGAAGAGTAAGGCACTTGCTGCAACTTTAAGTGACACTGAGCCCGAAGATGATTCCGACAATGAGGATAACGGAATCTTAAATGCCTTCACTACCACAGTTAATCCTACTGAAGGGATTGTTAAAGAAGTGGATGAAGAAGAAGAACTGGTAGAGTCCAAATTTGAGAAGATGGACGATCAAGATGATATCCATTCAGCCTATGAGAAGCTTTACAAGCTCTCTGAGAAGCATGAGAAATTGTATAGGTTGGCCACCAAGAAGCTCAGTGATGTGGAACTTGATCGTGAAGAGCTGTTCACAAAGTTTGATGAGGCGAATCAAACTATTGGAGCACTGAGGTTTGAGAACAACTTTTTGGCTGAGAAGACCAAGAAGCTTGAAGCGGAGCTGTTTCAAGTCAGAGCTCAATTGGAGAGGACTTCAAGTGCAAAGCTTGATGAGATGCTTAGCAATCAGAAATCTGCTTCGGATCGAACAAGCTTAGGGTATGGTCTTCTTTCTCTAATACTGCTTCTACTAGTAATACTGTTTTTGTTTCTCCTGCTAATGACACTGAAATTGAGAACACTGATGTTAAAACTGAATTAGCTAGTGAGAACTTAGACAAGGATAAATCCATCTTAGGAGCACCCCCTAAGCAAGATAAGAAAGATGCTAAAAACCCTAGGGATAAGAAGGCTAACTCTCAAAAGCCTAAACAAAAGAAGCAGCATCTTTATCATCATTGTGGAGCTGCCAGTCATACTCGACCAAATTGCTATAAGTGGCTAGCCACTCAACAGAGCAACGGCATGATAGCATCTGGAAGCCAATATCAGCTTCAATCTTCTCTTGCTCCTCTTGGAGATCTTCTTAAAGCCCTCATGTTCCTTTCGAACTTGAACGGTTTCAATTCTTCCCCCTCACCGCTAGTTCAAAGGTTTAATCAAAGGAAAGGTTCTTCCAAGGTGTGGAAGAAAAAGGACTCTAAGTGATTTCATCACTTTCTTCTCCCTTCTTGTTTTTCTTGTTTGTTGCATTGCTTGTGTGTTTTGATTTTTGTTGAGTCAGTCTAGAGTTTAACATGTTTTTGTGTGTTTACTTTCAGTTTTGTTTATTTTGTTTTTAATATAAAAATAAATAAAAAAATTGAAAAAATAAAAAAAATACAAAAACAGTGTGTGTTTTGTGTACTTTGGTACTTGTGTACCTTGGATGGCCATTGAAACAAAGTTTCTAAACTTTGTATCTCTTGTAGCTTAGATGAGCATCTCTATGCACAACTAAGCAAGTGAGCTTTGTGGCTCTTGTTTATGATGAGTAAGATTAAGATTATCTCTTAAAACTTCACACTCATATCACTCTTTTTGACGGGTAGGACTAGAAAATCCTAAGAGAAAGGCATAAATAACCATCTCACCACTGTTGCCCGCCAATCATAATAAAGACACCTGTATACTTCGGCATAGCAAAAGTGCAGTGTCAAAGACACCCGTATGCTTCGGCATAGCAAAAGTGCAGTGTCAAATGCTTAACATCTTGGGTATTTCTTTTCTCTTTTTTTTTTTATGCCCATGCATGATATGCTTAAAAGAAAATATGCAAAGAAAATAAAAAGCTAAAAGATCAAAAATGCTTTAAATATGGTTGCAAGCGTGTATTCTAGGAGATGTGGGAGTTATAGGATGTACCTCGAAGGTGATAGTTTCCATCAAACAGTTATGATTGTGTGTGAGTTAAAGTTATTTTCTCATATCTCAGATCGTCATAACATGTATACACATATGCAATCTTGCGATGTTTTTCACACACAACACGCAATATTCTTTGCTACTTTTGATACATGTGCAGGTATAATGTGATTTGGCCATCACAAAGGTTTTACATGTGCTAATGTATACTCACTAAATTGTCTTGACTTGTTTTTGAAAAATAAAATTGGTTAGACTTGTTTAGTGTGTGTGTGTGTGTTTTTGAGGATCCATGTGCTTAAATTTTTGTCGAGAGATGATTTTGAGAGCTTTATATGTTGATTGAATCAATGGTTGAGGTGTATGTTGGATTGCATTCATGTCTGTGTTTTTCACTTCTCGAAAAATTGCTTTTAATTGCTGGCTCGACACCTCCTCAATACCTTGCTATCTGTCGAGATTCTCAAGCCTTTTCTTATCGCAATCTCGAAACATGTCTCGACACCTGGTGGATTGATCGAGAAAGTTCCTGTTTCTTCGATACCTTCTCGATACCTTGTCGATCGATCGAGCTTCTGTCCTTTGAAATTGGTTCTTGTACCTCGACACCTCTTGACACCTTCAGCTGTCAACGGCCTTTTTCTCGACAGCTTCCTCGATACCTCTCGACACCTCAGCTGTCGAGAATTACTGAGGTGCCTATTTAAGCTCCAATCGCGATTCAGATTTCATTTCACTCGATCTCTCTCGATTTGTCTGTGGCGGTTCCTCTCCCAAACATCTTTTTCTCACTCAAAACTTCAAACCCACTTGATTCTCGTCCATTCCTTGGTTCTAATCACTTGGTAAGATCTCATTTCCCTTCCTTTCTCATGCATTTCATGTTTTGAAGCTTAGGTTTTGGGATTTTTGAAAATTTTTAGGGTTTTTCAAAATAAATGAGTTTTTCTTGAAATTTTGGGTTGGGTTTTCACTTAAATGTGTTCAAAATGTCATACATTGCATTTCATGTGCATTTGAATGGTATTTACATGCATTTAGATGTGTGCTCTATGTTTATGTGCTGGTAGGATTGGATTGGGCTGAACCCATAATGCTTTTCGATTTGCATGTCACATGTTCATGCATTCCCATGCATACGTAATTTTTGTTCAATATATTTGATATATGTGAACTGTGTTGGGACTTTTCTGATTGTCTCCTTCTCTATCTCTTTCTCATTCTGTTTACGTTAGTAGTGTCTATGGCACCCAAACGTAAATCCACTCTGGCTTGGAACCCTCTGCGTTCTGGAGCTTCCTCTTCTTCTGATTCTGCTCCTCTAGATCTTCGGTTCCGTGATGGAGATGCCCACAAGGCATTTTCGGAGAACTTTTCTAGACAAGGTGTTCAATCAGAACGCCAAGTCGTTTTGGCGGACTTCGCCGACACTGACCTTCCCTCTGTCATTCACAGTAGGGGATGGGAGTCACTGTGTGACGTCCCGGTCACCTATCCTCTCGTGTTGATTTAGGAGTTTTACTCCAACATGCAAGGGATAAATCGTTCAGTACCTCTCTTTTTCACTCGCGTTCGAGGTATGCGCATCCCTGTCACACCGCAGCTAGTTGCGGATGTGCTTAGGGTTCTTAGGATAGATTTTCCTGACTATCCTTCCTGTGAGCGTCTGAGGACTGTGTCCAAAGATGAGCTCATTTCTGCCTTTTGTCAGTGCCCAACTGATTGGGGTGAGCATTAGTACACATCATGTAGGCATTTTGCTAAAGGTCCTAGATTTCTAAACATGGTGATGACTTTTGTACTCCATCCACTCTCTCACTACAACTCCATCACAGAGCCTGTGCTCGATTTTTGTTATATCTTTTAGAGCATCTTACTATAGATTTTTATTCTCATTTTATCCTTTCTATCATAGATGTTCATTTAGATTCGGCGTCCCGTGATAAGCTCATCTTTCCTTCCGCTATCACGAGGATCTTATGCCATTTTTCTATCCCTTTTCCTGTGTCTGACCACTTCACACACATATGTTCCATAGATGCCGCTACCATAAAACGTAGTGAGGCTCAGTTTAGGTCGCGACAGACGGATTCCACTCCTCCCTCCCGTTCAGCTCCATCCAGATCTGCTCCGTCTACATCTACTCCTTCTTCCTCTATGGGCGATGTATCTCTTAGAGACATCATGGCGCAGCTGCAGCGCATGGATGCTCGCCTTGATACACTCTCCACTGAGTTGTATCAGGTGAATGTTCGTGTTGGTCGTATTGCACGACGGTAGGCGACCATGGGTGGTTTTGCTCCTGAGGCTACTCCTTCACCACCTTCCCCAGCGGCTTCAAACTCTGAGGATGATGATGGTGATGATGATGACGCTTCGAATGATGATGATGGAGATGCTAGCTCTACTGATGAGATGTCTACATGACACTCTACCCTTTGTCACTCGTGACAAAAAGGGGGAGTAGTTTTGGGTTATGAGAGTAGTCATCTTAGGGGGAGAGTTAGTATAGGACATTTTTGATAGGGGGAGTGTTGATATTTTGAGGGATGTAGTGAGGTTTTGATGTATCTTTTCTTTTCTATTCTTTATAGATACATTGATCTTGTATATGAGGTTTTTTGACCAGTTTTACATACATTGTACTTATTTTCTCTCTATATGTGGATGCATGTTTCTTTCACCTCTCTCTTCATGTGTTGTTTCTTCTCTATCTTTATACACATGTTCATTATACTTGTATGCAATCTATTATTTCTGTTTCACACAAGATGCCTTGATGAGTTTTGTTTAAAGTGTTTCAGAAATACAGGTTGTCAAAGCCTACTTGCCATAAACTCTTTTCTTGCAAAGTTTTTCAAGAGTTTGTGTTAGGATAGATTTTATTGTATTTAACAAGTGAGTATGAGTTGAGTGATTTATGACTTCTCTCATATGTTCATTTGTTTGTTGTGGTTTTGTCACGGATTACCAAAGGGAGATTGTTAGGACATATGTGTTTTCACTTGTTAAGAACATATGTCACTTATTTATGTAAATTGGCTAATCCTTTGACAAAACACACTCTACTTGTAATTAGGTAGTTTTAGGTGTTTTTAATACTTCAAGAAATAAGATTTCAAGGTCAAGTGTTGAAGTCATCAAGTCTGTCCAAGAAAAACAAGCTGAAGTGCAAATTCATTAAAGCTCGACACCTGCTCGATAGCTACCTCGACACCTGCTATCTGTTAAGATTTATAAAATCAGATTTTATGATTTGATTTCCTTGGGATCCGTGAATATGCTTTTGGGCCTTCTTCTCTTCTAATCCTAAACATATAAAAGGATTGTTTTAAGAGCCGTCAAATTGTACACAAGGGTTTTGTGATCAAAAGATGAAGTTCTTGACCTAATTCATCTTCTTTGAAGAAGTTGCTGTGTATTTGCACCAAAGGGTTTTGTGACCAAGCATCTTCCTGATATTCATCGTGTAGGATGAATTGAAGAACTTTGTAGCCAACCTCTCCTTCTAAGTTGGTGTTTGAAGTCGCGTACTGGGATTCGCGTATTGGTTAGTCACGTACTTGGGAGCCGTGCATCAAAGGTGGGAACTGTCGCTACAGATTAAGTCCAATTGGGTATTGGGGTAAGGGTTCAACTGTAGGTTGGTAAGGTACTTGGGATTCCTTTACTTGTAACCGCTTGATTTGATAATAGTGGAGTTTCGGGAGTGGTGACTTGAAAATCACCAGGTGGGGTTTTTGCCGTTAGGGTTTTCCCCATTCGTAAACAAATCACCGTGTTATTTATTTTCCGCTGCTTATTTAGTTTATTAGTGATTTGTTTGTGCTTTCATGTGTTTGCATGATTAATTAATTAATTAACAACTTGGCTAATTAATTAATTGGTTTAATCACAAGGGGTCATTCAGATTGTGGCCTATCAAAATGTAAAGACAACACGCGATGTGTTATTGAAGAGGAAACCAAAGCCCCAGCGTAAAACCTCTCCGCCCCCCTCCAAGCGGTCAATAATCCACTAGAAAATGTAGTTGGGATATATGAACAACAATAGACCCTCCAAGCCTAATCTACCCAGGTACCTAAGCCCTTAAGCTTCTTGCTCCAACGAGGTTACGCTGAACCTTTTTCTTTTCTAGCTTACCAGATTCTGCTATAACCCATAGCATCAACCAATAACCATTGGTTCCTTCCAAACTACTTCCCTTAGCACCAAAATACCTTCTTACAGACGTGGGTGTGATGAGAAAATGATTTGGTCAATAACCTCTCAAGGATGTATCAATGAAGAGGAAGAGAGTAGAGGAATTTGAAGAGTCTCTTAGTGAAGATTGGGGATGAGGCAATCTTGTTTTTCTCTAGGGTTTCTCTCACAAAATTCTCTCTGGAAGCTCTCTACATTTCGTGGGTATAAGGGTCTATATATAGTGGTGTGTGTTTGGAATACGAAGAGTCAGTTTTTTCTAAACAGGGCTGGTTGGCGGCTTGGCCTCACGATTGGTCTAAGTCGCGAGATAATGGCCTGGCCAGCCTGGGACTTTTGTCCTGTAGTGCGACAGCTAGTGTGACCCTTCACCTCCCCGCATGCTTCTTACGTGTGCAGCAGTTGGCGGCTTGCAAGCCGCGAGTCCTAGCCACGAGTCCCTGCTTCTTTGCACAAAGTTGAGCAATTCTTCACACTCTCTTCACACACTACCCTTACATGAATCCCACCTAAATACAGGGTTACTAAGTGCTAAATTACAAGCAAATTGGCACGGAATAAAACCAATGAGATGGTTGATAAATTTCAACCTTACATACAATTTACAAGATACAATAAAAAATATAGAGAAAATGATTGTGACACTAGGTTAGTTAAAAATTACATGTTTGTGAGTTTATTAAGTTTTTGTGAGCTGTGCCATTTTACCTCAAAACTAATTGGTGATGAGGAAGACACACTCAAATCTTTTATAGCCTTCGACATCACACCTTGCGGGCCTATTTTTAAAGTGGTTGTGGGGAGTCAAATTGTGGTCCCCCCAATAGAGGACCTCTTTGCTTCTTTGGAAGGGACTTGGTCACATCCTTTCCTTTTCTAGTGGATGTACTTGCCGTATCCTCGCCCTTAGGAGTTTGTGGAGCCAACTCCTTTCTTTTCTTCTCATCTAGAGAGTCATCATTCTTCTCCTTTTTCTCACTAGTCTTGGCGGAGACAAACTTTACAGGTTTTAATCCTTCTGTAGAAATCTGCGAATCACTAGATGAGCTCTCCTCAGAATATCCTAATCCAGTTTTTAGGGAGGAAGGACTTTGACCCTCTAGCATGGAGTCTAGCTTCTTGCTGAATATTCTGTCCACTTTGGCATTTGCTTTAATCACTTCATGATCAAAAACCCGATATTTGAGTGTGCCCTATCCAATACTCAACTTTTAGTTCTTCCACCTTACACATATAAATCTCCAATTCTTCCAAGGTGGCCTGCTTCTCTTTTCCAGCCTTTTTCATCCTTCTTATGGCATTTTTCGCTGTCTAAGCGTACTTGCTGCTCACTTTGAGTAAGGCGTTGTAGTTTTGCTAAAGTATAACGAGCTCCTCTTTGCCATCCTCTTCTTCATTATACAAGAATCGATAAAGAGAGAAATTTGTTTCACGGACCACCTCATCCTCAGTAGGATCCACATCAAGATCATCACCATCCTCTTCATTTATCTCTTCAAGATGTGATGCATCATCAGCACTAGAGATGGCAATGAAAGCCGTGTAGTTTCCATCTTCATCTGCATTATCATTAGACTCGAACTAGGAACTTTCTGAATCGCTAAAAGGGGCCCTCATTACTTTTCCCAATCCCCTTAGGTAATTGAGACACTATCTTTTTAGATGGCTAGCTCTATTACATTCATAACAAGTGGTAGTAGGATTTGACGATCCTTTTCTAGACTTCTTCTACTTGTAATTTTTCTTTTTCCCATCATCCTTTCGAAATTCTCTTCTTAAATCAAATGATTTTCTTAATGGCTTTCCATCTTGTCTTCCTGAATTCTTCTTTAACTTCTGAAATTTATTAAAACTTTTCGCAAGATATGCTACCTCCTTTTGAATGTCACTTTCATTGGGTTTTGAACTTTTCAATTCTTCAACTGACTTAAGAGCAATGGACTTTCTAAACTTACATGAGGGCAGTCCCATCTCATAGGTTTGAAGAGATCCTACTAATCCATGGATTTTGATCTGATCAATATCCTTGCTCTCTTCAATTGCAACAACTTTGGGTCGAAAAACTTCAGGCAAGGACCTCAAGACCTTTCTTACAATCTTCTCATTTGGAATTCTTTCTCTAAGGTTAAGCTTGGATGTCACTATTTCATTAAGCTTGGAATGAAATGAGTCAAATGATTTATCTTCACCCATCTTCAGCTCTTCAAAATGAGTCTTGCTCATTTGAAGCTTGGTGTCTTTAACTCCCTTGGTACCTTTGTACGTTGTCTGTAGGATGTTCCACGCTTCTTTAGCCGTGTCCATGTGAGATATCTTGTGAAATTCTTCAGAAGACACGCCACAAATATAATATTCACAATTTTTTTATTCGTATTAAACTTATCTTTTGTAGCTTTATCCCATTCAGCCTTAGGCTTATCGGGTACTACCCAACCTTCTTCAACGAAAGTCCAAATGCTATCATCAATGGAATAGAGGAAAGCACACATGCGCCTCTTCCAATAAACATAATTTCTCCCATTAAAGAGAGGGGTAGTAGTAAGCGATTGGCCACGTTCCATGATGGTATCAAACCAAAGGAACACAACAAAACATTGCAAGAAACAACAATAAGATAAAACAACCAAAAACAAGGAAGGACCACACAAAGTGATGTGAATCACTAACCAATGCGTACCCGTTTTGATACCTGTATGTTTTTAGACCCTTTAAAACACAACCAGATTAATCTAGTTAATTAGCCAAGTGATTACTTAGTCAAATAATCAGATCTAGGTTAACATAAATATATCATATCAATGTAAAGTGCGGAAAATAAAGAACACAAAGATATGATGACCCAGGAAAACCAAACCGGTAAAAAACCTGGGGAGGATTTAACCTAGCTATCCTCAAAGTAAACCGAATTCACTATAAAAGAATTGAAGTTTACACAATAGCGACTTAGACCACTAACAACCTATTGCTACATCGAGTAGGAAACTTACTACCAAGACCCCATGATAGCTCCGAGTCCACGAACTACTTTCTTGGATTCCCAGCAAGTACAAGCACTCTCGCTTGTGTATCTTTAAGCTCTTGAATCTGCAATTGAATTGATCACCAAGTTCTTGACATATTCTTGATCCTTAATAACCCTAAGTACGTGTGAAGGCAACCACCTCTAGATCTCACAGAAGATTCACACATACAGCATAAAGAGCAACCTCAAAACGTGGCTAGGGTTTTCCCTTTTATACATAGGGCAAAACATAAAACTCTACACGTTAAACGGGCTTGGGCTGAGTTGGAAAATTTTGCAGAAAAATGATCTACACGACTTTCGACCGATCGAGCCTAATTTTCGATCGATCAAGCCAGGCAAATTTACACAGTAAATCCTGTAGTAACTCGATTCCAACTTTATATAGAAACCTATACTTCGAGCAAGTCTAAACAAGACTAAAACATTTTGATCATGGTTTGCCAACATTAAAAAATTAAGTTCTAATACATTAGTACCTAATTCCCTAGAACCTAACAATACCAATTGAAATTTGCTATATTATCCCTGGCAAGTATTTAGAACCCTTAAGACAAAGCTTTACGGCTTAATCACTTTTAATGCTAAACTAACAACTTAGTCCAATATACTTGTTTAGCCAAGTTTCATATTGCAAGCAAGATAAATAACAATCTAAAGAAAGTAAAGAGCAATATGAAAATGTGGAAAATAAAACAAACCATACGAAAACACCAAGATGTGATTTCAAAGAGGAAAACCCAATCACCCGAGCAAAAAAACCTCTCTATCGTCCACCCGTCTGAAAAGTCCACTTGTATGAATAGTTGCAGTACATGGATGACTATAAAACCTTTAAGCCTATATCTCCCTGTGTACTTGACCCCTCCAAGTTTTTGTTAGCAACCAACTCTCTCGAGTCTTTTCTTCATCTAGCTTACTGGAGTCATCACCGTTGAGCAGCCAATGGAAAACCACCAAAGGATTTGGATTTGGATATGACTTCTCAAATTTCTAATGCCATTCATTCACTCACAGGGTCTATGTATGTGGGTGAGGATGGTGGTTACAAAATCTCAATCAATACAATGAAGAAGATGGATAAGAGAAGTAGGAGTTTTTCGTTTTTCCCATGGAGAAAGCTCCCTTTGTATACACTTGACAAGCTTTAGTCTTTTATCACCCTTATGGTTTCTAGGGTTTTTTCAACCTTTATCTGAAACCTCTTGCCAGGCCTTACAACTGTGTGTGTGCACATGCTAGCAGATAAGCATTGGACAGGTGTAGTGCAAAGTACAAAGATTGTGCAACTCGCAACCTGGTCGTGCCCTAAAATTGCATGGTGGTCACAAGGTGCACAATTGCACTATCATCCAAAACACCTGCTACGTGGATCTCATGGCCATCTAGGTCGCCTCTTGGTTGCAATATCATTGGTTGATGCTTCTTCCAATCTTCAATGAGAGGCATAAGTACTCTACCCCAAATTACCTAAATGCCCAAGAAAAATACATCAAACAATAAAAAAACATTATAAACACTTTTGTTACTGAATAAAGCCAACATAATAAAATGGACTTCTTAAGTTCTCTAATTGAGTCTATGTGTCTTGTGGTGACTTTAAAATAAAGCTTTTATATAACCTAGGAGTTTAGTGAATGAAACTCTAGTAATCCAAGTCATCATGGGCCAAAAAAATATCTGAAAATTCTGGATTTGTGAAGCTTGATAGATTGAGTTGTGTCGAGACAAGTATCGAGATTCTTCTAGTGTCGAGGTTCAGTTTTTCAGCTTATCTTCACTTGTTTCTTGGTGCAGTCTTAATTTCTTCATTAATACCAATTGTCTTGTTTGCTAAACATACTTCATGATATTCTAGAAACCACTTAGAACTAGCCAATTACAAGTAAAGTGTATTTTGTCAAAGGATATGCTAACACCTGAAAAATATGACCCTAATAGATATTATTGGTGATTAATAGTACCTTTTAATGTTGACAGTCATTCTTATAATTTTTTCTCTTAAGGATTAAATATAACTTCATGACTCCCATTTAAAAAGAAGAAAAAAAAAAAAAAAAAAAAGAGATTATGAGAGCCTTTTCTGTTTATTTTTTTTTTCTTTTTTGGTTTTTAGGCATATGAATTTTTTGTTACGGATGTATACTTAGTGGCTACAATATAGGACTAAGTGGCTATCTTTTTAGGATTAAAAAAAAAAAAAAAAACTTGATAACTCTCATTTAAGTAAAAATTTGAAAAAAAAAAAATACATTGACAACAAAACAAAATAACGTGAGAGCTTTTCCTATTTAAATTAATTTTTTTTTTTTGGTTTTTTTAGGGATTGAAATTTTTGTTATGGGTGTGTACTTAGTGACTACATTATAGGACTAAGTGGCTACCTTTTAGGATTAAAAAAATAATAAAAATAATAAGGCATCTCTCATTAAATTTTTGTGAGCGCCCTTCCTCTTTTTTTTTTTTTTTTTTTTTTTTTTATCCATTTGAAAATTTTGTTATGGATGTGTACTTAATGTTTACATTATAGGACTAAGTGGCTACCTTCTAGGATTTAAAAATAAAAAATTACAAAATCTAAATGGCCACCATCCAAAAAAAATTACTCTGCAACAAATTTATGCATATTTTCACCTTCAGACTCTAAACTAAATTTAACCCACTGTTTATGACCTTAGTGCCAATGTTTAAAAAACAGGTAATCAAAAGCTTAACCTGCAAAGCTTTTTTTGGTTTTTGGTTTGCTTCATGATCACGGAATTCAAGTTTTCACTTGAACTTCCGAATCTACTTGCAAATAATAATTGATTTTTGAACATTGTGACTAAATAGCCATGAGATAAGAATGCCTCTATGCCCAAGTTAGTATTCTTGGTTTTATTTTAAATATTAGTATTTCTAGAAATCGCAATAGTCCTTAAGATAACTAAGCTACAGACAATTTGATTACTAAATATATTTTTTATATATAGTTGAAAATACTTAATTGATAGGTGCCTTTTTAGATCTCACTGAAAACTATTCATTAAACTTATCACGACCACAAAGAATGCATGGGGAGAGATAAAAAGTTTGAGATATAAGTGCCACCATCCAAACTCAACAAATATTGTACCTGCTACTCATGATTCCTCACACACACCCAAACCTTCTCAAAAAGGGAAATAACAAAGTCAAATGCAAGCTATCTAAGAAATACTAGCCTCCGAGCACGCTCTGAGGCTCTTCTATTTTTTTTTTTTTTGGGATAAATCTTAATAATTTGCATCCATTATAATTTGAGATTTTTAGATTTTTCAATCACAAAAAAAATCCTAGAGGTGATCAAAAAAATGATTTCAACCACAAATGCATCCCATCACACCCTTAGGTTTTTTTGTGATTTGAAATTCAATTAGAGTCTAATTTTGCACCACATGTCTCATTTAATCTAAATTTTAGAATTTTGTGCCAATTGAATCAATTTAGTGTAAAAATTGAATTTCAATTAAAGTTTAATTTTGCGTCACATGTTTCATCTAATCTAAATTTTTAAATTTTTGTGCCAAATTAGTTAATTTAGTGTAAACAACTAGGAGTCCAATATAATAAACCATAAAAAACATAATCATGTAACTAAAAATTCTAATTTATAAGTCATATATATATATATATATATATATATATCTATATATCTAATAATAGGTGAAGCAGAGAGAGTGTGAAATTGAAATTTAAATTAGAACTCTAATTATGTGCCACGTGTACACACCAATTAGAACTCTAATTGTGTGCCACGTGTACACCAATTTCAGTAATGCTGTGCTTTTTTTTTTGGGTGAATAAAACGTTCTGCTTTTCACACCCGCATATTTTCAGGTTCACGTCCCCTTCTCAAAACCCAAAATCCTTCCTCTCCTTCAATATACAGCTCCCCTCTTCTTCAATGAATGCTAGGGAATTTCAAAAGAATATCTTGGTATCAATGATGCATGCCTTTGGGTATTTCTGTACGCAAATTAGAAATACAGCTCCCCACGCCTTCGTTTTACAGTGAGAGCCTCAGCCTCTGTCAACTTTTTCTTTAATTTCTTTGTTGTAGAATTTCCTTCTCTTTCTCTTCAAATAAAAAATGAGAGAGTGCATTTCGATCCATATTGGTTAGGCCGGTATTCAGGTCATAAATGCTTGCTGGGAGCTTTACTGCCTTGAGCATGGCATCCAGGTATTCTTCTCTTCTTCTTACTCTTGCTCACTGTTTATTTGCTATGAATTTGTACAAGTATGTGTGTATTTGATTTCTCAGATCTATGATTTTCGAACTTCACTGTGGTATGAAGGAGCATTTTTATTGATTTTATATGAGATCTGAAAATTTTCAGCCTCTTTTTGCTGTTATGATTTTGCTGCTTTGCTTTTTCATTAGATCTGCGTTTGTTTGTCAATATGATTCTCCTTTCTTGTGCGTTTGTTTGTTTTTTGTTCGGATCTGTGCCTTTTATCACTGACATTTAGTCACGCGCTTCGCATTTTTCTTGATTCACTTCAGATTTGTGATTTTCTCTGAATTGTTTTTGAAATTGAGTGGTTTAGTTGTTTCAAATGTTAGATCTGTGGTATTAAGCATCAAATATGTGTTCATGTGATTAAAGACTCTCAGGTAGAAGTAAATTAAAGATATTAATTTTATCTCTTTTTCCACTGTCAGACGCAATGGTATTAATCCTGAGGACATATCTCTTTTTCCACCATTGCCGACCTTTGCTTTCCAATGTAATGATTTTGGTAGTGTTCTTCGAGGTAAGCTTTCTTTAGCTCTTTATTTTTTTTGAGGGCTCATCCTTATGAAGAGCACTGATAGTGCAGGGGTTATAAAGGTATTATAAGAATGATTTAATATATGAAGAACTATTATTATTATATTTTTTGGATATTGAGTAATATCTGAAGCATAAGTTCAGCCATTGTTCTCCCTCAAAAAAAAAAAAAAAAAAAAAAAAAAAAAAAATCAGCAATTGTGCAAGTTAACTCTAATTGTTATATATATATATATATATATAAGTATATTCTTTATCTCAAGAGATAAAGCAACCTACTAAACAAAAAATTTTGGTCTGCTTTTACATATTTCGTAATTTATTTAGTTAGTTTGTAGCATTTAGATTATAGAATAATAACTACTACTTATGTGTGTATTGCTCATACAAAATAATCTATGCTTTTGATAGTTTTGTGTTGAAGTTGGAAAAGCTGGTGCGTATTAGTTCCCATTTTATGACGTGGTGGACCTAGATTTCGTTTGTTATCCATTTATGCTTTTGACAATATTTGATTGATGAAAATTGTGGTTATTTAATTTTTCTATATTATTGTTTTAGCTCTTACCAAATTATCAAATAGTCATAATACAATTGTAGGATAACTTATGTCCCTTAATAGGGTTCTTCTTTTTATTTTTGGCTATCTGTTACCTTAATTTCCCATTTATTTTTTTTTTCAATTTATTGAGTGAAGTTTTCTTCGATTGTTGTATTGGTTAGATTTTATTTTTGTTTGGCAGATTTTTGTTAGGTTTGCACTTTTTTTGTTTGCCTTTATGTTTTGTTGATTACTGTTGAGTGTAGATTCATTGATGATTTCTCTCAAAGTGAAATTATGGTTTCACTGGAATTATTTACTGCATTTTTTTAATAGAAAAAAATAGATAGATAACAAAGATTTTGTTAAATATTGTTTTGCCGCATGGTTTAAGGTTTGGCTACCTTTTTCCCTAATCTCCCATTTATTTTTTCAATTTCTTGAGTTCTGTTTTGTTCGATTGTTATATTGATTAAATTTTTGTTTTTGTTTGGCAAATTTTTGTTAGGTTTGTGCTTTTTTTGGTCAGCCCCTAAAGTTTGAATTGATTTATGCTTTTGTGCAGATCTATGTTTGTTGAATCATTGTCAAAAGAAAAGAAAAAAAAATGTTGATTACTGAGAGTATAGTTATTTATAATTTTTTTAAGTAAAATTATTGGATTTTTTATGTTAATTACCGAGTTTTTGTAGATTGAACCGCATTTTCTCTGATTGCCTTTGTTGTTTTTCTTCTTGATATTTAATTTTATTATTGTTTCTCTATTGATATATGTCTCTATTGATATATATATTTTCATCGTTTTGCACCTTTTGGCTTAATTTATGTGGTATCATTCTATTTTATAGATTAGTCCTTAAAATTGTTGGAAATTTGGAATTACCTTAAATTTTTTTTACCCTTTTTCCAGCAACCTTATAGAAGGTTGGAATTCTCCTCAAATTTTTGTTCACTATGCTTTGTAATCAATTTGACTTATTTGTGTTTGTGAGGTTTTTACTCAATTTCAAGCCAGTTTTGTACATTTAGTTTGTGGTCTCTAGCATAGTGTTTCATGTACTATAATTGTTGATTTTTATAGTTCACATAATTTTTCATATGTGCGTGCACCCACCCTTTGGTGTTAGTTCTTGAGTTTTTATTGAGAATTTTGCTTTGCAACCCAATGAAGAGATAAAAAGAAGGCAGTGGGCTGATTTTCTATAGATAAGTAATGGAATTCTCAAGGATGTGCTTTAGCAATACAACATTTTGAATCAAAAGAAGGGGTCACATATTAGGTTTTACTTGCTCATTTATTATATTTGTCATTTGCTCTGTTAATTTTGACTAATTAATTCTTGCAATATTTAAAATACCTTGAACTACTCAAATGTATTTTTTGATTGAGATCCATGGAGGAGTGTACCAACTGTAGGTTTCACAATAGTAACTTTTTGTAATACAGTTTCTAGAATTTCGAAGGCCACTATTTTATGAGCTTATGATTTACAAATACTATAATGAAATGCAAGAATAACCTACTAGGGAGAGAAAAAGAAACACAATCATGCCTTTCTTTTCCTTTTTTTGAAGAGATGAATGGTGACAGTCTTAAGTTTGGAAGACACTATATATATTTTTTCCATAGTGTTACCAATTGAGGTAACCTTAATAGAAGCTTAAATTAGAGATATGCACATGTTTTGATCCTAGCCACTTTGAGATGTACATATATATTCTTGATTATCTTCTTGATTTGTAGCTAATATTTCTGCTATAACTGTTAAAATTATGCTTTATTCTTGATTTGGTGTACTTTACTTTCTATTGCATTCATATCTTAAGTTGTATTGTAACTATTGTAATTTGATATTGTAAATAGATGCTGTTACAGTAAGTATTTTTAGCAAACAAAAAAAAAAAACCTTTTTATTTTCCTTGCAAAATGAATTGTTATGATTATTGATTCCTAATTCTCCATTATTGTTCCATAGGGTCATTGGTTATGGTGATACCCAAGTAGTTGTCACAGAAATCTTCCCAATAGGCTGTTTACCAATCTATCTTACAACACAATATACTAACAATTCTTTTGCTTATGACAAAATTTGGCGAGTCTCTTTCTATCTCTAATAGAATGCATAAAAAATAGAACATGATATGAAGGAGATTTAGTAATGGATTTTGTAATTTTTCAAGGTACAAGATTTGATGGTGCAATTGTGTAAAACTTGCTGTGTGTTGGAGGTGAATATTTCAATGACTCCAATAGATTCCAATACACCAACCACATCTGGTAACACCATGATATTAAATAAAGAGTTAGAATCGAATTATCAATAGTATTATTTTCTTTGCTTTTTAGGAGTTTTATACTAAACTCATTGATTTAATTATGTTCAGGTTTTATTCCAAAAGTTTTGGTAGCCATAGTTGCCCCTTTTTCCAATCCTCAACTAAAAAAATTCTTTACTCATTTCATTGGTTAAACACATAATTTCTAAAGTTCTTAGTTGCTACTTGCTGGACTTTTTGGTTTTCAAATTCTGTGGTGAATGTGAGAGCATGTTTGTTTCTGGTAGGGATTTCATCTGATGTAGCAATAGCTGCTGCAATAAAGATGGGAAATGGTCTTAGTGATAGAAAAGTCATTGTTTTGCTATATAATTGCCTTCTTCAAATTAATATAGAATTTCTATATCATGTTATTATATTATGATAATCAGTTTAGGATATTTTAATTGAAGTTTCACTTCAAATTCCCTTTGAATATGCTTATGATGACTCCCTTTGTACTCCTACTGATGGTAACATTGATTTTCAGACGGTATATGAGATTCTAGCAGGAAGGTTATAAGATATAGCCAGAGATTTGAGTTTTGCATTTTCTAGAGACTTTGCTTTGAGTTTGTTGGCAAGAAAAAGGGAAGGGGTAGCCATGGTTCATGGGGTTTTGAATGGTTCACTGACTACATTGTTCAGTTCCAAAGCCAAAGGAGTTGATGGATTTAGCAATTTTTGGAGAAGATTAATATGAACTAATTGTATTTGATTGATGATAGTATAGACTTCATTATTATTCCTGTCTCTTTTTCATCATGCGGTTTAGTGGCTTGATGAAAGTACAAATTTTAAAAAATCATGAATCTAAATATTTATGAGGATTGAAAAAATTAACTTAGGGAAAACAGTTTGTTTCCGATTGCTTTAAGTTTTACATTTAGTTTCCTTTAAAAAGGTCCAATAGCATCACTTAAATAATAAAATGCAATATATATTTTTATTGTTTTATCTAATTCTATCCTCCTTGTGATAAATCCAAAAAGACAAAAAAAAAAAAAATTTGACCAATAGTGTATATATATATACTACTAAGTTTTGTTAATAAAATTTCTGGTTAATAATATAAATTTAGACTTAACTAAGTCTTTTAAACAAGAATAAATTCATGATTAATAATATATCCATTCCCGTGTGATAGCACGGGTTACATGCTAGTATATATTAATAGGTAAAACTTAGAAAAAGTTGAATTAGAATTTGAAATTATAATCCAATTTTGCACGGGTCTAAATTTATGTGAGGACTATACCATAATTATACACTTAAGTATGTGCCATATGTCTACTTAAGTTTTTTAATCTTTGTGCCAAGTGAATTAATGAGTACAAAATACTAAGAATCTAATATTAATGATCTATAAAATTTAAAAATAAAAAATAAAACAATTACATATACTCAATAAAAATCGCCACATGTTTCTCAAAAAATAAATAAAATAAAAATCACCACACATTCTATCTTATTAAAAATTAGAAAAAAAAAATGATCATAAGTAGTATTAAATTTAGGTAAGAATTTTAATATGTGACTAATTATATTTACTTTAAAAAAATAATTTGACTAATTATCTATATTTTTATGATAAAAATTGTGTTTAATTTTAAATGTATCTATACGTATGCATGAATGCATGTGTTACATGTTTTTTTTTTTTTTAATAATAATTTGACTAATTATTTATATTTTTATAATAAAAATTTTGTTTAATTTTAAATGCATCTATGCGTTTGCATGGAGTTACATGCTAGTTATAATTAATGGGTGCAAATTATTAACATGTACCCAAAAATAGAAGAGCCTCTAAGCACGCGTTTAATTGGTTTAATCACAAGTCACAACTTTTGGTTGTTAGCCATGTTAGGACATGTGTGATTCAATGTTAGGAACATATGTTACTATTTTATGTAATTGGCTAATCATTTGACAAAACGCACTTTACTTGTAATTGGGTAGATCTAGGATATGTTTAATGCTTCAAGAAACAAGGTTTCAAGTTCAAGTGTTAAAACCATGCAAGTCTGTCCAAGAATCAAGTCATAAAATGTTGTTCATTAAAGCTTGACAACTAGCTTGACAGCTAGTATCTATTAAGATTTAAGGAGAGCTGTTTCAGCCCGAGGCTTGACAGCTGCTTGTTAGATAGGGTATCTGTCGAGATTTATGAAGTTCTGATTTTCAGTTCTGATTTTCATCATATCTGTGAATGTATGTTTGGGCTTTCTTTTCTCACAACCCTAAACATATATAAGGGTTATTTTAAGGGCCGTAAAAGGTGACACAAGTTGCATAAGAGCGCAATTCCATAGTATGAAGAAGAGTGTGACCGGAAACCTAGTTTACCCTAGTTCTTGAAGAAGCTACTGTGTTTGTACACCATAAGGTTTTGTGACCAAGCTACTTTATGATCTTCATCGTCTGGATGAACTGAAGAACTTTGCAGCCAACATCCTTCTCAAGTTGGTGATCAAGTCGCGTATTGAGATCTGTGCAATTGGTTAGTCACGTACTGGGAGCCATGCATTGAAAATGAAAGATTGTCACTACAGAACAAGTCCAATTGGGTATTGGGGTAAAGGTTCAACTGTAAGTTGGTAGAAGGTACTGAGATTCCTTTACTTGTAACCGCTTGTTTTGATAATAGTGGATTTTCAAGAGTGGTAATCTTAAAATCACCTGGTAGGGTTTTTGCCATATAAGTTTTCCCTATTCGTAAACAAATCACTGTGTCAATTTATTTTCCACTGCATACTTAGTTTAATTGGTGATTTGTTTGTGCTACCATACGCTTGCATGTTAATTAATTTAATTAATTCACTTGGCTAAATTAATTGGTTAATTTATCACAAAAGGGTCAATACTTTCTTGGCCTATCAAGCCAATTGTTAAAAAAATGTGTTTCATATCATATTCATCTAACTTATAAATCATAGAATGTATGATAGGTGATTTCAGAATATATATTGTAGATTCCATATTTTTAGGTTGTTAAAATGTGATCAAATATAATCCATTTATAGTGTTTTTAGTGAGTTTTGAGTGTCTTAATGGTGCATTTTATAGTCCAAGACAAAGACCCAAGTTCAGCTCAAGAAAAACTTAATTTCAACGCAAGAAAAATAAAGTTTCTATAATTTCAATTGTAAGCTTGACAACTAGTTCAACCTATTGAGATTTACGGATCTGCAAAAATCTAAAATGCTGAGAAGCCTATAACTTGCTTGTTTCAAGCCCAATTCTGATCTGATTATTGCGCAATTTAAAGGACATCATATATAAGCCATCCCTAAAGAGGATTTTCAGAGAGAGAAATCACCATTTGTGCTGCTAGGCTTTGTGTAACTAAATTTCTCTCAATTTCACTATACTAGAGACATTCAAAGTAGATCTGAGCCTCCACCTATTCAACTTGTGAGAGTTCAAGAGCATATAGAGAAAAATCAATATGATGTTACCGCTGCCTTAGTGCAAATCTTGTATGAAGCCATAGAGCAATCCATTCTACAATAGTTTGTACGCAGTCAGTTAACCACAGTTGCTAATTAAAATCTTTGAGTGGAGATCTTAGAGTCACAAACATGTTATGTAATACCAAAAAATAAAAATAAAATTAAAATTAAAAGGAGGGGTATTTAAGTAAAATTTTTTATGGGATCAATTTTATAATTAATTTTTCTAAGGGGGTTTTTTAGAAAATAAGGTCAAAACCCTAGCTATATATAGTCTAATTTAAGTCAGCGTATAATAACAAATATTTTGAGAGAGGAGACTATTCAAAATACTCAAGTAGAGAAGGTTTGACTTTACAATTGAGGTAAGAGCTTAAGAATCTCTTTCATGTCAAATCTAAGCCTTATTTGAAATTAGAGAATATTTCATGTGGGTATTTTTTACTAGAAGTGAAATTATTTAAATACTCAACGAATTTATGATACGATCGAAGAAAGGATTAAATTATATATTTGGTATTTATATTGTTTCGATAATAGTTATTCTTTTCAACCAAAAAAAAAAAAGAGATAATAGTTATTCTTCTCCTACGCCACTATTGCATTAAGTATAGATGGATCTCTAGAAAATTAGGTTGGTCATGGTGGGTCTGGTTCTACACAGTTTTTGCCTTAAGAAGTTGTACTTTTGGTATAGGATAGTCGATGCAGCCACAGCATCATATTGATGATGTGAGTGTGTCAGTATAGATGAGGGCTAAAACAAGAAACAAAGCAGCCTTAAACTTCTTTTTATTATTATATTTTGTTTATTGGTTTTGGTAGGGTTGAATAGGGAGTCAATGAAGTCTGACAAGTCATAAATTAAGTGAAAAAAAATAAAATAATAATGGCTATTTTTCCGTAAGGCACGTGGTCTAGCTTGTACTTAGAGTTGTCATCATCTCAAAAGGTGTGTTTGTTTGTTTGGCCTAGCTTGTACCTGACGAGGGGTCCACGTGTTGCTCTTCTTTTACAAATGACTTTTACCCGCATTCTATAGGTCTTATCCTAGGCTATTAAGAGGCAAAAATTTTGTAAATTTGTACATTTAAAACCTACTTTTTATATTTTATATTCTCATTTTAACAAAATATTCACATCAGTTTATCTATTATACACATCAATTTATTTAAATAATTATTTTTATTATTATTTTATTATATACCTCCTCATTAATATCTCCCTCATCTCTCACGTCCCAAACCCCCAGCCCCCACACATGCACACACAACTCTAGTGGTATCAACAGCTCCAGCGGCATCAATAACTCTAGCGACATCGGCAACAACTCTAGAGAGAATGGCAACATCAGCAGCTACAGCGAATCTACCTCTTTCTCTCTCTCTCAATTTTTTATGGGTTTGATTTTTAGTTGATTTTGACTTGGGTTTGGGATGGGTTTTCCAATGGGGTTTGAGTTGATTTTAAGTTGTTTTGTATTGATTTTGAGTTTAGGTTTGATTTTGTTGATTTTGTGTTTGGATTATCAAATGTTGAAATGGGTTGTGGTGATAGGCCGGTTGGGTGGTGTTGGGTTGATATGGTGGTGGTGATCATCTGGGTTTTGGTTAATTTTGGCTTAGATTTCATCTGGGTTTTGCTTGGTTCTATAATAGGTTATTATTAAATTTAGTTTTGGGGTTTTTGTATTTGGATGATACTTTCTTGACCGGTGTTGGTCTGTAACGGAGGAGCAAGAATATGAGGGAGAAGAGAAAAGCCCGAGTTTGTTTCAGAGTTCGTTTTAGAGGAAGAAGAGAGAGGAAAAATGGAGCCAAATTGGGAAATTAATAAAATAATAATATGCATTTATGCATATTATTATTGTGCATTTATGCACAATTTTACATCCACTGATGTGGGTTTTTTTTGGGTCAAAATGTGTAAAATTACTTACTTTTTGTATTTTGCAAGATTATGCAACCACTGATGTGGTTGCTCTAGTAGTGGCAGAAAGTAAAGAAGATATATACGGTGAATACGTGGATTTTTTTGCATTGAGATAATAGTGGAAAATTATGGGATATTTTTAGTAGTCTCTCTTTTGGCTGAGAACCGTTATAAGTTTTTCTTGAATTTTTTGATTATTGAGTAAATGGTGCCTAAAAATTGTTTAGGTGATATCTAAGGATTTTAGAGGAACCATTAGGAAAACGTTCTTTTGTGGTGAGCTAGCTGAGGAAAGTAATCTTATCCTAATTGGTTTTATTTTGTGTATTTTAACTATTGAAAATTGTTTACAATTGTTACAATTTTATTTTAATTGTTTTAGCTACATTGATTTAAAATAAAGAATTATCACAAATATATTTGATAAATGAGTATATGATTTTGTATATGTATTTGAGTGAAATATATTTTTGTTTGAACTATGATTGGATATATATGATTTTTAGACAATCTGACTATGTTTTGACTATGATACCTAGCCAATGAGAGTTATTCATTGGTACTCTGATACCCAGCCAATGGGAGTTATTCATTGGTAGTGAAACGAGTTCTATCTGGGGCATCACAAGCCTATCGTGTTTCTGGACCCAACTAAGAGGGGATATACATTAGCACAAAACTAGTTTCATCTGAATCTAATGCCCAGTCACGGGGATATAGCGTGACCATAGTTGTAAAGATTGTTAAGAATATGAATTATGTTGAATATTTGAATTGCTTAAAGTCCTTGAAACTACTTATGTGTATTTAGAACCTGTTGTAAATTATAGCTTTGATATATATGGAAAACTGATTAATTTCTATTTCATCTATAATATATTTGTAAGATTTAAAATATTCGATCTATATACAACTTATTATTTTACAAATCTATTTGCTTGATAGAACTTTTTAGGACTTTGGTTATTTATTGAGTCATCAACTCACCCCCCCTCTTTCTCCTTTCAGATTCTAATCAGGAAGAGTAGCATGTATTTGGGCTTCCACTGGGATGTGCGTATGAGTGAAGTTTAGGAAACATTGGAAATAGATTTGGACTTTAGGTTTAATATTGTCTTTTGTTCAGACTTTAGTCTCAAAGATTTAGTTTATTTTCTTTATGATGTTGGAAGATTATTATTTTAAAGATCCTTTAAGAATTGCACTATTGAAGATATTTTTGGATTTATTGATAAAATTTTCTTTGAGGGTAATTCTTTAATTGTTATGAATGTCTTTCACACTTGTAGGATGTAAACTTTATAAGTGTGTGGGTGTTGTCATGTGCCTAGCTCTTACTTGGATTCGGGGCATGACATGTTAGTTTGTGTGCAGCAATTCATAATAAAAGAGTTCGTAGATTCGAAACTAATTGTAGTAACGGAAATAAATACTACATGAGGTAGCAATATATTTAAAGTTAAGTACATTGTACAACTTCAATTCTATTAGTTAATATGTTGCCTTGAGGATTGTTTAGGTTAAATATTTCTTAGATTTTTTACTATAAAACAATATTTCTATTGGTTTTCCAGAAGTCATCATATATGGTGTCTATATGATTTGTTCTTGATTGATATGTAACTCGATTTAATCAAGTGCATAATTAATTAATAATTTGGTTAAAAAGTTAATGAATTTTGTGACAACCGAGGCCTAAAACTCAAACATATATTCATACACACATATTGATTACGTATAAGATTCAGTTAATTGTTCACCCACGATTTTTTATGGCTCCGCTACTACGTATGTATGTATGTAGGGGTGTCAATTCGGGTTAGCGTGTCAGGTTCGTGTCGTGTCGAGGTAGGGGTGTTCGACTAAATGGCTCAACCCTAACCCGACCCATTTAATAATCGTATCATGATCTTTCAACCCTAACCCAACCTGTTAATAAGTGGGTTAACCTGACCCAACCCATTTGACACGCTTTATAAACGAGTCGTGTTGGGTTGACACGACTGTAACACAACCCATTTCAACCTGCATAATATTAAATATAACATCTATTTAGAAATAATTATTTTTACATCCCAAAAAGCAGTGCATACACTTCAAGTCTTCAACCCACATTCAAAATAATATAATTCAACAAAAATATAACATTCATCTAGAAATAAGTTCTTTACACTTCAAAAAAAGTGCATACACTTCAACCCAAATTCAAAATAACAAAGTTTCACAAAATAAAATAACATAGTTCAACAAAAATATAATATTCTTGGAACTCGCCAAATGCTAAGTATTAATATTGAAAGAATTTGAGCAAACAGTAGACTAATCCTGATTATGACCACGATTATCATTCATAGATTCTTTGTTGATGTCCAAATTCATAACATCTTCCACAAGCTCATCCAATTTCATTTGTGTAAGTTCTATGCCACAAAAAAAAAAAAAAAAAAAAGTATTAGTAGTTCTAAGGTCTGTAAAGTTTTAATTTCCAATTATATCCCTTGTAAATTTTTGGAATTACTTACTTTTCTTTTTAAATTTAAAATATATGTTGGATATAAAAGGTATTTGAAAAATCTAAAATAAAAAAAATATTTATTTGTTATATGAGTTAAACGGGTTGTGTTAAGTGGGTCATTTCAGGTTGACACAAATAAATTGGTGTGTCAAACGTGTCTATTGCGGGTTACGCGGGTTGACCCGTTTATGACCCGTTTCTTATTGTGTCGCTTTCGGGTCGATCCATTTATGACCCAAACCCATTAAGGCCCAACCCTAACCCGAAAAAACCCGTGTCGGGTTCGTGTCGTGTTCACGAGTTGGGTCGAACATTGACACCCCTATATGTATGTATGTAGTACGTACAACATTTTTTTTTTTTTTTAGGAACGTAGTATCGTCACCACATATCTCGATGACAGAAAATGTCGTTGAATTGTACATGTGTGACATGTGGCCAGTTGTTTGTCTTTCATGTCACCAAATTGTTGTCTGAGGATCTGCATGTACTTGCTTACTAGGTTGCCAGTATATTCGTTTCTTAAAAAAAAAAAAAAAAAAATTGCTTGTATGCGTATAGTACTATTTAAGGGGTTGCTTCTGTCTAGACTGATTTTTTTTTTTTTTTTTCATTCCAAAATGCTCATACAGTCTACGTTTAAGTAGGGGGCAAAACTTGGTAAAAATGCTTCTTTAACTCCCACTAAAACATTGCCTACAAAAAAGAATCACTCTCTTGGTAGTTTTCAAATTGCTTTATCCATTTATAAAAAAAAAAAATTAAAATTAAAACAAACACAAGTTTCCTATTCTGATAAAAAAAAAAAAAAAAAAAAACTATACACCCATGTTTTAGTCACACATAACTCCAAACTTTTATCCAGCAATTTTAAATATCCCCATTATCATTAAGCAATTATTATTAAGCACCTTTTTTTTTTTTTTTTAACCCCACGTTTTAGGGTATTGGATATAAACAAAAATTAAAACAAATATGTTAGGTTTTAAAGACTTAGGAATTTATGTATTTAGAACTTTAATTTGTATTGTTGGCAAACCATGATCAAAACAAGTTTATTTAGTCTTGTTTAGACTTGCTCAAAGTTGTGCGTTTATGTAAAGTTGGAATCAAGTGGCTGCAGAAAGTATTAGTGACTTTCGGCCTAGCTCGATCGATCGAAGCTTAGGCTCAATCGATCGAATATTGGGCAGAATGTTTTTTTTTGCAGATTTCCAACTCAGCCCTAGCCTATTTAAAACGTTTAGGGTTTTATGTTTTGCCTAGGTATCTAAGGCAAACCCTAGCCTCGTTTTAGAGGTTGCTTATGTTGCTCATATTGCTGTTTTGTGTAAATCTCTTGTGAGATCTAGAGGAGCTTTCCTTTACACAAAACTTAGGGTTTTCAAGGAGGAGATGTTATCTACACTTTGATGATCAATTCAGTTGCTGCCATTGGAGCTTAAAGATACACAAGCGAGTGTGCTTGTACTTGCTGGAGAATCCAAGAAAGGAGTCCATGGTCTCGGAGCTTGCACGTGGTCGTGTCAGTAAGTTCTACTGGTGGGTAGCAATAAGAAGTCAAGCATGGGGGTTTGTAAGTCTTATTGTATGAACTTCGATTCTTTCAAGATAGTGGATTCTAGTTTACCTTGAGGATAGCTAGGTCAAATCCTCCCTAGGTTTTTACCGTGTGGTTTCCTGGGTTATCATATCATTGTGTTATTTACTTTTCCGCTGTTATATATATACTTGATATGATTGTTTGACTGTGATAACCTAGATTTGCATAATTTGACTAAGTTAATCACTTGGCTAATTAACTAGGTTAGTCCGGTTGTGTTAAGGGGTCTAAAAACCATTCAAGTGTTATCAGAGCGGGTAGCTCTCTGTTTGTTGATCTATTGATCTCTGAGCTGATCCTTGACCCCTGTTGTCATGGATTTTTGGAAAATCTTTTTGCTTATATGTCAACTTGTCTACTTGTTGTCTTTGCCTCTTATTGTTTTTGTTAAATCTTTCCTTGAGTATCTTGGTATAATCACATGTGATAAGAGTTATGTATGTTATACTGCTTTAACCGCCTTAAAGGCACGTGATTCTTGTCTTTGGTATTTGGATAGTGGTTGTTCCAGGCATATGACAGGAAACAAAGGTTTATTCAAGACTCTCTTTGAAGGGAAGATTGGGATAGTCACTTTTGGAGACGGAAGCAAATTTGTGATCAGAGGCATTGGAACTGTGGACATTCCAGGGTTACTAGTTTTCGAAGATGTTTGGTATGTTGATGGATTGAAGGCCAACCTACTCAGCATCAATAAGATTTGTGACAATGGTTTGAATGTTCTCTTCACTAAGTATGAATGTGAGATACTTAATGGAGGAGGTGACTGTATGTGTGTTGGTGTAAGGACAGCTGACAACTGTTATGGTATAACACCAAGCATAAACAACAAGTGTTTTAGTGCAAAAATAGATCAAGTTGATTTATGGCATCAACGGTTGGGGCATGCAAGTCATAAGCAATTAGAGAAGATTTCCAAGTGTGATGCAGTTATTGGCTTACCTAAGTTTGAAAAGATAGACAAGTGCATTCGTGGACCATGTCAGATAGGTAAATAAGTGAAATCTAAGCATCCGTCTGTAGCCAGTGTTCAAACTTCAAGACCTCTTGAGTTATTACGCATTGATCTTATGGATCCTGCTAGAGTTCAAAGTTTAGGTGGAAGGAAGTATATTCTAGTTGTTGTGGATGACTTTACTAGATATACTTGGGTTGTGCTTTTGAAAGATAAAGCTGAGGCTCCTGAGAAGATGACACATCTATGTAAGAAATTGCAAGTTGAGAAAGATATTGTGATAGCCAGAATTAGAAGTGATCATGGAAGAGAATTTGAGAATACCAAGCTGACTACTTTCTGCAATGATCAAGGCACACATCAAGAGTTTTCTTCACCCAAGACACCTCAACAGAATGGGATAGTGGAAAGAAAGAATAGGGTCATTCAGGAGATGGCACGTGTCATGCTACACAACAAAAAGTTGCCAAAATCCTTCTGGGGAGAAGTAGTTAACACTGCTTGCCATACACTTAACCGGGTGTACTTCAGACCTAATTCCAAGAAAACTCCCTATGAACTCTGGAGAGGGAAGAAGCCTATTGTCAAATATTTCAGGATATTTGGCAATGACTGTTACATTCTACGTGACAGAGAGAACCTAGAAAAGTTTGATGCAAAAAGTGACAAAGGATACTGTAAAGTTGTGATTTACAACTATGTGTTTTGTTGGCTTTTATCCCGTGCCAAATTTGATTGTAATTACTTTCAATTGTTTATACCCTGTATTTGTTGTGGGAATTGTTGTAAGGGGTGTGTGATAGAGAGTGTGTGAAGACTCAAGCAAAGTGGAAGCTGATGGAATCTCGCGGGTATGTCGCGACTAAGCTTCCCGCGAAGTGAAGCATGTGCCTTGCACATGCTAGAATGCGAAGAGTCAGGACAGATGGAGACAGCTCTCTCTCGCGAGTATCTCGCGGGTAAGGCCTTCCCGCGAGACACCCGCGAGACATGCTGTTCTGCCAGCCTGTACTGACTGACTCACACATTCTGCACCTATCCTATATAAACCCCCATTACCCACAAATGTTGAGGAATGCTTCAGAGAGAAAACCCTAGCCAAACACATTTGCAATTAGAGATTGTCATCCCCACCTTTCTCTATACACTTGCTTGTGGTATCTCCTCAACCCTTCCCTCTCCATTTCCACACCATTGAGAGGTAGATAGCCCAAACACTTACCACACCTTTTGAGAGTGTTGAGTGACGTTTTGGTGCTGCTGGGAAGCATTGGAAGAAGCCAAGGATGGCAGATGCAACATGGAGCTTGTTGCGGGATCCGGAGAACTAGACAAGACACGGTTCCGAGAAGCCTTGTTGGAGTAGGAGCTTGGAGGGCTTAGGTGCATCGGGTAGATTAGGCTTGGAGGGTCTTTTGCTCACTCATGTATCCCAACTGATTGTCTAGTGGATCGATTTTCGCTTGGAGGGCGGCGGAGAGGTTTTTCGTCGAGTTCTTCGGTTTCCTCTTCGAGAACACGTCTTGTTGTTTTCTGAGTTTGCATCTTTCTTCCCTACTCTTCTATATTCCATTATACTGCTGTGTTGCTTAGTTTATGGATTAGAGTAGCTTATTGACTATACGCTTGTGTTTACACGTTTCCGCACTTAGTATTAAGTTTGTGTAAAATCAACCAAGCCGTAATTTTAATTGGGGGTCTAAACAGCTCTTGTGTTTTTCAACACATTTTAGAGCTTTCAGATACTTTCTAGGATACTCTTCCACTAGTAGAGCTTATAGAGTGTACAACCTAAGAACCAAAACAGTCATGGAATCTTCAAATGTTGTAATCAATGATGAAGTGTGTTCAGAAGTACATTCAGAAAGCACTACTCCTGCTCAAGATAAGTCTATAGAAGTTGATGATTCACTTCCTGCTGATTATGTGGGGAAACATAGTGAGGAAGAGCTGTTGTTGTTGAATGATACAGTTTCAATACCATTGAGTTCAGAACCATCCACTCCGGTTCATGACACTTAACAAGCACTAAGTGAGCTCAGTCCTCCATCTGAACAGAAAGGTACCTCTATATCTCTAGTTAAAGGTCCATTCTCTAGAGTTAAATTGAATCATCCTGCCACAAATATATTCGGTAGTCTGAATGATAACATGAGATTGAGATCAAAAGCCTTGAATGTGATTACTCACTCATGCTATCTGTCCCAATTTGAACCGAAGAAGGTGGATGAAGCACTTCAAGATGCTGATTGGGTAAATTCTATGCATGAAGAACTTCATCAATTCGTTCGGAATGATGTGTGGGAATTAGTTCCTAGACCAAAGGGAGTAAATGTGATTGGAACTAAATGAATCTTTAAGAACAAGTTAGATGAACATGGCACTGTTATCAGAAATAAATCAAGACTTGATACTCAAGGGTACACACAAGTGGAAGGAATTGATTTTGATGAGACCTTTGCACCAGTAGCAAGACTGGAATCCATCTAGATACTTTTGGCCATAGCAAGTCATCTAAACTTCAAGTTGTATCAAATGGATGTCAAGAGTGCTTTCTTCAATGGGATGTTACAAGAAGAGGTATATGTGGAACAACCTAAAGGCTTTGTTGATCCTCACAGACCGGATGATGTCTACAAGTTGAAGAGAGCCCTCTATGGTTTGAAACAAGCTCCTAGGGCTTAGCATGACAGATTGACTGCATATCTCACTAAGCTTGGATTCAAAAGGGGATCTGTAGATACCACTCTCTTCATAAGAAAGGATAAGAATGGTTTTGTTGTAGCTCAAATTTATTTTGATGATATTGTTTTTTGTGCTACTAATGATTCTCTTGCTCATTCTTTTGCAAATGAAATGAAGGCGATGTTTGAAATGAGCATGGTTGGTGAACTAACTTATTTCTTGGGATTGCAAGTAAAGCAAACGGAGTCAAGAATCTACATAAATCAAGCAAAATATGCAAGAAATCTAGTCAAAAGATTTGGACTGGACAATGTTGCTCATGCTAGAACACCAATAGCTGCAAATGCAAAATTAACAATTGATCCATCAGGTGAGTCTGTTGATGTTACTTTGTATAGAAACATGATTGGATGTCTCTTGTATTTAACTGCCAGTCGGCCTGACATCTCCTTTAGTGTTGGTGTCTGTTCTAGATTTCAGTCTAATCCTAAGGTTTCACATTTAAATGTTGTTAAGAGAATCATCAAATATGTTAGTGGAACTTGTGATTATGGATTATTTTATAGCAAAGAGTATAATCTGTCTCTTGCTGGTTTTTCTGATTCTGATTGGGCTAGCAATGCTGATGACAGAAAAAGCATCACTGGTGGGTGTTTTTATGTTAAAGCCAATCTTGTGGCTTGGATGAGTAAGAAGCAAAATTCTGTTTCTTTTTCTATTGCTAAGGCAGAATATATTGCTGCTGGGAGTTGTTGTTCTCAGATTCTTTAGATGAAAAAGCTTTTGAGTGATTATGGGATACTGCAAGATACCATGGTTGTTTATTGTGATAATTCTAGTGCTATAGATATTTCTAAGAATCTTGTTCAGCATTCTAAGACCAAACACATAGAACTTAGGTATCACTTCATTAGGGATTTGGTTGAAAAGAAGATTGTGGTTCTTGAGTATATCCCTACTGAACGTCAGAATGCTGACATCTTCACCAAACCTCTTGATGGAAGTAAGTTTGAGACACTTCGTCAAGTAATTGGTGTGCTTCGGTGTCCCTAGTCTCTTTTGGCTTTCATGGTCCTTATGCTTCATTGCTTTATCTTTTGTGACCTTTTTTCTTTGGTTTCTTTTACCTTTTTGTTTCTAAGGATTTGCACTGCATATCATTCATGCATTTCATTCTAGGATTGATTTTGTTTCTTCTTTAAAAAAAAATTAAAAATTAAAAAAATTAAAAAAAAGGAGAAAAAGGAAAGCAAATTGTGTTTTGTATTCATTCTCGTGGTTTTTGAAAACAAGGTTGGTCAATTTATTTTCACATAACATGTTTGTGTACTTTGTTTAGCTTGGATGAGCTTATTTATTGCACTTTACTAGTTAAAGCTTTGTAGTGCATGTTGTGTGGGAAAGATGTTTACAGTTTTTGATCACTTTGTCTTGATCTTGAAGTCACATGTCTTTGATTGTTGGACTTGAACCTTTTAAGAAATGCATAAATAACCATCTCACCACTGTTCACTAGCCAATCATGAACACCTTAGTGCTTATCGTCAAATTTTGTGCTCGAGAAAGTGTAGCACATGCACAAAAAGAACATAAGGTGTAGCCTCGGTTTAATTGCTTAATGCTTAAAATTGGTGTGTACTATTAGGCTTGATGCCAAATCACATAAATTAAAATTGGTATGTATATTATGAGGCAAAAATCAAGAAACTTACATGATTGCAAGCTTATGTTCTAGGAGATGTGGGAGTTATATGATGTAACTCTTTAGGAGATAGTCTCTTTTGAATTCCATGTGATGAATTTTGTAGACTTTGTGGTTGATTTCTGTTCACATATCACCTCACATGTATCTCAAGTTTTTGCTAGTTGCACACACTACACAAGTTACTCTTTGCTAAACATTGTACATGTTATTGTGTGTGTTTTTGGTCTAACCAATCAAGTCTGAAAAATACCATGAGTTTTATGCAAAACTGATTTGTTGCTTGAGAATTAAAAGGGGAGATTGGTTGAAATCTAATTTTTTTTGGGAAAATTGGGTTTAAAATCTTGGGTTTGTGAAAATCATTTCATCTCATACTCATGCATTTATTTCATATTTTTCAATGCTTTAAGGAGTGAATCCACAAAAATTGTTGAGTTTTTCAACAACAAAAAAAAAGGTGCTTTTTCTAAAAATTCGATTGATCCAGTCTATTTTTCAATCAATCGAAATTACACTTAAAATTTTGGGTGAGCCACTGTCCTATTCGATTGATCGAAATTTTTTTTCGATCAATCGAATATCATGATTCAGGTTTTTTAAAAATCTGGGTTTGACTTGTTCAACCATTCTTTTTCAAAAGTTTTTCTACTTTTCTCTCTCTCTCCGACTCGGCAAAGCACAATCATCCATTTTTTGTTGTTTTCCTCCCAAATTTTTGCAAGGTTTTTCTCTCCCATCACTGGTAAGACCTTTATACCCTTTATTTTGCATTGTTTTTCATGTTTTCATGCATTATTTCATGGTTTTTTGGGTAATTTTTCGAACTATGCATAAATTGGGATTTTTGTTTAATCACGCCTTATTTTGTGAAATTGATCAATGGGTTTTGTTGATATATTGATATATTCATGATCTATAATGGTTAATTTGATCAATTTGGGGTTTTGTGAAAAATTAAAAATTCTAGGGTTTGTTTTGAATCCAATTTGGGGATTTTGTTCAATTGGGTTAAAATTAATGAAATTGGCTTGTTGTCTTGATGTAATTGATCATTATCTGTTTCTATCATGTGTGTTGATCAATTTGTCAAATTTCTTTAAAAATTTTCAAGTGGTTTTTAAATTTTTGGGGTTTTGGTTAGAAACTCTATGCTCAAGCCAATTTTGTGAATTTGAACTTAAATTGAACCTAGTTTCACTACATTAGAGCATGCATCATGCCATTTTATTGTTCATGCATCATATAGATTTTGTTCTATATCTGTTTCTGTGCTAACTTGCAGTCTGCCCTTGGTTTTTCCCTTTTTTTTTTTTTTTTTTTTTGGTTCTGTTGTATGTCCTTGTCCTTTCTTTAGCACCATGCCTAGGAAAACTAGAGCCCATAAGACTCCCTCCACTTCTTCTGTGTCACCTTCTAGGAGTGAGTTGTTTAAGGATGCCAAGAGCAGAGAGGCCTTTGATAAGCTGAACAGTAAGAGGAAGATTTGGGTTGAGCATTCTGTAGTTTTAGATGAGGTTGATCCTGCCATTAGAGCAAATTTTGAGAGTAGGGGCTGGCTATCTTTGTTGGAGATAGATCATCCACCTTCGACCGCCCTTATTAGAGAGTTCTACTCGAACCTCTCTTGTCACATCTATGATTCCAACACCCTTGTTAGGAGTTAGATACGAGGTGTAGAGTTCACCATTACTCTTGACGTAGTGGCTGAGGCTCCTGGGGTCCTAGTTGTGAGGCAGCCTGACTATCCTTATGAGGAGTCTCCACCCCTTGATGACATTATGTCATACATCACTAGGTCTTCTATCCAGTGGGGTTCTGATCCTCGAATCACGTTCGTTGAGCTTCTTATGACTACCTACCTTTTTCTTAGGATAACGTGTCATTCTTTGTGGCCTATCTCTCATCTCCACACCATCCCCATTGAGAGATGTGTGTTTTTGTATGCACTTGTGTCTGGTGCTTCTATTTCTTTTCCTCATCTGTTTCTTCGTTCTTTGAACGAGATTCATAGGAGTAGCGCGGTTGGTCATGCCCTTGTTTATCCTATCTTCATTCATAGGATTTTGTTGTTTTTAGGTCTAGATGGTTTCCCCGCTTCTGAGCCTGTCCATATTACTGGTCCTATAGGTGCCTCTTTTCTTCGTCTGAGGGCTGCACATTTGAGGCCTCCTCATGTTCGGTCTTCTGGTGTTGCACCCCCTCCTCCCTTTTCTACAGGTGATGCACAGGCTGAGGCGTGTGGTGCTGGTGCTATTGCTAATGTTCCTCCATCGATTACTTTGGATGATTCAGACATTCAACGTACGTTGGTCATGTCTTGACCGTTCAGGCGGCTCATAGAAAGATTTTGGTGGACTTGCTTGATGAGGTTCGTGCTTTGCATGTAGAGTTGGCACATTTTCGACGTTCTCCTTCGCCACCTCCTTTTGATGAAGGGTTATGATTGCCCTTTGGCATTCCGTCACAAAAAGGGGGAGTAGTTTTTGATTAGCCTGTAGAGTTTTTGTTGTTAGGGGGAGTTTTGTGTTCTTTGGAGCCTATGGTGATTAGATTGTATCTAGGAGCTGTATCTTGTATTTACATTTTTTTGGCTCTAGATGTATCGTTGTTGGGTTTTTATGTTACTTCCAGTTACATTTATTGTTTTATATGATTCTTGTGATTCACTGCTTATTGATTTATATTTATGAGCTATTCATTGATATATGTCTTTATTTTGTGTTGTGTGGAAAATACAAGAATGCTTTGTTTAAAAGAGAGTTAACATTGTTTTTGTTGTATCTAACTTAGGGGGAGAGTTAGTTTACATATTTGTTGTTTTACTGTTTTTCTGTCACGCATGCATTTATGCATTTGTTGAGTATTTCAAGAAATACAGGTTGATTCAATTGAGCTGCTGTTTACACTTGCAACTGATGGATAGTAGTTAGGATTGAATTTGTTGTTATGAGCATTTTTTTTTGTAAAGGGCTTTATTTTGTAAACTTTGAGCTTTTACTTGTGTTTTATCACGAATTGCCAAAGGGGGAGTTTGTTAGGTTCTAAAGACTTAGGAATTTATGTATTTAGAACTCTAATTTGTATTGTTGGCAAACCATGATCAAAACAGGTTTATTTAGTCTTGTTTAGGCTTGCTCAAAGTTGTGCGTTTATGTAAAGTTGGAATCGAGTGGCTGCAGAAAGTATTAGTGACTTTTGGCCTGGCTCTTGATCGATCGAATATCGGGCAGAATGTTTTTTTCTGTAGATTTCCAACTCAGCCCTAGCCTATTTAAAATGTTTAGGGTTTTATATTTTGCCTAGGTATATAAGGCAAACCCTAGCCACGTTTTAGAGGTTGCTTATGTTTCTCATATTGCTGTTTTGTGTAAATCTCTTGTGAGATCTAGAAGAGCTTTCTCTTACACAAAGCTTAGGGTTTTCAAGGAGGAGATGTTATCTACACCTTGATGATCAATTCAGTTGCTGCCATTGGAGCTTAAAGATACACAAGCGGGTGTGCTTGTACTTGCTGGAGAATCCAAGAAAGAAGGAGTCCGTGGTCTCGGAGCTTGCACGTGGTCGTGCCAATAAGTTCTACTAGTGGGTAGCAATAAGAAGTCAAGCGTGGGGGTTTGTAAGTCTTATTGTATGAACTTTGATTCTTTCAAGATAGTAGATTCTAGTTTACCTTGAGGATAGTTAGGTCAAATCCTCCCCAGGTTTTTACCATGTGGTTTTCTGGGTCACCATATCGTTTTGTTATTTACTTTTCCGCTGCTATATGTATACTTGATATGATTGTTTGATTGTGATAACCTAGATTTGCATAATTTGACTAACTTAATCACTTGGCTAATTAACTAGGTTAATCCGATTGTGTTAAGGGGTCTAAAAACCGTTCAAAATATTATCCTTATATTCCTATCTTTATCACTACTTTGGATAACAGTCCTTTTTTTTTTTTTTTTTTTTACGTCTTTTTTTCAGTTTTCAAAATAAAACTGGTTATCCTTATTACTCCATGGTATACACTTCCATGTTTGCAGTTTTCCTTCTTCAATAAAATAGTTAGTGTTTCTCTTTGTCTCTGAACACAACAATTTAAAAGATGGGATGGGTCATGTGATTACATGTAAGAATGTTTTATGCAGTTTTATAGTAGTACTTATATTTACTTCCATTCCTACAACTTTATAAAGTTTTATGCTTGAAAACTATCCAATATTGTTCTATGATCTCACGTTTTGATTCAATGTGGTTCTTAGGAATGTTTGCTTGATTTGGTAAGTTATAGCTTTGGTGTGATTCGGTCTTATATTATTATTTTTTCTAAAAATTGGGTTAATGTTTTTATGTGTAGCATTTTAAAAAATTATTTTTAATGTAATTGCAAGAGAAGGGCAATTATCAATTAATGATGTGGAACTATGTATTTATTTTGAGCAAACATCAATTATTATTTTTGTATTATTGTTAATGTAATTGTTTCATGTTGATTTAATGAAGGATTCGAAAGTCATACTCTTTCTATTTTTTTTTTTTTTTTTGGAGAAAGATACTCTTTCATTCTAATAACTATTTTCCATGAATGTATATTGATCTTTTATGTTTTAGTTTTTTATTTAAAAAAAAAAAATTAACAGTCTTCTAATACGTTACTCAGCCTTTTATTCATTATTTCTAAACTAGCCTCACGCGCGTGCTCAGAGGCTCTTTTATTTTTTGGGTAAATTTTAATAATTTTTTGATCTCTTACATAGAATGCACTAAAAAATTAAACATGTGAATCTGGGCTTACTAAACTTCGGAAGACACTTCCCAAATCCAACTCCCACAATACATTCTAACATATATTTAGATCCAGACAACATGAAATAATTACCTCTAGAGATGATGTTGCTCTGTTAGGAATGTAGACTCTATAATGAACTTTAGCAGCCGGGTTGTCAACATGAAGGGACTTCAAAATGGTGGCATATCATTTGTAGCATGGACTTCACGTCCCCTACCCTTTGATTGCAAACTTTTTTCCTGAAAACATAAAACAAAGTTAATTACAGAGGCTACATACAAAAATAGTTGTTGCTATGGAGGATAGGGATGGAGGGAGAACATTATAATAATGATAATGGGTGGAAGTTTGAAGTTGTGTTTGTGAGAATTTTTAGGCAGGTTTTTTTTTTTTAAAGATAGTTCATCGTAGTTTATCTTATCCAATTGTTAACTTCTTTTTTTTCTTTTTTCTTTTTTGGGAATATATATATATATATATATATATATATATTTTGGATAAAATTTTTGCTGGGAATATTGGTGGTTAGTTAAGGAATAAGAAAGAATTTTGAACAATTAATTTTTTTTTAATAAAAATAAAAGATAATGATTAGAAGTTAAGAGTAAAGCTTCAATTGAAATCAGGAAAAAAAAAATATTGAATTCAAATAGGAGAATGTGTACCTAGGATTTGAAGAGGTGAGCTAAATTTTAGGAAGATGGGTGAACGTGGGGTTTGATTTTTTTTTTTTTTTTAATTTAGTTATTTAATTTTGGATATGTATAGGATATGTAAAAAGTGTGTAGAATATATCTAAATAGAGATAATATATGCGAATCTTTAGGAAACAAATATGTGTCAAACTTTTGAAATTTGTTAAACTGTTTAGTGATAAAAAGTTGCAGACAATTTTATTTTGGCAAGTACTTAGAAAAAAAAAAGTACGTTTATGGGAGAAAATAAAACAGTTTTATATTTATTTATTTTTATAAAAAAAGAAGAAGTTGTATTAGTGCTTGACTACAAATGTGAGAGTGAAATGTGGAGGTGGGAGAAAAAAGTTTTTTATTTATTTTTAATTTAGCTAAAAATTAGGAGTTTTTAAATTACTAATTTTACATGTCTAACCCCATTTTTAAGCTATACAAACAAATGAATTTAAGGGTATTTTAAGCATAAAAATTAAGGAATCCAAAAAAGGGAAGTCCCTTAAATAGTAGTATAGAAGCTTACGGATTACATTTGCTTTTCTTTGCTACAAAGAGGGAATCTACAGCAAATTACATTTGCTTTTATTTTCGTGAGTTGCCATTCAGTATTTACTTTCATGTATTTGGTTTATATTTGGTTTCTTTACTTTGTTATTATTATTATTTCAATATCTTTTTTTTTTTTTTGTCTTTTCTTTTTTTATTTGGTCAGTTTGATGAGTGTTTAATATTTTCTCTAATTGTTTCACTTTGGTGTGAAGTCTTTTTCAAAGAGTGGAAATGACATATATTTTTGTCTCTTTTTTATGGTTATTGGGTTTGAATAATTATTTTACAGATTTTTTGGTAATTTGAAAATATAGTAATCCCAAATTATAATTAATGTAAATTATGTGTTTGTACCAAATATTAAAATTATTAATCTGCCTCCATGCATAACACTCATCACACTCCTAGATTTTTTTGTGATTGGAAAATAGTAATCCCAAATAATAATAAATGCTCTAAATTAACCCTTATCCAAAAAATAGAAGAGCTTCTGAGCACGCGCATGAGCGTGTGCTCAGAGGCTAGTTTGTTATAAAGCTCATAAGTGAATCACATAAAAGATTTTAAAGATTTGATTTCTCAATGACATAAAATCATGTGTCTCTATTAGTGATAGTATATCTGACTCAGGAGATTATAAGAAGGAGCAAGTCTTGCACCACACACGTACTTGCTTAGAGCATTTCCAATAGTTTTTTCAAATTTTTGTACTGTTTGGAGAATGAATAGTGACTTTTTCCTTTTACCTACTCACTTTTTTAAATACACTTTCCAACAGACTCTCCATCTTTTTCTCTATTCCAAAAAAATATTATTTCTTTATTCTTTTTTTAATTTTTCTTCACTCATCTATATTTTCCAAATTCCAAACAACATTAACAATTTTTTTTTTTAATGAGAAATGTTGCGTCTATAACATTTTTTCACAATACTTTCACAACAAAACCTTATATGGTAAGTTGTAACTAGTTCTAATTTTAACACACCATTTAAATTATTTTTTTACTCACCAATATCAACTAATAACAATTTGTCACTTAAAATTTATTGTGAAAGTATTGTGAAAGTATCGTAGTAATAATACTCAATTTTGATTTCTTATTCCTTATATTATTTTTCCTTTCTTTCTTTAGTTTTTTTCTTCATCCATAAGTTTTTTCTTTCTTTTTTTCTCTTGTTTTTTCTCTTCCACTCACGTACACCTACCCCTATATCTATCTTCACACCTCTTTTGACTTTTTGTTTTTCTAGTTCTTGATCTCTAGAAGATATCTCCACTTCTCCCTCTCTCTTTCTTTCTCTTTCTCTTACGCACACATACAAATTTCTCTCCCTCTATCTCAAACAAACAAATTCTCTCTCATACACACATAGATCACTGGCAGAGAACAAAGATTAGAGAGAGGTGGCCTTTTTCCTTTTTTTTTTTCATTTTCAAATTTGGTAGGTAAATTGGTCTATTGAACACGCTTTTCATTTTTTATTCGTTTATATACATATGAGCTACTCTAAAAAAATAAAATATTAGAATAATAAATTGCTATAGTATTTTCACAATTGTTGAGGTGTTAATTCCTTATAGGCCAAAATAAAATAATAAAATATCATACTGGAACCAATCAAAGCAAAAAATAAAATTATTGTAAAAAAGAAAGTGCGACATCCATAACATTTTTCACAACACATTCATAACAAAGCATAGGAGGTAAATTGTTATTGGCTCAAATTTAAGTTTACCAATGAAATTGCTTTTTTGCCCACCAATAACAAACCGTAACAACATACTACTTATAATTTGTTGTGAAAATGTTGTAGACATAGCATTTCTCTAGTGAAAATATTAAGACAGTTTTTTGTCGTCATAATATTTTTACAACTACTAAAGTATCAATTCTTTACGAATCAAAATAAAATATAACAAAATTATGGTATTATGAAAATGTTGTACCATTATGTTGTGTTTCAAGAAAAAGGGCCAATGCCAAAGAAACAATGAATTTGGTTAACTCAACCCTTTTCGCTTTCCCTTGATTTTTTTTTTTCATTTTTAAATTTGGTTGGTAAATTGGCCTATTGAACATGCTTTTTATTTTTTAGACTTTCATATACATTTGAGCAACCTATATATAAAAAGTGTCAATGCCAAAGAAATAACGAATTGGGTTTATTCAACTCCTTCTGCTTTAACTTGCTTTTCTTTTCTTTTCTTTTTCATTTTCAAATTTGGTTGGTAAATTGGCCTATTCAACACACTTTTTATTGTTTATTCTTTTATATACATATAAGCTATACTAAAAAAATAAAATATTAATACAATAAATTGCTACAATATTTTCACAATTGTTGAGATGTAAATTCGTTATATGCTAAAATAAAATAATAAAATATCATACTGGAACCAATCAAAGCAAAAAATAAAATTATTGTAAAAAAGTGAGTGCAACATCTATATCATTTTTCGCATCACATTTATAACAACGCATAGGAGGTAAATTGTCATTGGTTCAAATTTAAGTTCACAAATGAAATTACTTTTTTGCTCACCAATAACAACCTGTAACAGCATACTACTTATGATTTGTTGTGAAAATGTTGTAGACATAGCATTTCTCTAGTGAAAATATTAAAACAACTTGTTGTCGTCATAATATTTTTACAACTACTAAAATATCAATTCTTTACGAATCAAAATAAAATATAACAAAATTATAGTATTCCGAAAATGTTGTACCATTATGTTGTGTTTCAAGAAAAAGTGTCAATGCCAAAGAAACAGTGAATTTGGTTTACTCAACTCTATTCGCTTTCACTTGCTTTTTTTTTTTTTTTTTTTTTTCATTATTAAATTTGGTTGGTAAATTATCCAATTGAACATGCATTTTATTTTTTATTCTTTTATATCCATATGAGCTACATATTTATAAAAAGTGTCAATGCCAAAGAAATAGTGAATTGGGTTTATTCAACTCTTTCCGCTTTCACTTGTTTTTTTTTTTTTTTCATTTTCAAATTTGTTTGGTAAATTGGCCATTTGAACATGCTTTTTATTTTTTATTTTTTTATATACATACGAGCTATTCTAAAAAAATAAAATATTGACACAATAAATTGATACAATATTTTCACAATTGTTGAGGTGTTAATTCCTTATAGGCCAAAATAAAATAATAAAATATCACACTGGAACCAATCACAGCAAAAAATAAAAGGATTGTAAAAAAAAAAAAAAGTACGACGTCCATAACATTTTTCACAACACTTTTATAACAAAGCATAGGAGGTAAATTGTTATTGGTTCAAATTTAAATTTACCAATAAAATTACGTTTTTGCTAACAACATACTACTTAAGATTTGTTGCGAAAATGTTGTAGACAAAGCATTTCTCTTGTGAAAATATTAAGACAATTTGATGTCGTCATAATATTTTTACAACTACAAAAGTATCAATTCTTTATGAATCAAAATAAAATATAACAAAATTATGGTATTAGGAAAATGTTGTACCATTATGTTGTGTTTCCAGAAAAAGTGTCAATGCCAAAGAAACAGTGAATTTGGTTTACTCAACTCTTTTCGCTTTCACTTGCTTCTTCTTTTTTTTCATTTTTAAATTTGGTTGGTAAATTGGCTTATTGAACACGCTTTTTATTTTTTATTCTTTTATATCCATATGAGCTACCTATATATAAAAAGTGTCGATGCCAATGAAATAGTGAATTTTGTTTATTCAACTCTTTCCGCTTTCCCTTGCTTCTTTTTTTATTTTTTATTTTTTTTTTCCATTTTCAAATTTGGTTTGGAAATTGGCCAATTGAAAACACTTTATATACATATGAACTACTCTAAAAGAATAAAATATTAACATAATAAATTGATACAGTATTTTCACAACTGTTGAGGTGTTAATTCTTTATATGCCAAAATAAAATAATAAAATATCGTATTGAAACCAATCACAAAAAAAAAAAAATAAAAAAAATAAAGGTATTGTAAAAAAAAAATGCAAAATCCATAACAATTTTCACAACACTTTCGTAAAAATGCATAGGAGGTAAATTGTTATTGGTTCAAATTCAAATTTACCAATGAAATTACGTTTTTGCACACCAATAACAGCCCGTAACAACACACTACTTATAATTTCTTGTGAAAATGTTGTAGACATAGAATTTCTCTTATGAAAATATTAAAACAATTTGTTGTCATCATAATATTTTTACAACTACTAAAGTATCAATTCTTTACGAATAAAAATAAAATATAACAAAATTATGGTAGTACGAAAATGTTGTACCATTATGTTGTCGATGCCAAAGAAACAATGAATTTGGTTTACTGAACTCTTTTCGCTTTCACTTGCTTTTTTTCTTTCATTGTTAAATTTGGTTGGTAAATTGGCCCATTGAACACGCTTTTTATTTTTTCTTCTTTTATATACATATGAGCTACCTATATATAAAAAGTGTCAAGGAAAAGAAACAGAGAATTGAGTTTATTCAACTCTATCCGCTTTCACTTGATTTTTTCTTTTCTTTTTTTCATTTTCGAATTTGGTTGGTAAATTGGCCTATTGAACACGCTTTTTATTTTTTATTCTTTTACATACAAATCAGCTACTCTAAAAAAATAAAATATTAACGCAATAAATTGCTACATTATTTTCACAATTGTTGAGGTGTTAATTCCTTAGAGGCCATCTTAAAATAATAAAATACCATACTGGAACCAGTCAAAGCAAAAAATAAAATTATTGTAAAAAAGAAAGTGCGACATCCATTGCATTTTTCACAACACGTTCATGACAAAGCATAGGAGGTAAATTGTTATTGGTTCAAATTCAAATTTACCAATGAAATTACATTTTTGCACACCAATAACAACCCGTAACAGCATACTACTTATGATTTGGTATGAAACTGTTGTAGAGATAGCATTTATCTTGTGAAAATATTAAGACAATTAGTTGTAGTCATAATATTTTTACACCTACAAAAGTATCAATTCTTTATGAATCAAAATAAAATATAACAAAATTATGGTATTACGAAAATGTTGTACCATAATCCACTAGAAAGTATAGCTGGGATACATGAACAGCAATAGACCCTCCAGGCCTAATCTACCTAGGTACCTAAGCCCTCCAAGCTTCTTGCTCCAACGAGGTTGTGCCGAACCTTTTTATTCTCTAGCTTACTGGATTCCGCTATAGCCCATAGCATCAACCAAGAACCATTGGTCCCTTCCAAACTGCTTCCCTAAGCACCAAAAGACCTTCTCACAGACATGGGTATGGTGAGAAAATAATTTGGTCAGGAACCTCGCAAGGATGTATCAATGGAGAGGAAGAGAGTAGAGGAATTTGAAGAGTCTCTAAGTGAAGATTGGAGATGAGTCAATCTTGTTTTTCTCTAGGGTTTCTCTCTCAAAATTCTCTCTGGAAGCTCTCTACATTTCGTGGGTTTAAGAGGTATTTATACTTGGGTGAGAAAGGAATGTGAAGAGTCAGTTTTTCCCAAACAGAGCTGGTTGGCGGCTTGGCCTCGCGACTTGACTGAATCACGAGTTCAAGCCGCGAGATAACAGAACGGCCAAGCAAGACCTTTTGTTCTGTAGTGCTCCAGCTAACGTGACTGTTCATCTTCTCGCACGCTTCACTCATGTGCTGCAGTTGGCGGCTTGCCAGTCGTGAGTCACCCGCGAGTCCCAACCGCGAATCCCTGCTTCCTTGCACAAACTTGAGCATTTCTTCACACTCTCTCACTCACTACCCTTACATGAATCCCACCTAAATAGAGGGTTTCTAAGTGCTGAAATACAAGCAAATTGGCAAGGAATAAAGCCAACAAGATGGTTGATTAAATTCAACCTTACAATCTCCCCCTTTGGCTATTCCGTGACAAAACCCTACAACAAACTCTAGACTTAACACGTGAGTTGGGAACAGTTGGAGAACTCACTCACACCTAACTCTAGAATCTGTGAAGCTCTTGAACCATAAGGACAAATATCTCCTGAAACACAACAACACAATAAGTTCATTGTATGCAGAAAACTTGTAATGCATATGGAGCAAGCATAATGCGATCAAGCAAAATGGGATAAATTAATAAACCATGGCTTGACCAAACAGGCAATCACTACATACTAGTGATCACAATGCTCATTCACTCAAGGAATGAACATCCGAACATGCAAGCTAATACGCTTATTTGCAAAGTATCATTTGCATGTCCAACACTCAACCAATGCAACAACACTAGGAAATTGCATTAAGGATAAAAATCCAACAAAGGGCACAAAAGTGAAAAACTTAAAGAAAATGCATGACATTTAACATCAAGTACTAAAGCTACAAAGTATGGAAACATAAACCTTAAAAGCTTACAAAAGCAACAGGTACAGACATAAATGAAAACATAAAGACTGAAAAGTGCTAATATGAAACAAAAATTAAACATAGTCCTTCTTGCTGAAATCTCCCCCTTTGATCTAGCTGTTTCTCCCCCTATCATTGTACTCCCCCTGCCAACATCATCTCCCCCTTTTTGTCATGGAATAGCTAGTCCTCATCATCTTCTAGCTTCCTTTGAATTTGATCCAATTGAGTTTGGATAGAGGTGAACTTCATATCCCATCGAATGTTGAGATGGTGCAAGATAGATGTAAGTTCGGACATCTTGGCGTTCAACTCGTGGACAGATGTCACAATGTTGTCTAGTTTATCATCAAAAGTGGATGAGCTAGAGCGCGAACCACCGTGAGATGCAAAAGTTTCTGTTTTGATTCCCTTTCGACTATGACCAATGCTAGCATTGTACGTACGCATGTTGATTGGAGCCAGTTTTGTGCAGGGAGACTCATCTGTTGAAGGATGAATTCCTTTGAGCTTCAATATCCTAGAAATGAGACAGCAAAAAGGAATGCATATCCCTGATTCAGTTCAAAGAACCGTTTTGCGCAAGACATGAAAGATATGTGTGCACAAATGTCAATCTCTACATCAGAGATCAAATCGTGAAGAAACAGGGCACGTCCAAGGTTCATGTACCCGGTGTTAGATAATGGGTACAAGTTGTGAAACATGATGATTGTAAGCACCCTCAATTTCGGAGGAAGAGAGGAAGCACTGATTGAGTTCCCATTCGATGAGAATTCCAAGTCTTTTCCAAGAGCATCCCGGAGTAGGTCCTCATCTAGACATAAATCATCATAAACCGATGAGTTTTTAAACATCGGTCAATTGATGTGAAGAATCTCACCCAGATATGCGGGAAAGACTGAGAAACTCTTTCTTCTAACCTAACATTTGAGTTCTTCGCCTTCAACAATTGCATTGGCATAAAACTCTTTTACCAAGTCCTCATATGCTTCATCAAGGTTGGAGAGAAGATAATTTCAATCTTTGTGAGCAAACCATTTAGGAATGTCGGTGTCAAAAAGAGAAGGTTGATCAACGACCCTTTTGACTAACGGTGTAGCATCTCTGAAATAATTCTCATGAGTTTGAAATGCAGCATAAGATCTAAATTTATTTGGATCAAATACTCCTGATGATGAATGGGTCCTCTTTGCTTTAGGGGAGAGTTCATCAACATCAATGACAGGTTCTTTCCCTTTGCTGTTGCCCCCTTTTACAGCAGCTCTCTTGAATGGAGACATTTTTACCCTGCATCATGTTTTATCAAGAGACCAAGAAATGCCACACAAGATATCAAACATTATCAGCATTGGGTTAGATCCAAAACATAGATAATGAAGGAAACCCTAAAATACTGAGATTTAGGTCCCAAACATGAAAATGAGTGTGTGTGTGCCACAAATACCACAATGAGTACTCAAGATAGAGTAGATTGGTACATGAACCCCCAAAAAGCATGCAATAAGTTCACAGAAGAATAAAATCCCAAAATCAGATACGAGATATACAAACATCATCAAAAACAGACAATCCAAGAAATAAATGCTGTAAATGAGAAGGACAATGAGAAAGGAACACAACCCATACCTATTCTTGAATTAGGATGCCAAAATGATGAACAAAAATGGTAGAATATGTGAGAAACACGATGAGATTGGGAACAGTCCAAGTGGGGAAGACAGTGAATAGACACAAAAGCGTGTGGGAAAACCCAAAAAAATTTTAAAAACTGACTTTAAAATCAAAACACGTGTTTTTCGTGACTGAGTCAAGTTGCTAGGGTAAGCCGCGAAACACTTTGAAATCAAGATACGTGAAAAATTTTCTAAGTGTTTTTCGCGACTAGAAGGTCTACTCGCGAGAGAGTCGCGAGGTGAGCCGCGAAAATCTCTGTGTACCTCTCGCGACTAGACCGTCCACCCGTGAACAAGTCGCCACATTGAGCTGTGAGAATAAAAAAAACTCAAATTATGAAAAATCTTGACTCACCAATGAGTCGTGAAAAATCTTGGAGTAGGCTCACGACTGGGGCATGTAGCTAGGCCAACTCGCGACTGAGTAGCCAAAATAGGACAACACTGTTTTTGAAATTTTGATATTTTTGTAAAAACAAAACAACTTTCCAAAAACAACTAAAAACACTCAAAAATCTTTTTGTGTTTGATCAACAAAGATTAAGCATGTGAAAACACATTTAATCAAGTACAATCACACAAATGAATATGGCACTCATTGAACATAGACTTGTGTGATGTGTGTGAATATCAAAAGTGAGATAGTCCTTAGTCCAATGTGAAGCTTTAATGATCAATTCAATCAAGGCATACACAACTAGCACTAGATAATGTGACCTATCTCAATTATAGAAATATGCATATATGACCTCCCACACAAACTTGAGTACAGTTCTTTGAAGCTTTTCATTTGGCTCCATACACATCATAACATTTGATCATTTTGAATCAATACATCTCATTGTGAGATTGATGCCTAAAATTTTTTATATTTCAATTTGATGAGTTAGCCTTTGGCTCTTTGGGGCATCATACATTTTATTTTTAGTCGCTTTCCCTTTTTCCTAGTCAAATACTAGTATGTGCAACAGGCTTTTACAGCTCAATATCTCTTTTCATTTGGAGATTTACATTTGGTGAGCTCTTTGAGTAAAGCAATAAAATAAAAGTGGGAAGATATATAGGCACAAGTCTATGCATGTCTCAAGATCAGCAAAACCATTCACTAATCATTCATAACAAGGTTGAAAATCTATTTACAACAGTCACATAGATTTCAAGATTTCATCCATAATGATATGAGTGCATAGGAAACAAGCTAAGATCGTAGATGCGCAAAGCCATTAGTACAAAGGTACAAGGCAAAACATGTATTGAGACAAAACTCAACAAAGTCGATCAAACTTTTTGGATTTTCTACTTTTTATGTGTTTTTGGATTTTTGACACAATGAGAAAACATTTAGAGAAAAAAATCACGCAATGCAAATAACCAACAAAGTAGTGTGTGCCCTACAAACAAGTTAACTCAATATAAAGAGGTAAAGCACACAGCACACATGAGATTCAAGGGATTGTACCGACACCAATGGTCTTACGGAGAGATTCAAATCGTGGACCATCAAGAGGCTTGGTGAAGATGTTTGCCTTTTGATTGTCTATGTGTATGAATTCAAGACATACAACTTTTTCTTCCACCAAATTTCGAATGAAATGGTAGCGTATCTCTATGTGTTTTGACTTTGAATGCTGAACTGGATTTTTAGAGAGATTTATGGTACTAATGTTATCACAGAAGACACACATTGTATCTTGAGGAATCCCGTAATCATGAAGTAGCTTCTTCATCCAAAGGAGTTGTGTGCAGCAACTTCCAGCGGCTATGTACTCAGCTTCAGCTATAGAGAGAGACATGGAATTTTTTTTCTTGCTTATCCAAGAGACAAGATTGTTACCAAGGTAGAAACAAACTCCTGAGGTACTCTTTCGATCATCCACACTACTAGCCCAGTCTGCATTTGAATAACCGGCAAGGCAAGCACTTGAATCCTTGGAATACCACAACCCATAATCTGGAGTACCATTGATATAGCGTATAATTCTCTTTACCGCAGTCAGATGAGACTACTTTGGAGTAGCTTAATATCTAGCACAAACACCAACACTGAATGCAATATCTGGTCTACTTGCAGTAAGATGGAGTAAACTCCCAATAATACTCCTATACAAGGTTGGACTCACTTCCACCCCAGAAGAATCAGCATTCAGCTTTGTGGACGAACTCATGGGAGTGGAGGCATGCTTTTTGGAGTCTAGTCCAAACTTCATGACAATATTTCTAGCATACTTTTCTTGTGAAACAAATATGCCTTCCTTCTTTTGTTTGACTTGAAGGCCTAAGAAAAATGTAAGCTCCCCCACCATACTCATCTCAAATTCTTGCTTCATTTCCTCAGAAAATTCTATAGCCCGATCATCGATGGTAGCACCAAATACTATGTCATCAACATATACTTGAGCCACCAGAAGGTAATCTTCATCGTTCTTGACAAACAAAGTTCGATCAGCATAACCTCTTTTGAATCCTCTTTCCAGGAGGTAATGGGTAAGCCGATCATACCAAGCTCTAGGAGCTTGTTTTAAGCCATAAAGGGCTTTCTTCAATCTCAACACATGATCAGGAAAGTGAGGATCCTCAAAGCCTTTAGGTTGTTCAACAAACACTTCTTCATTCAGATATCCATTTAGAAACTCACATTTTACATCCATTTGGTAGAGTTTGAAGTTCATGGTGCATGCGATGGACATAAGAATTCGAATAGACTTAAGTCTTGCCACAGGAGCGAAGGATTCATCAAAATCTACTCCTTCTACTTGAGTGTATCCTTGAGCCACTAACCGAGATTTATTCCTGATTATCTCTCCATCTCCATTTGTCTTGTTTTTGAATATCCATTTAGTGCCGATGACATGAACATTTTCAGGCCTTGGAGCAAGTTACCATACATCATTTCTCACAAACTGATTCAGCTCTTCATGCATTGTCTCTACCCAATTTTCATCTTGGAGAGCTTCTTCTACCTTTTTTGGCTCAAATTGGGCAAGGTAGCAATGATATTGAAAGTTCAAATAGCGTTGAAAACACTATGAACGTTTAGACCACTAATTACAAAATACCAATTCAAGCTTATAATCAAACAATAAATGTGCGGAACATGAACATAAGCCAATGACAGAATTGATAAACAATCTAAATCAATTTAAATTCACATCCACAGCAGAAATTAAATGGTAAAGATTAAGGGAAGAAAGATGCAAACACAAAGACAACGCGGCGATGTGTTCGTGGGTATAAGGTTTCTCTCTCAAAATTCTCTCTGGAAGCTCTCTACATTTCGTGGGTATAAGGGTCTATATATAGTGGGGTGAGAAAGGAATGTGAAGAGTCAGTTTTTCCCAAACAGGACTAGTTGGCGGCTTGGCCGCGTGACTTGACTGAGTCGCGAGATAACAGAACGGCTAGGCTAGATTTTTGTCCTGTAGTGCACCAGCTGGCGTGACTGTTCATCTTCTCACACGCTTCACTCGTGTGCTGCATTTTGGCGTCTTGCCAATCGCAAGTCACCCACGAGTCCCAGCCGCCAATCCCTGCTTCTTTGCACAATCTTGAGCATTTCTTCACACTCTCTCACACTCTACCCTTACATGAATCCCACCTAAATACAGGGTTACTAAGTGTTGAATTACAAGCAAATTGGCACGGAATAAAGCCAACAAGATGGTTGATAAAATTCAACCTTACAGATATGTTACATGATTGGCCAAAAGTATGTTTCCTTTTCTAAGACAAAGACCTTCATCTAAAGATCCAATGATGTTGCTATCAGGATGGTTCTTAATCACTCTTGATGATGGCTTCTTTGATGTCGAGACTTCATCATTCTGGGAGATGGGAGGATGAACTTCTGAAGGAGTAAGAGGACTTGATGTTCTAAACATTGATCTTGTTTCCATTCTTGTGTTCAAGGGAGTTGATTCCTTTTCTGAGGTAGTTCCTTCAGCTTCTATATCAAGAGCTTCGGCCTCAACAGTGGGTTCTTTGGTGTACAATCCTTCCCCATCATCAACCATTTCTACCTTGGTTATGGCATCATCAATTTTTACATTGATGGACTCCATTACCATCTTAGTTCTCTTGTTGAAGACCCTATATGCTCGGCTAGTAGTAGAATACCCAAGAAAAATACCTTCATCACTTTTAGCATCAAATTTCCCAAGGTTCTCCTGATCATTTAGAATGTAGCACTTGCTTCCAAACACTACGAAGTACTTTACTTTCGGCTTCTTTCCATTCCGAATCTCATAAGCGGTCTTCTTTGTTCCCACTCGGAAGAATATTCTATTACCAATGTGGCATGAAGTGTTCACGGCTTCTCCCCAGAACTTTTGAGGAATTTGCGTGTTGAGCAGCATAACTCTAGCCCATTTCTTGAATCACTCAATTCTTCCTTTCAACCACCCCATTTTGCTGAGGAGTTTTGGGAGTTGAAAATTCCCTTTTGATTCCGTTCTTTTCACAAAACGACTCAAATCTTGCATTCTCAAACTCCTTGCCATGATCACTCCTTATCTTGACAATGGGAACTCCTTTCTCATTTTGTAATCTCTTGCAAAGAATTTCCAATTTTTCACATGCTTCTGATTTTTCTCTAAGAAATTCAACCCAAGTGTATCTTGAGAAATCATCAACAATGACCATAATGTACCTCTTTCCTCCTAGACTTTCAATTCTTGTAGGCCCCATTAGATCAACATGAAGAAGCTCTAAACACCGTGAGGTAGCAATAACATTCTCCTTGTGATGACTTGCCTTTGTTTGTTTTCCAATTTGGCATGCTCCATAAATGGTCTTCTCCACCTTTCCAAACTTTGGAAGTCCCTCAACTGCTTCGAGTTTAGAGACTTTAGCTACTTGTTTGAAATTTGCATGCCCAAATCTGTGATGCCAAAGTTCTAGCATGTCAACACGAGCACTTCTACACGAAATAGGTGCCGTAGGAACTACTCCATAGCAATTATCAGTAGTCCTATTTCCCTCCAAGAGTTAAATCCCTTCTTCGTTGATGATTATGCACCCTTTCTTTGAGAATTGGACAAGAAAATCCTCATCACATATTTGAGTGATACTTAAGATATTCGCCTTCAACCCTTTGATGTATAACACATCTTTCAATAAAGGTAATCCCGGTATTTCAACAGTCCCTTTGCCGAGAACTTGAGCATGACTCCCATCACCAAATGTCACATAGTCACCAACTTTCTCTTTGAGAGTCTTAAATAGTGATTTATCTCCTGTCATATGACAAGAACAACTACTATCAAGATACCATAAGCATGAGTTAAATACCTTCAATGAGGTGTGCACAAAAAGACAAGCATGAGACAAGCATTCTTGACTGAAGAGGATAAATTTGAGCTTAGAGTGGGCCTGACGGGAATGAGCCGCGGTCCAGTAGAGGACGGGCCCATTGACTGCCACGTTTATAGTACAGAGCCCAATATAAAATATCCATGGGTCCGAGGCCCATCAGGAAGGCAGGGTGGCCCCTGGTATGTGATACTTGCGACACACTCCATAGAATCCCATAAGGAAAGGATTCCGCAATCTACTCTCATAAGGATTCCTATAAGGAAAAGACTTCTACTCCAAGTAAGAGAGGTCCACGCTCTCTACTACTATAAAAGCCCCAATACTCTCGCAAGTGAAGGTACGCATAATTTACTCTCTCTAGCACTCTAGAGTTGTGAAAAGACTTCTAACTTGACCTTCGGAGGGTATTTGGCCGGCACCACACCGGTGCTCTCCGTGTAGGTCTTTCTCCTATTTTGTTGTGCAGATTCACATTCGAGCGCGTAAGTGTCGTGCTGCTCACTGGTGAAATTCTCGGCCTCATCATTGACCATCAAACAGAAATTTATCTTCATTATCCATGCATCTGTTAGATTGAATTTTCTTTTTCAGATTATCAACCTTTTCACACAATATCCTATTTCTTCTCTTGTACTTCTTAATCAAAGAGTTAGACTCACATAGACTATTGTGTAAGATGTGATTCTTATTTTCAAAATATTTCAGCATGTGAGCAAACATTCAAGCATGTTTCTTTGTTTTTAATAACTCTAAGAGTTCATTGTTAGGACACCCTTCAAACATACTCATAGAGTCAACGTCACAAACATTTAAACCACAATTCAGCATGGCCTTTTCCATAGCAACATCCATATCCAAGGGGTCTAGGATCACACTCGGGTGTTTAAACCACAACAAGTGCACTTGCTTTGATACCAATTGAATGTTCAAATAGCGTTGAAAACACTATGAACGTTTTGACCCCCAATTACAAATTATCAATTCAAGCTAATTATCAAACAATAAATGTGCGAAACATGAACATAAGTCAATGACAGAATTGATAAATAATCTAAACCAATTTAAAATCACATCCACAGCAAAAATTAAATGGTAAAGATTAAGGGAAGAGAGATGCAAACACAAAGACAACACAACGATGTGTTATCGAAGAGGAGACTGAAGCCCTCGGCGTAAAACCTCTCCGTTGCCCTCCAAGTGGTCAATAATCCACTAGAAAATATAGTTGGGATACATGAACAGCAATAGACCCTCCAAGCCTAATCTACCTAGGTACCTAAGCCCTCCAAGCTTCTTGCTCCAACGAGATTGCGCCGAACCTTTTTCTTCTCTAGCTTACCGAATTCTGCTATAGCCCATAGCATCAACCAATAACCATTGGTCCCTTCCAAACTGCTTCCCTAAGCACCAAAAGACCTTCTCACAGATGTGGGTATGGTGAGAAAATGATTTGGTCAAGAACCTCTCAAGGATGTATCAATGGAGAGGAAAAGAGTAGAAGAATTTGAAGAGTCTCTAAATGAAGATTAGGGATGAGTCAATCTTGTTTTTCTCTAGGGTTTCCCTCTGAGAATTCTCTCTGGAAGCTCTCTACATTTCGTGGGTTTAAGAGGTATTTATACTTGGGTGAGAAAGGAATGCGAAGAGTCAGTTTTTCCCAAACAGGGTTGGTTAGCGGCTTGGCCTCACGACTTGACTGAGTCGCGAGTTCAAGCCGCAAGATAACCGAACGGCTAGGCAGGACCTTTTGTCCTGTAATGCACCAGCTGGCGTAACTGTTCATCTTCTCACACACTTCACTCGTGTGCTGTAGTTGGCAGCTTGCCACTCACGAGTCACCAGCGAATCCTTGCTTCCTTGCACAAACTTGAGCATTTCTTCACACTCTCTCACTCACTACCCTTACATGAATCCCACCTAAATACAGGGTTTCTAAGTGCTAAAATATAAGCAAATTGGCACGGAATAAAACCAATAAGATGGTTGATTAAATTCAACCTTACATTTTTCATTTTCAAATTTGGTTTGGAAATTTGCCAATTGAACACGCTTTTCATTTTTTATTCTTTTAAATACATATGAGCTACTCCAAAAAAATAAATGTTAACACAATAAATTGATACAATATTTTCACAATTGTTCAGGTGTTAATTCCTATAGGTTAAAATAAAATAATAAAATATCATACTGGAACCAATCACGGGAAAAAATAAAGGTATTGTAAAAAAATAAATGCAAAATCCATAACATTTTTCACAACACTTTTACAACAAAGCATAGGAGGTAAATTTTTATTGGTTCAAATTTAAATTTACCAATGAAATTACTTTTTTGCTCACCAATAACAACCTGTAACAACATACTACTTAAAATTTGTTGTGAAATTGTTGTAGACATAGCATTTCTCTTGTGAAAATATTAAGACAACTTGTTGTCGTCAAAATATTTTTACAACTACAAAAGTATCAATTCTTAACGAATCAAAATAAAATATAACAAAATTATGGTATTACAAAAATGTTGTACCATTATGTTGTGTTTCCAGAAAAAGTGTCAATACCAAAGAAACAATGAACTTGGTTTACTCAACGCATTTTGCTTTCACTTGCTTCTTCTTTTTTTTCATTTTTAAATTTGGTTGGTGTTAGGTTCTAAATGTTTAGAACAATTGGCAAATCGTGAACACAAACTTGTCTAGATATTGATCTTAGAGTCTATAGGTTTTATTAGACAATGCTCAAGGTGATTCAAGTCAAGATTCAAGAACATACAAGCTGCAGGAAGAAGACTTCATATTCTGCCTGGTTCGATCGATCGAAGAACAGGCTCGATCGATCGAAAATCGTATCTGCAGAATTTTAAGTCGGCCCAAACAGCAGCTTAAGCCCATTAAGGATTAGGGTTTCAGATCTACTTCTCCCACTATATAAAGGAAACCCTAAGCCACGTTTTTGAGACTTTTGGATGAGAGATTAGAGTGCCTCTTGTGCCTCCTTTTATTTTTAGGGTTTTGTAACCCAAACCTCTCTAAGTCTTTGTTGCTCATATTTGCGGTTTATGTGAATCTCTTGTGAGATCTTTGAGGAGTTTTCCTTCACATAAACTTAGGGTTGTCAATATCTTGATGATCAACTTAGTTGCAACCATTGGAACTTAAAAGAAAAGCAAGCGGGGAGCTTGTAGCTGATTGAGGAATTCAAGAAAGAAGTAGTCCGTGGATTCGGAGCCTGCGCGTGGTCGTGTCAGGAAGTTCGTACTGGTGGGTAGCATTAGGAAGTCGAGCGGGGAGCTTGTAGTCCTTCTGTAAGAACTTCAATTCTTTCATAGTGAATTCTTGTTTGCCTTGAGGATCGGTGGGTCAAATCCTCCCCAGGTTTTTACCGTGTGGTTTCCTGGGTGATCATATCTTGTGTTATTTATTTTCCGCTGCATTATTATTCTTGATATGATTGTTGAATTGCTTTAACCTAGAATTGCTTAATTTGACTAAGTAACAACTTGGCTAATTAATCTAGGCTATGCAATTTGGTTGTTTTAGGGGTCTAAATAACCTATCAAGTGGTATCAGAGCGGGTAGCTCTTCTGTTTGAGATCTTTTGATCTCTGAGCTGATCCTTGACCCCTGCTGTCATGGATAATTTGAAGTGTCTTTCTTATCATGTTTCTGCTCATGCTTCTGCTGATTTTATTGATGCCTATGATGTTTTGAATAAAAAGGACACTATTGTTTCTGCTGATTTTTTTGATGCTTTTGAAACTCTTCGTAAGGAATTATCTAAATCTTTGAAAATTTCTAAGAAATTCAAAGAAGAGTTAAAATTGACTAATCTTGAAAAAGAGGAATTGCTTGTTAGATTAGATGAGTCTAATAAAAAGAATGATTTTTTGAGAAATCAAATTTCCTCTCAAGATGAGAAGATGAAAAGTTTGGAACAAAAGTTAGCTGAGGTTGAAGCTAAATTGGAAAATTTGTCTAATACCAAACTTGCTGATGATAACAGAAGTGTTTCTGTTTCTCTTAAGCCTAAAACTGAGAAAGTTTATATCCCTCCTTTCAAGAGGAATAATAATGAAAAGGCTTATTTTGCTAGGTTAGACAAAGGTAAAAGTTCTGATGTTAACGCTGAAGTTTCTAAACCTATGTCTAATCCTTCTGTTAGAGAGCATAATAAATCTGTTTTTGTGCCTACTTGTCACCATTGTGGCGTTGTTGGTCATATTAGACCAAATTGTTCTTTGTTGAGGCAAAAATCAAAATCTGAGACTAGATTTGCTGTTAGGAATACTGATGTTCCTAAATTTGTTCCTGTTTGCCACTTTTGTGGTGTTCGTGGTCACATTCGTCCTAATTGTCATAAATTGAAATTTAAACATTCTGTGTTTCAATCTAGGACATGTGATGATATCTCTCCTGCCATAAGTCCAAATAAATTGTTTCATATGCTCTTGAAAAATTTAAGCTTGTTGGCTTGTGAAAGGAATTTGCAGGATTGTAGTCTTTCTCAGAAGATTGGTGTAGTTCCTCAAATACACTCTGCTTCTCATGGATTTTCACCTACAAAGCCGAAGAATCGTGCTATATGGGTGAGAAAAGATTCTCCAAGGTGAGTGTTGCTAACTTGTCCCTGATTTAATTTTTTCAATTAATTGTGGACATGTTTTGTTTTTGTTTTTGGTTGTTTTATTTTCTTTGATTGTTTTGTTTTAAAAAAAAAAAATCCAAAAACATTGAAAAATTTCAAAAAGACAAAAATATTTTATTTTGTGTCTTGTTTTATTTTTCTTGAGGATTACATGAATTATGATATCTCTCTTGATTTAGAATATGCTTGACATTGTGGAGAAACTTGAATAGTTTGTGCTAAGCTATTTTTGATTTTGTGTGAGTATGTACTAGTTTGTACATGTACTCAAGGGTTAATTAAGAAATTGATATTTCTTGTTTGTGTACCCTCTATAGCTTAGTTTTTGCACTATCATGCATTGCTTTTGCATTGTTCATTTAGCATAATATGTGCTTTTTGTCTTTGGTCATAAATTTTTTTTAAAAATCTCAACAAGTGTGTTAGGACATATGTGTTTCACATGCTAAGAACATATGTCTTACTTATTTATGTAAATTGGCTAATCCTTTGACAAAACGCACTTTACTTGTAATTGGGTAGATCTAGGTGTTTTTAATACTTCAAGAAACCATGTTTCAAGATCAAGTGTTGAAGCCATCAAGTCTGTCCAAGAAAAAGCAAGTTGAAGTGCAGAATTTTTAAAGCTCGACACCTCTCGATAGCTACCTCGACACCTGCTATCTGTCGAGATTTAAAAAGTCAGAATTCCAAATCTGATTTTCTTGGGATCCGTGAATATGTTTTTGGGGCTTCTTTTCTTCTAACCCTAAACATATAAAAGGATTATTTTAAGAGCCGTTTTGGGTGACACAAGTTGTATTATCATTGAGCAATCTCTGTTTATGCAAATTGTGCTCAACAGACGAAGTTCTTGACCTAGTTCATCCTTCATCAAGAAGTTGCTGTGTCTTTGCACCATAGGGTTTTGTAACCAAGCATCTTCCTGCTATTCATCACGTGGATGAACTGAAGAACTTTGCAGCCAACCATTCTTCCTCAAGTTGGTGTTCTGAAGTCGCGTACTGGGATCCGCGCATTGGTTAGTCACGTACTTGGGAGCCGTGCATCAAAGGTGGAAATTGTCACTACAGATCAAGTCCAATTGGGTATTGGGGTAAGGGTTCAACTGTAGGTTGGTAAGGTACTTGGGATTCCTTTCTTGTAACCGCTTGATTTGATAATAGTGGAGTTTCGGGAGTGGTGACCTGAAAATCACCCGGTGGGGTTTTTGCCGTTAGGGTTTTCCCCATTCGTAAACAAATCACCGTGTTATTTATTTTCCGCTGCATATTTAGTATTTGGTGATTTGTTTGTGCTTCCACGCAATTGCATGCTTAATTGATTAATTAACAACTTGGCTAATTAATTAATTAATTAGGGTTTATCACAAGGGGTCATTCAGATTGTGACCTATCAAGTGGTATCAGAGCAGGCACACTCTGATTAGGATTTAATCTTTGCTGTGTTGATCCATTGACCCCTGTTTTGTCATGGATAGAGGACAATCCTTAATTATACCTCCTTTATTTGATGGCACTAACTATGCATACTGGAAAGTACGCATGAGAGCTTTCTTGCAGTCTTTAGATGAAAAAGTGTGGCAAGCTGTAGAGATTGGCTGGACTAAGCCAACAGAACAACCGGCCGAGTGGGATGATGCTAAGATCAAGGCGGCCAACTTCAACAGCAGAGCGCTGAATGCTCTTTTTAGCGCAGTCACCAATGAGGAGTTCAAGAAGATATCCTCAACTGAAACTGCTAAGGAGGCTTGGACCATTCTCCAGACAACCTATGAAGGCACAAAGGCTGTCAAAGACTCAAAGCTTCAAAGGCTGACAACAAGCTTTGAAGAAATAAAGATGGAGGAGGATGAGTCGTTTGATGAGTTCTATGCCAAGCTCAAGGACATAGTGAACTCAGCCTTCAATCTTGGGGAAACCATCCCTGAACCCAAGATTGTAAGGAAGGTGCTCAGATCTCTACCTGAGAGATTTCATGCCAAGATTACGGCGATTGAGGAATCAAAGGATATAGACAAGATTCCTTTGACTGAGCTGGTTGGAAACTTGCAGACCTATGAGATAGGTTTATCTAGGATTGGCAAGACCAATAAAAGCAAAAGCATGGCCTTGAAGGCGAAGAGCAGTGATACAGATGAATCTTCCGATGATGAAGATTCTAAGATGAAGTCCTACATTACTCGGCAGTTCAAAAAGTTCATGAAGAATGCCAATGGAAGGAGCTTCGACAAGGACCGCAGGCAGTTCAGTTCTTCTCAGTTCAAAAGCCAAGACAAAGGGAAGAAGGATGCTAGGGAGGCCGGTCAGTATACTGTTCCAGCAGGACCAAAGTGCTTTGGTTGTCATGGGTTCGGACACATGAAACATGAGTGTCCTACATATCTGAAGAGCATTGGGAAAAGCAAGGCCCTTGCTGCAACCCTGAGTGACACTGAGCCTGAAGATGATTCCGACACTGAGGATGACGGAATCTTAAATGCCTTCACTGCCACAGTCAATCCTACTGAAGGGATTGTTGAAGAAGTGGATGAAGAAGAGCTGGTGGAGTCAAAATTTGAGAAGATGGATGATCAAGATGACATCCATTCAGCCTATGAGAAGCTATACAAGCTATCTGAAAAGCACGAGAAATTATATAGGCTGGCCACCAAGAAGCTCAGTGAAGTGGAACTCGATCGTGAAGAGTTGTCCACAAAGTTTGATGAGGCGAATCAAACTATTGGAGCATTGAGATTTGAGAACAACTTTTTGGCTGAAAAGACCAAGAAGCTTGAACTGGAGCTGTTTCAAGTCAGAGCTCAACTGGAGAGGACCTCAAGTGCAAAGCTCGATGAGATGCTTAGCAATCAAAAACCTGCTTCGGATCGAACTGGTTTGGGGTATGGTATTTCTTTCTCTAATACTGCCACTACTAGCAATACTGTTTTTGTTCCTCCTGCTAATAACATTGAAATTGTGGACACTAATGTTAAAACTGAATTAGCTAGTGAGAACTTAGACAAGGGAAAATCCATCCTAGGAGCACCCCCTAAGCTAGACAAGAAAGATGCTAATAACCCTAGGGCTAAGAAGGCTAACTCTCATAAGCCTAAACAAAAGAAGCAGCATCTTTGTCATTATTGTGGAGCTGCCGGTCACACTCGACCAAATTGCTATAAGTGGCTAGCCACTCAACAGAGCAATGGCATGATAGCATCTGGAAGCCAATCTCAGCTTCAATCCTCTCTTGCTCCTCTTGGAGATCTTCTGAAAGCCCTCATGTTCCTTTCGAACTTGAACGGTCTAAATTCTTCCCCCTCACCACCTGTTCAAGGATTCAATCAAAGGAAAGGTTCTTCCAAGGCATGGAAGAAAAAGGACTCTAAGTGATTTCATCACTTTCTTTTCCCTTCTTGTTTTTCTGTTAGTTGCATTGCTTGTATGTTTTATTTTTCTGCTGAGTCAGTCTAGTTTTTGCTTTGCTTTGTTTAACATGTTTTTGTTTGTTTATTTTCAGTTTTGTTTATTTTGTTTTTGATATAAAAAAAAAAAAAAAAAAAATTGATTGAAAAATCAGAAAAATACAAAAACAGTGTGTGTTTTGTGTACTTTGGTATTTGTGTACCTTGGATGGCCATTGAAACAAAGTTTCTAAACTTTGTATCTATTGTAGCTTAGATGAGCATCTCTATGCACAACTAAGCAAGTGAGCTTTGTGGCTCTTGTTTGTGATGAGTAAGATTAGGTTATCTCTTAAAACTTAACACTCATATCACTCTTTTTGACGGGTAGGACTAGAAAATCCTAAGAGAAAGGCATTAATAACCATCTCACCACTGTTACCCGCCAATCATAGTATGACACCTGTATGCTTCGGCATAGCAAAAGTGCAGTGTCAAAGACATTCGTATGCTTCGGCATAGCAAAATTGCGATGTCAAATGCTTAACATCTTGGGTATTTCTTTTCTCTCTTTTTATGCCCATGCATGATATGCTTAAAAGAAAAATATGCAAAGAAAATATAAAGCAAAAAGATTAAAGATGCTTTACATATGATTGCAAGCGTGTTTTCTAGGAGATGTGGGAGTTATAGGATGTACCTTGAAGGTGATAGTCCCCATCAAACAGTTATGATTGCGTGTGAGTTAAAAGTTATTTACTCATATCTCAGATCGTCATAACATGTATACACATATGCAATCTTGCGATGTTTTTCACACACAACACGCAATATTCTTTGCTACTTTTGATACATGTGCAGGTACAATGTGATTTGGCCATCACAAGTGTTTACATATGCTAGTGTATGCTCACTAAACTGTCATAACTTGTTTTTGAAATATAAAATTGGTTAGACTTGTTTAGTGTGTGTGTGTGTTTTGCATGATCCTTGTGCTTAATTTCTTGTTGAGAGATGTTTTGAGAGGTTCATATGTTGAGTGGATCCTTGTTAGAGATGTGTGTTGGATTGCATTCATGTCTGTGTTTTTCCCTTCTCGTGAAACTGTTCTTTTTCTGTGTCTCGACACCTTCCTCGACACCTTCTCGATACCTGGTCATCTGTCGAGATTCTCAAGCTTTTCTTATCGCAATCTCGACACTTTCCTCGACACTTGGTCGATCGATCGAGAAAGTTTCTGTCCTCTCGACAGCTTCTCGATACCTTGTCGATCGATCGAGATTCATGTGTCTGAAATTTGTCTTATTCCTCGATACATCTCGATACCTTCATCTGTCGACGGCTTATTCCTCGATACCTTTCTCGACAGATACCTCGATACCTCTCGACACCTCATCTGTCGAGAATTACTGAGGTGCCTATTTAAAGGCTGATCGCGATTTTTCTCTCATTTCTCTCGATCTCACTCGATCTGTCCGAGGCGTTTCAACTTCTCCAACTGCTTTTCTCACTCAAATCTTCAATCTCACTTGGATCTTGCTCATTCTTGCTTCAATCTCTTGGTAAGATCACCTTTTCCCTTTCATTTTCATGCATTTCATGTTTTGAAAACCTAGTTTTGGGATTTTTCATAAAAATTTGGGGTTTTTCAAAATTGCTAAGTTTTTATTGAAATTTTGGGTTGAGTTTGGACTTAAATGATTTCAAAATGTCATACATTGCATTTCATGTGCATTATAATGATATTTTCATGCATTTAGATGTGAGTACTTTGTTTATATGCTGTTAGGAATGGATTGGGCTGAGCCCATGATGATATTTCTGCTTTGCATGTCATATGTTCATGCATTCCCATGCATACGTACTCTTTGTTCATATATCTGTTATATTTGAACTGATTTGGGACTTTTCTGCTTGTCTCCCTCTCTATCTCTTTCTCATTCTTTTACGTTAGTAGTGTCTATGGCACCCAAACGTAAATCTACTCCTGCTCGGAACCCTCTGCGTTCTAGAGCATCTTCATCTTCTGATTCTGCTCCTTTTAACATTCGGTTCCGTGATGGAGATGCCTCAAAGGCATTTACTGAGAACTTTTCTAGACGAGGTGTTCATTCGGAACGCCAAGTCATTCTGACGGACTTCGCCGATACTGACCTTCCTTCTGTCATTCACAGTAGGGGATGGGGGTCACTGTGTGACATCCCGGTCACTTGCCCTCTCGTGCTGATACAGGAGTTCTACTCCAATATCCACGGGATTGATCTTTCAGTACCTCATTTTTCCACTCGCGTTCGAGGTATGCGCATTCCTGTCACACCGCAACTTGTTGCGGATGTGCTTAGGGTACCTAGGATAGAGTTTCCTGATTATCCCTCTTGTGAGCGTCTGAGGACTGTGTCCCAAGAAGAGCTCATCTCTGCCTTCTGTCAGCGTCCTGCTGATTGGGGTGAGCATCAGTTCACTTCATGTAGGCCTTTTGCTAAAGGTCCTAGATTCATGAACATGGTGATGACTTTTGTTCTCCATCCTCTTTCTCACTATAACTCTATCACAGAGCCTCGTGCTCGATTTTTGCTTTCTCTTCTTGAGCACTTAACCATAGACTTCCCTTCTCACTTCATCCGGTCTATCATAGATGTTTATCTTGATTCGGCGTCTCGTGATAAGCTCATCTTTCCTTCTGCTATCACGCGGATTCTACGCCATTTTTCTGTTCCCTTTCCTGTGTCCGACCACTTCACACACATATCTGCCATAGATGCCGCTACCGTAAAACGTAGTGAGGCACAGTTGAGGTCGAGACAGCCTGGTGCCACTCCTCCCTCCCGTTCAGCACCATCCAGATCAGCTCCATCTACATCTGCTCCTTCTTCCTCTTCGAGCGATGTATCCCTTGGTGATATTATGGCGCAGCTGCAGCGCATGGACACTCGTCTTGATACACTCTCTGCTGAGTTGTATCAAGTGAATGTTCGTGTGGGTCGTATTGCACGACGCCAGGCGACCATGGGCGGTTTTGCTCCAGAGGCTACTCCTTCACCACCTACTCCAGTAGCTTCAGATTCTGAGGATGAGGATGATGATGAGGATGATGATGATGATGGAGATGCTAGCTCTGCCGATGAGATGTCTGCATGACACTCTACCCTTTGTCACTCGTGACAAAAAGGGGGAGTAGTTTTGGGTTATGAGAGTAGTCATCTTAGGGGGAGAGTTAGTATAGGACATTTTTGATAGGGGGAGTGTTGATACTTTTGAGGGATGTAGTAAGGTTTGATGTATCTTTTCTTTTCTTATCTTTTTAGATACATTGTTCTTGTATATGAGGTCTTGTGACCAGTTTTACATACATGATACTTATTCTCTTATATATGTGGATGTATGTTTCTTTCACCTCTCTCTTCATGTGTTGTTTCTTTTCTATCTTTATACACATGTTCTTTTATTGTATGCAATCTATTAATTTCTGTTTCACACAAGATGCCTTGATGAGTTTTGTTTAAAGTGTTTCAGAAATACAGGTTGTCAAAGTCTACTTGCCATAAACTCTCTTCTTGCAAAGTTTTTCAAGAGTTTGTGTTAGGATAGATTTTATTGTATTCAACAAGTGAATATGAGTTGAGTGATTTATGACTTCTCTCATATGCTCATTTGTTTGTTGTGGTTTTGTCACGGATTGCCAAAGGGGGAGATTGTTAGGACATATGTGTTTCACATGCTAAGAACATATGTCTTACTTATTTATGTAAATTGGCTAATCCTTTGACAAAACGCACTTTACTTGTAATTGGGTAGATCTAGGTGTTTTTAATACTTCAAGAAACCATGTTTCAAGATCAAGTGTTGAAGCCATCAAGTCTGTCCAAGAAAAAGCAAGTTGAAGTGCAGAATTTTTAAAGCTCGACACCTCTCGATAGCTACCTCGACACCTGCTATCTGTCGAGATTTAAAAAGTCAGAATTCCAAATCTGATTTTCTTGGGATCCGTGAATATGTTTTTGGGGCTTCTTTTCTTCTAACCCTAAACATATAAAAGGATTATTTTAAGAGCCGTTTTGGGTGACACAAGTTGTATTATCATTGAGCAATCTCTGTTTATGCAAATTGTGCTCAACAGACGAAGTTCTTGACCTAGTTCATCCTTCATCAAGAAGTTGCTGTGTCTTTGCACCATAGGGTTTTGTAACCAAGCATCTTCCTGCTATTCATCACGTGGATGAACTGAAGAACTTTGCAGCCAACCATTCTTCCTCAAGTTGGTGTTCTGAAGTCGCGTACTGGGATCCGCGCATTGGTTAGTCACGTACTTGGGAGCCGTGCATCAAAGGTGGAAATTGTCACTACAGATCAAGTCCAATTGGGTATTGGGGTAAGGGTTCAACTGTAGGTTGGTAAGGTACTTGGGATTCCTTTCTTGTAACCGCTTGATTTGATAATAGTGGAGTTTCGGGAGTGGTGACCTGAAAATCACCCGGTGGGGTTTTTGCCGTTAGGGTTTTCCCCATTCGTAAACAAATCACCGTGTTATTTATTTTCCGCTGCATATTTAGTATTTGGTGATTTGTTTGTGCTTCCACGCAATTGCATGCTTAATTGATTAATTAACAACTTGGCTAATTAATTAATTAATTAGGGTTTATCACAAGGGGTCATTCAGATTGTGACCTATCAAAGTGGTTATAAAGTTTGTTAAAACCAAAAAGATTTTTGTGTTTTGTATTATATATCTTGGATTTATAATCAAGGATTGGCCATATTATCTTTACATAACATGTTTATGTACCTTGTTTAGCTTTGATGAGCTTATTTATTGCACTTTACTAGTTGAAGTTTTGTAGTGCATGTTGTGTGGGAAAGATGTTTATGGTGTTTATCATTTTGTCTTAATCTTGAAGTCACATGTTATTTGACTGTCGGACTTGATCCTTTTAAGAAAGGCATAAATAACCATCTCACCACTGTTCACTAGCCAATCATGAACACCTTAGTGCATATCATAAGATTTTGTGCTCGAGAAAGTGTAGCACATGCACAAAAAGAACATAAGGTGTAGCCTCTTTAATTGCTTAATGCTTAAAATTGGTGTGTACTATTAGGCTTGATGCCATCTCACATAATTTAAACTGGTGTGTACCATTAGGCTTGATGCCAAATTTCACCTAAATAATGGGGCAAAATACAAGAAACTTACATGATTGCAAGCTTATGTTCTAGGAGATGTGGGAGTTATATGATGTAACTCTTTAGGTGATAGTCTCTTTTAAATTCTATGTGATGAATTTTGTAGACTTTGTGATTGATTGCTATTCACATATCACCTCACATGTATCTCAAACTTTTGCTAGTTGCACACACTACACAAGTTACTATTTGTTAAACTTGGTACATTATATTGTGTGTGATTTTGTTGTGGCCATCCAAGATTAAAAGTTCCTTGATTTTAATGCAAAATGTGTATAATGTTTGCGCTTTGAGGACAAATTGATTGACAATCTTAATTTGGAAGATCTGGGTTAAATTCAAGTGTTTTTGAAAAACTTTTCGTCTCATACTCATGCATTTTTTATAAAACAATGTGCTTTGAGGAGTTTCTGCATTAAAATGCTCTGTTTTTCGAAAAACTGAATTTTCCAGACTTTCGATCGATCGACCCTGTTTTTCGATCAATCGAAATTGCGATTAAAATTTTTGGTTTGAGTCTGCCTGACTCGATTGATGTTCGATCGATTCTCAATCGATCGAAACTGAAAAATTTTCAGTTTCTATGTTTTTGACCAATGTTTTTTTGCTATCATTTGTGTTTAGGATTCACATGCATTACATTGATTTCTGTATCCATCTTGCAGTTTTGCAGTCATATCTCTCTTTGTTTTCACACATAACATGCATACACTTTGCTACATTGGGTACTCAACTTGATTTAAAAATTGATTGATTAATTTTTGAGTTTTGTACGTTCTAGTATATGCTATTTCTTATGTGTGAACTGTAGAAAATATTTTTCTTAAGAGATATGATGGATAATCAATGTGCAAATATTTTCTCTACTTATGCAACTGTTTATGGGTCACATAATGCCATGTTTGCATTTTATTGAAAGAGAGAATATTTTTTCTTCATGTGTATCCTCACCTTAGTTTTTAACTTTGGATTATGTGTTTTTAACTTTGATCCTGTTGGTGATGCTGCTGATCCCCCCCCCCCCTTTATTTTTCCCAAAACTGTTTTTCCCACAACTTGTTTTGTTTTTCCTATTTTTATAGGGGGAGAAAAGTTTTTTTTAACCTGTGTTGTTCATAGGGGGAGCTGTTTCTATTTTCTATAGAATTGAATTGTTTTGTGTTCCCCTTGATTCTCTATTTTCTCTTATCCTTTATTGCGTATGTTGACTGTTTACTCTTTGTATGAGTTGTCTTTGTCAATACGTGACAAAAAGGGGGAGAAATTATTGATTTATGGGAATCATGTTTGTCTTGTTTAGGGGGAGTTGAAAAACTTTTTGTTGTATCTAACTTAGGGGGAGAGTTAGTTTACTTATATTTTTATTTCTGTTTCTTGCTCACTGCTCATTGATTTATATTTATGAGTTATTCATGATATATGTCTTTGTTTTGTGTTTTGTGAAGTCAAGAATTTAATTTTGATTTACTTGTTTTTCTGTCACACATGCGTTTATGCATTTGTTGAGTGTTTCAGGAAATATACAGGTTGATTCAATTGAGCTGCTGTCTACACTTGCAACTGATGGATAGTAGTTAGGTTGAATTTGTTGTAATGAGCATTTTATTGTATTGGGTTGTTCTTGTATTTGAGCATTTCATTCTGTATGAAAGTTTTGTCACGAATTGCCAAAGGGGGAGATTGTTAGGTTCTAAATGTTTAGAACAACTGGCAAATCGTGAACACAAACTTGTCTAGATATTGATCTTAGAGTCTATAGGTTTTATTAGACAATGCTCAAGGTGATTCAAGTCAAGATTCAAGAACATACAAGCTGCAGGAAGAAGACTTCATATTCTGCCTGGTTCGATCGATCGAAGAACAGGCTCGATCGATCGAAAATCGTATCTGCAGAATTTTAAGTCGGCCCAAACAGCAGCTTAAGCCCATTAAGGATTAGGGTTTCAGATCTACTTCTCCCACTATATAAAGGAAACCCTAAGCCACGTTTTTGAGACTTTTGGATGAGAGATTAGAGTGCCTCTTGTGCCTCCTTTTATTTTTAGGGTTTTGTAACCCAAACCTCTCTAAGTCTTTGTTGCTCATATTTGCGGTTTATGTGAATCTCTTGTGAGATCTTTGAGGAGCTTTCCTTCACATAAACTTAGGGTTGTCAATATCTTGATGATCAACTTAGTTGCAACCATTGGAACTTAAAAGAAAAGCAAGCGGGGAGCTTGTAGCTGATTGAGGAATTCAAGAAAGAAGTAGTCCGTGGATTCGGAGCCTGCGCGTGGTCGTGTCAGGAAGTTCGTACTGGTGGGTAGCATTAGGAAGTCGAGCGGGGAGCTTGTAGTCCTTCTGTAAGAACTTCAATTCTTTCATAGTGAATTCTTGTTTGCCTTGAGGATCGGTGGGTCAAATCCTCCCCAGGTTTTTACCGTGTGGTTTCCTGGGTGATCATATCTTGTGTTATTTATTTTCCGCTGCATTATTATTCTTGATATGATTGTTGAATTGCTTTAACCTAGAATTGCTTAATTTGACTAAGTAACAACTTGGCTAATTAATCTAGGCTACGCAATTTGGTTGTTTTAGGGGTCTAAATAACCTATCAGTTGGTAAATTGGCCGATTGAACACGATTTTTGTTTTTTATTCTTTTATATCTATATGAGCTACCAATATATAAAAAGTGTCGATGCCAAAGAAACAGTAAATTTGGCTTATTCAACTCTTTCCACTTTCACTTGCTTTTTTTTTTTTTCTTCTTCTTCTTTTCATTTTCAAATTTGGTTTGGAAATTTGCCAATTGAACACGCCTTTCATTTTTTATTCTTTTATATACATATGAGCTACTCTAAAAAAATAAAATGTTAACACAATAAATTAATACAATATTTTCACAATTATTCAGATGTTAATTCCATATAGGCCAAAATAAAATAATAAAATATCACACTGGAACAAGTCATAGGAAAAAATGAAGGTATTGTAAAAAAAAAAAAAAAAAAATGTGAAATCCATAACATTTTTCACAACAGTTTCATAAAAATGCATAGGAGGTAAATTGTTATTGGTTCAAATTCAAATTTACCAATGAAATTCCGTTTTTGCACACCAATAACAACCCGTTACAGCACAATACTTATGATTTGTTGTGAAAATGTTGTAGACATAACATTTCTCTAGTGAAAATATTAAAACTATTTGTTGTCATCATAATATTTTTACAACTACTAAAGTATCAATTCTTTACGAATAAAAATAAAATATAACAAAATTATGGTTGTACGAAAATGTTGTACCATTATGTTGTGTTTCTAGAAAAAGAGAAATGCCAAAGAAACAGTGAATTTGGTTTGCTAAACTCTTTTCGCTTTCACTTGCTTTTTTTCTTCCATTTTCAAATTTGGTTGGTAAATTGGCCCATTGAACATGCTTTTTATTTTTTCTTCTTTTATATACATATGAGCTACCTATATATAAAAAGTGTCAATGCCAAAGAAACAGTGAATTGGGTTTATTCAACTCTATCCACTTTCACTTGCTTTTTTCTTTTCTTTTTTTCATTTTCAAATTTGGTTGGTAAATTGGCCTATTGAACACGCTTTTTATTTTTTATTCCTTGATATACATATCAACTACTCTAAAAAAACAAAATATTAACGCAATAAATTATTACAATATTTTCACAACTGTTGAGGTGTTAATTCCATAGAGGCCATCGTAAAATAATAAAATACCATACTGGAACTAATCAAAGAAAAAAATAAATTTATTGTAAAAAAGAAAGTGCGACATCCGTAACATTTTTCACAACACGTTCATGACAAAGCATAGGAGGTAAATTGTTATTGGATCAAATTCAAATTTACCAATGAAATTCCATTTTTGCATACCAATAACAACCCGTTACAGCACACTACTTATGATTTGTTGTGAAAATGTTGTAGACATAACATTTTTCTAGTGAAAATATTAAAACTATTTGTTGTCATCATAATATTTTTACAACTACTAAAGTATCAATTCTTTATGAATAAAAATAAAACATAACAAAATTATGGTTGTACGAAAATGTTGTACCATTATGTTGTGTTTCTAGAAAAAGAGAAATGCCAAAGAAACAGTGAATTTGGTTTACTAAACTCTTTTCGCTTTCACTTGCGTTTTTTCTTTCATTTTTAAATTTGGTTGGTAAATTGGCCCATTGAACATGCTTTTTATTTTTTCTTCTTTTATATACATATGAGCTACCTATATATAAAAAGTGTCAATGCCAAAGAAACAGTGAATTGGGTTTATTCAACTCTATCTGCTTTCACTTGCTTTTTTCTTTTCTTTTTTTCATTTTCAAATTTGGTTGGTAAATTGGCCTATTGAACACGCTTTTTATTTTTTATTCCTTGATATACATATCAGCTACTCTAAAAAACTAAAATATTAACGCAATAAATTATTACAATATTTTCACAACTGTTGAGGTGTTAATTCCATAGAGGCCATCGTAAAATAATAAAATACCATACTGGAACTAATCAAAGAAAAAAAATAAATTTATTGTAAAAAAGAAAGTGTGACATCCGTAACATTTTTCACAACACGTTCATGACAAAGCATAGGAGGTAAATTGTTATTGGTTCAAATTCAAATTTACCAATGAAATTACATTTTTGCACACCAATAACAACCCGTAATAGCATACAACTTATGATTTGCTGTAAAAATGTTTTAAACATAGCATTTCTCTAGTGAAAATATTAAAACAATTTGTTGTCGTCATAATATTTTTACAACTACTAAAGTATCAATTCTTTATGAATAAAAATAAAGTACAACAAAATTATGGTACTATGAAAATGTTGTACCATTATGTTGTGTTTCAAGAAAAAGGGTCAATGCCAAAGAAAAAATGAATTTGGTTAACTCAACCCTTTTCGCTTTCACTTGCTTTTTTTTTTCATTTTTAAATTTAGTTGGCGAATTGGGCTATTGAACACGCTTTTTATTTTTTTATTCTTTCATATACATTTGAGCTACTTATATATAAAAAGTGTCAATGCCAAAGAAACAGCAAATTGGGTTTATTCAACTCTTTTTGCTTTCACTTCCGTTTCTTTTTTCCTTTTTTTTTTCTTTCATTTTCAAATTTGGTTGGTAAATTGTCCTATTGAACATGCTTTTTCTTGTTTATTCTTTTATATACATATGAGCTATACTAAAAAAATAAATTGCTACAATATTTTCACAATTGTTGAGCTGTTAATTCCTTATATGTCAAAATAAAATAATAAAATATCATACTAGAACCAATCAAAGCAAAAAAAAAAATTATCGTAAAAAAGAAACTGTGACATCCATATCATTTTTCACATCACATTTATAACAACGTATAGGATATAAATTGTTATTGGTTCAAATTTAAGTTTACAAATGAAATTACTTTTTTGCTCACCAATAACAACCTGTAACAACATACTACTTAAGATTTGTTGTGAAACTATTGTAGATATAGCATTTATCTTGTGAAAATATTAAGACAATTTGTTGTCGTCATAATATTTTTACAACTAAAAAAGTATCAATTCTTTACGAATCAAAATAAAATATTACAAAATTATGGTATTACAAAAATGTTGTACCATAATGTTGTGTTTCCAAAAAGAGTGTCAATGCCAAAGAAACAGTGAATTTGGTTTACTCAACTCATTTCGGTTTCACTTGCTTCTTCTTTTTTTTCATTTTTAAATTTGGGTGGTAATTTGGCCGATTGAACATGCTTTTTATTTTTTATTCTTTTATATCCATATGAGCTGCCAATATATAAAAAGTGTCGATGCCAATGAAACAGTGAATTTGGTTTATTCAACTCTTTCCGCTTTCACTTGCTTTTTTTTTTTTTTTCTCATTCTCAAATTTGGTTTGGAAATTTGCCAATTGAACATGCTTTTCATTTTTCATTCTTTTATATACATATGAGCTACTCCAAAATAAATAAAATGTCAACAAAATAAATTGATACAATATTTTCACAATTGTTTAGGTGTTAATTCCTTATAGGTCAAAATAAAATAATAAAATATCATACTGGAACCAATCACGGGAAAAAATAAAGGTATTGTAAAAAAATAAATGTGAAATCCATAACATTTTTCACAAAACTTTCATAAAAATGCATTGGAGGTAAATTGTTATTGGTTCAAATTCAAATTTACCAATGAAATTACGTTTTTGCACACCAATAACAATCAATAACAACACACTACATTTGATTTGCTGTGAAAATATTGTAGACATAACATTTTTCTAGTGAAAATATTAAAACAATTTGTTGTCGTCATAATATTTTTACAACTACTAAAATATCAATTCTTTACGAATCAAAATAAAATATTGAACAGTTTTTAAACCCCTTAACCCAACCAGATTAACCTAGTTAATTAGCCAAGTGATTAACTTAGTCAAATTTTGTCAGTCTAGGTTATCACAATCACACAATCATATCAAGAATATAAAGCATCGGAAAAGTAAATAACACAATGATATGATGACCCAGGAAACCACACGGTAAAAACCTGGGGAGGATTTGACCTAGCTATCCTCAAGGTAAACTGGATCCACTTACGAAAGAATTGAAGTTCATACAAAAGGACTTACAAGCTCCCCGCTTGACTTCCTAATGCTACCCACTAGTAGAACTTACTGACACAACCACGTGCAAGCTCTGAATCCACGGACTCCTTCTTTCTTGGATTCTCTAATTAGCTACAAGCACCCACGCTTGTTATTCTTTAAGCTCCAATGGCAGCAACCGTGTTGATCATAAAGATATTGAAATAATCTCTATCTTGAAAACCCTAAATTTATGTGAAGGAAAGCTCCTCAATGATCTCACAAGAGATTCACACAAACAACAAAGTATGAGCAACAATACACTCAAAGCAACTCTCAAAAACGTGGCTAGGGTTTTGCCTTATATACCTAGGGCAAAAACATAAAACCCTAAACATTTAATGAGGTAAGGCTGAGTTGGAAAAATCTGCAGAAAAACATTCTGCCCGAGATTTGATCGATCAAGTCTTTCTTTCGATCAATCGAGCCAGGCCGAAATGCACCAATGCATCTGCAGCCTCTCGATTCCAACTTTATATGAAAGACACAACTTTGAGCAAGTCTAAACAAGACTAAATAACCTGTTTTGATCATGGTTTGCCAACAATACAAATTAGAGTTCTAAATACATAAATTCCTAAATCTTTAGAACCTAACAAACTCCCCCTTTGGAAATCCGTGACAAAACACAAACACTAAGCTTAAAAAACAAGTGAAAGCCATTTACATAAATAATGCTCATAAATACTAAAAATTCAATCGTAACTACTATCCATCAGTTGCAAGTGTAGACAGCAGCTCAATTGAATCAACATGTATATTCCTGAAACACTCAACAAACGCATAAACGCATGTGTGACAGAAAAACAGTAAATCAACAGATATGTAAACTAACTTTCCCCTAAGTTAGATACACCACAAATAAAACATTCTTGTAAAGATTCACACAACACATAATAAAGACATATATCAATGAATAATCTCATAAATATAAATTAATAAGCAGTGAATCACAAACAACAAGAATCATCCATATCAAAATAAATGTATCTCCCCTTATCATGAATAGCCCTAAAAATAATATACAAAGAGAATCACCTAGATACAATCTAAAATCTCCACTAGCTCCTCAGAACAAAAAAAATCTCCCCCTAACAACAAAAACTCCTCTACAAGGTGTCAAAACTCCACTCCCCCTTTTTGTGACAGAATGCCAAAGGACAATCACAAGCCATCATCAAAAGGAGGTGGTGAGAGTGAACGTAGATGCGCCAAATCAGCTCGCAATGCACGTATCTCATCAAGTAAGTCCACCAAAATCTGACCATGAGCCGCCTGAATAGTCCTGACTGTCTCCAAGGTACAACGCACATCAAAGTCATCCGATGGAGGTGGAGGAACATCAGTAGCAGCAGCAGTACCAACAGGATCATCAACGTCCTCACCAACAGGACCTTTATAAGAAGAGGGAGGAGGTGCGGTACCAGAAGGCTCAGACCTAGGGTGTTTGGAGCCAACTCAAAGGTGAGCAGCCCTCTATCTAAGAAAAGACGCACCTATGGGAGCAATCACATGAACGGGCTCAAAGGAAGGGAAATCATCTAGACCAAGATAAAGCAAAATCCTATGAATAAAGATAGGATGAACAAGAGCATGAGAAGAAGATGAACTCCTATAAACTTCATTCAAAGAACGAAGAAACAAATGGGGAAAACTGATAAGAGCATCAGTGACAAGAGCATACAAAAAGACACACCGCTCGAGAGAAATGGTGTGAAGATGAGAAATGGGCCAAATAGAATGACACGATATCCTAAAGAAGATATAATGTAACTCAAATAGCTCAGCAAAGGTAATCCTAGGATCAGAACCCCACTAGATAGAAGACCCAGTGATGTAAGACATGACATCACTCAACAAAGGAGACTCATCATAAGGGTAGACTGGGTGCTAGACCAAAGGTATCCCTAGAGCATCAGCCACTACCATAGGAGTAATGGTGTACTCTACGCCTCGTATCCAACTCTTTACCAAAGTGTTGGAATCATAGACGCAGATAGAGATGTTCGAAAAGAACTCTCTAATCAAGGTAGCAGGTGGAGGAGGATCAGAAATATCCACCAAGGGTAACCAGCCCCTACGCTTAAAGTTTGCCCTAATGGCAGGATCAAGCTCATCTAGGATGACGGAACGCTCAGACCAAAATTTTCTCCTAAGGTTCAGCTTATCATAAATTTCTTGGTTTTTCTCACTAGGAAACTTCTGTCGGTCAAAAGAAGGAGGGGAAGGAGTTGGTGAGGGAACAGACCTACGAGCTCTAGTCTTCCTAGGCATAGTGCTAAGGAAAGGACAAAGACACAGGAAAGAACCAAAAGAACAAAAAAAAACAAAACCTAAGGGCAGACTGCACGTTAGCACAAAACAAAGTAGAACAAAAGTCTATATGATGCATGAACAATTTTAATAACATGATGCATGTTCTAGTGCAGTTAAAATAAGTTCAATTGAAATTCAATTGCACAAAATTGACTTGAGCATAGAGTTTCTACCAAAAACCTCAAAAATTTGAAAAACCACTTGAATGTTTGAAACAAATTGATGAATTGATCATCACACAGGGTTGAAAACAGATTAGAATGACCAATTTCATCAAAACAACAAGCCAATTTTATCAATTGCGCCCAATTGAACAAAATCCCCAAATCGGATCAATTTCAAACCCTAGAATTTTCAATTTTTCACAAAACTCCAAATTGATCAAATTAACCATCATAGATCATGAATATATCCATATAGCAACAAAACCCATTGATCAATTTCACAAAATAAGGCTTGATTAAACAAAAATCCCAATTTATGCATAGTCCGAAATCCCCAAAGAATAATGCATGAAAAATGCATGAAACTTGAAAATAGAAGAAAAAGAAAGGGTAAAATAGACATACCGGCCCTTGAAGACAAAAACCTTGCAAAGAATCTGGAAGAAAACGACAAAAAATTGAGACTTTAGCCTTGCCAAGTCGGAGAGAGAAAGAAAGTTTTGAAAACTTTTTGAAAAGGTGAGTAGAATAAGTCAAAAACAGTGTTTTTAAAAACCTGATTCGCGATATTCGATTGATCGAAAATTACATTCGATCGATCGAATCAACCCGAGACTTGTAAAAAGAATTTAAGAACATTTTCGATCGATCGAAAAACAGAATGGATCGATCGAAACAGGCAGAGGCTCACAAAATTTTTTAGAAAAAGAACAATTTTGAAAAAGAATAAACACATTTTGGGCACGACTCTCAAAGCATTAAAATTGAAGAACAAAATGCATGAGTATGAGATGAAATGCTTTTTCAAAAAACCAAGTTTGAATCCCAATTTTTCAAAGAAAAATTCAACCTTTCTCCCTTTAAATTTTCAAGTAAACAAATGTTTTGCATAATACTCAAGGTATTTTCAAACTTGGTTGGTCAGACCAAAAACACACATAATATTAGTACAGTGTTTAGCAAAGAGTAACTTGTGTAGTGTGTGCAACTAGCAAAAACTTGAGATACATGTGAGGTGATATGTGAATAGAAATCAATCACAAAGTCTACAAAATTCATCACATAGAATTTAAAAGAGATTATCACCTAAAGAGTTACATCATATAACTCCCATATCTCCTAGATCATAAGCTTGCAATCATGTAAGTTTCTTGAATTTTGCCTCATAATTATGTGAATTGGCATCAAGCCTAATAGTACACACCAATTTTAATTATGTGAATTGGCATCAAGCCTAATAGTACACACCAATTTTTAAGTATTAAGCAATTAACCGAGGCTACACCTTATGTTCTTTTTGTGCATGTGCTACACTTTCTCGGGCATATAATCTTAAGATATGCACTAAGGTGTTCATGATTGGCTAGTGAACAGTGGTGAGATGGTTATTTATGCCTTTCTCAAAAGGATCAAGTTTGACAATCAAACAACATGTGACTTCAAGATTAAGACAAAGTGATAAACACCATAAACATCTTTCCCACACAACATGCACTACAAAGCTTCAACTAGTAAGGTGCAATAAACAAGCTCATCAAAGCTAAACAAGGTACACAAGACCTGTTATGAGTAAATAGATTGACCAACCTTGTTTTCAAAAGCCAAGTGTTAGGTTCTAAAGATTTGGGATTTTATGTATTTAGAACTCTAATGTGTAATATTGGCAAACCATGATCAAAACAATATGTTTAGTCTTGTTTAGGCTTGCTCAAAGTTGATTAAATATTGTAAAGTTGGAATCGAGTGGCTGCAGATGTACTGGAGCATTTTGGCCTGGCTCGATCGATCGAAGGATAGACTCGATCGATCGAATCTCGGGTCAGATGCGTTTTCTGCAGAGTTCCAGCTCAGCCCAAACTCTATTTAAACGTCTTGGGGTTCAAGTAAAACACTCCTATATATAAGGAAAACCCTAGAACGTTTTTGAGACTTTTGAGAGATTAGAGTGCCTCTTGTGCCTCCTTTTATTAGGGTTTTGTACCCAAACCTCTCTAAGTCTTTGTTGCTCATATTTGCTGTTTGTGTGAATCTCTTGTGAGATATTTGAGGAGCTTTCCTTCACATAAACTTAGGGTTGTCAATATCTTGATGATCAACATAGTTGCAACCATTGGAACTTAAAAGAAAAGCAAGCGGGGAGCTTATAGCTGATTGAGGAATTCAAGAAAGAAGTAGTCTGTGGATTCGGAGCCTGCGCGTGGTCGTGTCAAGAAGTTCTACTGGTGGGTAGCATTAGGAAGTCGAGCGGGGAGCTTGTAGTCCTTTTGTAAGAACTTCAATTCTTTCATAGTGAATTCTGTTATGCCTTGAGGATCGGTGGGTCAAATCCTCCCCAGGTTTTTACCGTGTGGTTTCCTGGGTGATCATATCTTGTGTTCATTTATTTTCCGCTGCTTTATATCTTGATATGATTATTTGATTGTTTTAACCTAGTATTGCATAATTTGACTAAGTAACAACTTGGCTAATTAATCTAGGCTACGCAATCTGGTTGTTTAAAGAGTCTAAATTCCCATCAAGTGGTATCAGAGCAGGTAGCTCTTCTGTTTGAGATTTTTAATCTCTGAGCTGATCCTTGACCCCTGTTGTCATGGATTCTTGGAAAATTATTCTGCTTATTTGTCAACTTATCTATTTGTTATCTTTGCCTTTTGTTGTTTTTGTTAAATCTTTCTTTAAGTATATTGGCATAATCACATGTGATAAGAATTATGTATGTTATACTGCTTTAACCGCCTTAAAGGCACGTGATTCTTGTCTTTGGTATTTGGATAGTGGTTGTTCCAGGCACATGACAGGAAATAAAGGTTTATTCAAAACACTCTTTGAAGGAAAGATTGGGACAGTCACTTTTGGAGATGGAAGTAAATCTGTGATCAGAGGCATTGGTACTGTGGACATTCCAAGATTGCCAGTGTTTGAAGATGTTTGGTATGTTGATGGATTAAAGGCCAATTTACTCAGCACAAGTCAGATTTACGACAATGGATTAAATGTTCTTTTCACCAAGTATGAATGTGAGATACTTGATGGAGGAGGTGACTGTATGTGTGTTGGTGTAAGGACAGCTGACAACTGTTATGGCATAACACCAAGTGTAAACAACAAATGCTTTAGTGCAAAGATTGATCAAGTTGATTTGTGGCATCAACGGTTGGGGCATGCCAGTCATAAGCAGTTAGAGAAGATTTCCAAGTGTGAGGCAGTTATCGGTTTACCTAAATTTGAGAAGATTGATAAGTGCATTTGTGGACCATGTCAGATAGGTAAACAAGTAAAATCCAAGCATCCGTCTGTGACTAGTGTTCAAACTTCAAGACCTTTAGAGTTATTACACATTGATCTCATGGGTCCTGCCAGAGTTCAAAGTTTGGGTGGAAAGAAGTATATTCTAGTTATTGTGGATGACTTTACTAGATATACTTGGGTTGTGCTTTTGAAAGATAAAACTGAGGCTCCTGAGAAGATGATACATCTATGCAAGAAATTGCAGGTTGAGAAAGATACTGTGATAGCCAGAATCAGAAGTGATCATGGAAGAGAATTTGAGAATACCAAGCTGGCGACTTTCTGCAATGATCAAGGCACTCACCAAGAGTTCTCATCACCCAAGACACCTCAACAGAATGGGATTGTGGAGAGGAAAAACAGAGTTGTTCAGGAAATGGCACGAGTCATGCTACACAACAAAAAGTTGCCAAAGTCCTTCTGGGGTGAAGCTGTCAACACTGCTTGCCATACACTCAACCGGGTGTATTTTAGACCTGACTCCAAGAAAACTCCCTATGAACTCTGGAGAGGGAAGAAACTTGTTGTCAAGTATTTCAGGATATTTGGCAGTGACTGTTACATTCTACGTGATAGAGAGAACCTAGAAAAGTTTAATGCAAAGAGTGACAAAGGATACTTTCTAGGATACTCTTCCACTAGTAGAGCTTATAGAGTGTACAATCTGAGAACCAAAATAGTCATGGAATCTTCAAATGTTGTGATAAATGATGAAGTATGTTCAGAAGCATCTTCAGAAAGCACTGTTCCTGCTCAAGATAAGTCTTTAAAGGTTAATGATTCTCCTCTTACTGAGTATGTTGGGAAACATAGTGAGGAAGAGCTGCTGGTGTTGAATGATACAGTCTCAGTACCATCAAGTTCAGAACCATCCACACCGGTTCATGACACTCGACAGGTACAAAGTGAGTTCAGTCCTCTATTTGAACAGAAAGGTACTACAACATCTCTTGTTAAACGTCCGTCTTCTAGAGTGAGATTGAATCATCCTTCCACAAATATATTGGATAGTCTGAATGATAACATGAGATTGAGATCAAAAGCCTTGAATGTGATCACTCACTCATGTTATTTGTCCCAATTTGAACCGAAAAAGGTAGATGAAGCACTTCAAGATGCTGATTGGGTAAATTCCATGCATGAAGAACTTCATCAATTTGTTCGGAATGATGTGTGGGAATTAGTTCCTAGGCCTGAAAATGTAAATGTGATTTGAACTAAATGGATCTTTAAGAACAAGTCAAATGAACATGGCACCGTGATTAGAAACAAATCAAGACTTGTTGCATAAGGATACACACAAGTGGAAGGAATTGACTTTGATGAGACCTTTGCACCAGTTGCAAGATTGGAATCCATTCGGATACTGTTGGCCATTGCAAGTCATCTAAACTTCAAGTTGTATCAAATGGATGTCAAAAGTGCTTTCTTAAATGGAATGCTACAAGAAGAGGTGTATGTTGAGCAACCTAAGGGATTTGTGGATCCTCACAGACCGGATGATGTATACAAGTTGAAAAGAGCCCTCTATGGTTTGAAACAAGCTCCTAGGGCTTGGTATGATAGATTGACTGCATATCTCACTGAGCATGGATTCAAAAGGGGATCTGCAGATACAACTCTCTTCATAAGAAAGGATAAGACTGGTTTTGTTGTAGCTCAAATTTATGTTGATGACATTGTTTTTGGTGCTACTAATGATTCTCTTGCTCATTCTTTTGCAGATGAAATGAAGGCAATGTTTGAAATGAGCATGGTTGGTGAACTGACTTACTTTTTGGGATTGCAGGTAAAGAAAACAGAGTCCGGCATCTACATCAATCAAGCTAAATATGCAAGGAATTTAGTCAAAAGATTTGGACTGGACAAAGCTGCTCATGCTAGAACACCAATGGCTACAAATGCTAAATTAACACTAGATCCATCAGGTGAGTCTGTTGATATTACTTTGTATAGAAGCATGATTGGATGTCTTTTGTATTTAACTGCTAGTCGGCCTGATATCTCTTATAGTGTTGGTGTTTGTTCTAGATTTCAGTCTAATCCTAAGGTTTCTCATTTAAATGTTGTTAAGAGAATTATCAAATATGTGAGTGGAACCTGTGATTATGGATTGTTTTATAGCAAAGAGTCAAATTTGTCTCTTGCTGGTTTTTCTGATTCTGATTGGGCTGGGAATGCCGATGATAGAAAAAGCACCACTGGGGGGTGTTTTTATGTTGGAGCCAATCTTGTGGCTTGGATGAGTAAGAAACAAAATTTTGTTTCTTTATCCACTGCTGAAGCAGAATATATTGCTGCTGGGAGTTGCTGTTCCCAACTCCTTTGGATGAAAAAGCTTTTGAGTGATTATGGGACTCCTCAAGACACCATGGTTATCTATTGTGATAATTCTAGTGCTATAGATATATCTAAAAATCCTGTTCAACACTCTAAGACCAAACACATTGAACTTAGATATCACTTCATTAGGGATTTGGTTGAAAAGAAAATTGTTGTTCTTGAGTATATCCCTACTGATCGTCAAAACGCTGACATCTTTACCAAACCTCTTGATGGAAGTAAGTTTGAGACACTTCGTCAAGTGATTGGTGTTCTTCGGTGTCCCTAAGTTGTGTTTGACTTTCATGGTCCTTGTGCTTAATTGCTCTATTCTTTGGTGACCATTGTTCTTTGGTTTTTGTCTTTTTGTTTTTTTTGTTCTAGGACTTGCATTGCATTACATTCATGCATTTCATTCTAGGATTTATTTGTTTTCTCTTTTAATAAAAAAAAAAAAAAAAAAAAAAAAAAAAAAAGGAAAAGGAGAAAGCAAAAATTATGTTAGACACTATTTTTCTTGATTTTTGAAAAACAAGGTTGGTCTATCTTTTGACACATGTCATGTTCTGTGTACCTTGTTTAACTTTGATGAACTTATTCATTGCACTTGACTAGTTGAAATTTTGTAGTGCATGTTGTGTGGGAAAGATGTGTGTAGTTTTTAATCACTTTTGTCTTAATCATGAAGTCATATGTTATTTAATTGTCGGACTTGATTCTTTTGAGAAAGGCATAAATAACCATCTCACCACTGTTCACTAGCCAATCATGAACACCTTAGTGCATATCATAAGATTGTGTGCTCGAGAAAGTGTAGCACATGCACAAAAAGAACATAAGGTGTAGCCTCAATTAAATTAAAACTGGTGTGTACTATTAGGCTTGATGCCAATTCACTTAATTCAAACCGGTGTGTACTATTAGGCTGAATGCCAATTCATACAAATAAGAGGCAAAAATGCAAGAAACTTACATGATTGCAAGCTTTTGTTCTAGGAGATGTGGGAGTTATAGGATGTAACTCTTTAGGTAATAGTCTCTTTTGAATTCTATGTGATGGATTGTGTAGACTTTGTGATTGATTGCTATTCACATATCACCTCACATGTATCTCAAGCTTTTGCTAGTTGCACACACTACACAAGTTACTCTTTGTTAAACTTGGTACATTATATTGTGTGTGATTTTGTTGTGGCCATCCAAGATTAAAAGTTCCTTGATTTTAATGCAAAATGTGTATAATGTTTGCGCTTTGAGGACAAATTGATGAAAAATCTTGTTTTTGGAAGATCTGGGTTAAATTCAAGTGTTTTTGAAAAACTTTTCGTCTCATACTCATGCATTTTTTTAAAACAATGTGCTTTGAGGAGTTTCTGCATTAAAATGTTCTGTTTTCAAAAAACTGATTTTTCCAGACTTTCGATCGATCGAACATGTTTTTCGATCAATCAAAATTGCGATTAAAATCTTTGGTTTGAGTCTGCCTGACTCGATTGATGTTCGATCGATTCTCGATCGATCGAAACTGAAAAATTTTCAGTTTCTATGTTTTTGACCAAAATTTTTTATGCATCATTTGTGTTTAGGATTCACATGCATTACATTGATTTCTGTATCCATCTTGCAGCTTTGCAGTCATATCTCTCATTGTTTTCATACATAACATGCATACACTTTGCTACATTGGGTACTCAACTTGATTTAAAAATTGATTGATTAATTTTTGAGTTTTGTACATTCTAGTATATGCTATTTCTTATGTGTGAACTGTAGAAAATATTTTTCTTAAGAAATATGATGGATAATCAATGTGCAAATATTTTCTCTACTCATGCAACTGTTTATGGGTCCCATAGTGCCATGTTTGCATTTTATTGAAAGAGAGAATATTTTTCTTCATGTGTATCCTTACCTTAGTTTTTAACTTTGGTTTGTGTGTTTTTAACTTTGGTCCTGCTGGTGAGGATATTCCTGATCCTGTTGGTGATGCTGCTGCTACTGTTTTCCCCCCCTCCTTTAGTTTTCCCCAAAACTGTTTTTCCCACAACTTGTTTTGTTTTTTCCTATTTTTTTTAGGGGGAGAAAAGTTTTTTTTAACCTGTGTTGTTCATAGGGGGAGCTGTCTCTATTTTCTATAGAGTTGAATTGTTTTGTGTTCCCCTTGATTCTCTATTTTCTCTTATCCTTTATTGCGTATGTTGACTGTTTACTCTTTGTATGAGTTGTCTTTGTCAATACGTGACAAAAAGGGGGAGAAATTATTGATTTATGGGAATCATGTTGATATGTGTGGAAAATACAAAGATATTCATGTTAGGGGGAGTTATTGATTGTTATACATGTTATATTCATTGATTCTTGTTGCTTTGTGATTCACTGCTTATTGACTTATATTTATGAGTTGTTCATTCATATATGTCTTTATTTTGTGTTGTGTAAATCTTACAAGAATGTTATACCTGTTGTTTTACTCTTTTCTGTCACACATGCGTTTATGCGTTTGTTGAGTGTTTCAGGAAATATACAGGTTGATTCAATTGAGCTGCTGTCTACACTTGCAACTGATGGATAGTAGTTAGGTTGGATTTGTTGTTATGAGCATTATTTTTGTAATGGGCTGTTTACTTGTAAACTTTGAGCTTTTAATTTGTGTTTTGTCACGGATTGCCAAAGGGGGAGTTTGTTAGGTTCTAAAGATTTAGGATTTTATGTATTTAGAACTCTAATGTGTAATATTGGCAAACCATGATCAAAACAATATGTTTAGTCTTGTTTAGGCTTGCTCAAAGTTGATTAAATATTGTAAAGTTGGAATCGAGTGGCTGCAGATGTACTGGAGCATTTCGGCCTGGCTCGATCGATCGAAGGATAGACTCGATCGATCGAATCTCGGGTCAGATGCATTTTCTGCAGAGTTCCAGCTCAGCCCAAACTCTATTTAAACGTCTTGGGGTTCAAGTAAAACACTCCTATATATAAGGAAAACCCTAGAACGTTTTTGAGACTTTTGAGAGAGAGATTAGAGTGCCTCTTGTGCCTCCTTTTATTAGGGTTTTGTACCCAAACCTCTCTAAGTCTTTGGTGCTCATATTTGCTGTTTGTGTGAATCTCTTGTGAGATCTTTGAGGAGCTTTCCTTCACATAAACTTAGGGTTGTCAATATCTTGATGATCAACATAGTTGCAACCATTGGAACTTAAAAGAAAAGCAAGCGGGGAGCTTATAGCTGATTAAGGAATTCAAGAAAGAAGTAGTCTGTGGATTCGGAGCCTGCGCGTGGTCGTGTCAGGAAGTTCTACTGGTGGGTAGCATTAGGAAGTCGAGCGAGGAGCTTGTAGTCCTTTTGTAAGAACTTCAATTCTTTCATAGTGAATTCTGTTATGCCTTGAGGATCGGTGGGTCAAATCCTCCCCAGGTTTTTACCGTGTGGTTTCCTGGGTGATCATATCTTGTGTTCATTTATTTTCCGCTGCTTTATATCTTGATATGATTATTTGATTGTTTAACCTAGTATTGCATAATTTGACTAAGTAACAACTTGGCTAATTAATCTAGGCTACGCAATCTGGTTGTTTAAGAGGTCTAAATTCCCATCACAAAGAAAATAATGCCAAACACTATTTGCTTTCCCCCTTTCCCCTTTTAAAAAAAAAAAAAAAAAAACACAAATAAATCCTAGAATGAAATGCATGAATGTTATGCAATGCAAGTCCTAGAAAAAAAAACACAAAAACCAAAGAACAATGGTCACAAAAGAATGAGCAATGAAGCACAAGAACCATGTCAGAAAGACTCAATTAGACCGAGTCTTTTGCATCCAAAACCTATTAGATGCACCACGAGCATTTGAGTTCTTATTCACGTTCGAGTGATTTCAAACTCCAGAATTGGAATAAAAGTTTAAAACCTTCACCAATTCACCAATGAGTGCCATAGGATCTTGTGCTTGAGGCACAGGCACTTTTGGTTTGTTTGCTCTCTTTGCAGCTTGAAGCTTGTAATAGTTAGGACGAATGTGTCCAGATTTTCCACAAAAATGGCAAATCCATGCAGGTTTACCATGCATCTTGTTCTTAGAAAGGGTAGACTCCTTAGGTTTAGACTCTTTCAGATCAACCCTAATCTTCCTAGATGGTGAAACTTCTATGGGTTTGACAACCTTACTCACAGGGGGTCTGACAGTTTCACTAATGACCTCACTCACGAAAGGTTCAGAAGAAGATGAAGGAACAAAGTTTGTGGAAGTAGGAGCAGTAGACACATTGATGCTTTCAATAAAACCTAATCCAGATTTGTCAGAAGGAGTCTTTCGAACACTCAACATTTGATCAAGTTTAGAACTAGCAGATCTAGCAACAAATAAATCATGTTCCAAAGTTTTAACTTTATCAAGCAAAAGCATATTTTCAGATTTCACATTGTTCAAAAGATCATTAGCATCAAACAATTTAACAAGCAAATTCTTCTTTTCAAGCTCAAGAGATTCAATTTTCTTCAGGCCAAGTTCAACATTCATAGCATCCTTTGCAATAACTTTGCAAAGTTTATTATATGCCTCTTGAAGATCTGCATCCTTAGAGAGTTCCCCATCAGAAGGGTTCTCTTCAATAGATATGCTTTCATTGACTACGGCAGTAGCAGTGAAAGCAATGAAGTTTCCATCCTCGTCACATCCAGACTCATCATTAGAAACCTCATTATCACTAAGGGTTACAGCCATAGCTTTACCCTTAGACCTCAAGTAAGTAGGACATTCAGACTTAACATGACCATTCCCTTGACAACCAAAACACTGAGCACCCAAAGAATTGTTTGAAGATTGACCAAATTTTTCTCTAGGTTTTTCAAAGTTATTAACCTTAGTGGGATCATTCTTCCTAAAATTTCTAGGTTCAGCAGTGTTTGTACCTCTTGCCTTTCTGTTGTTATTCCTAAGAAAGTTTCTAAAGTTCTTGGCAAGGTACGCAATCTCTGTAGCAGAGAGCTCTTCATCAAGTCCACTAACCTCAACATCATCAACTGACTTAAGAGCCATTGATTTGGATTTGTTAGCTTTAGGTAGGTCTAGCTTATAGGACTAAAGAGATCCTACAAGCTCATCAACAGGGATGGAGTCCACATCTTTGCTCTAAAAAATGGCAGCCACTTTGAGCCTAAAGTCCTCAGTCAAGGATCTAAGAATCTTCCTAACAATTTTAGGTTGATCATAGACTTCACCCAGATTAAAAGCAAAATTAACAATATAATTCAGTTTAGCATAGAAACCATCAAAAGATTCATCATCAGACATTCTAATGCTTTCAAATCTAGAAGTTAATTGCTACAGTTTATTAATCTTAACTGCCTTTATGCCTTCATGCACAGTCTTGAGGATTTTCCAAGCAGTATGAGCAACCTCAACATTAGAGATTCTCTTAAATTCCTCCATAGAAACAGCATTAAAGATGGCATTCATAGCTTTGCTATTGAACCTAGCTGCTTCTTTTTGAGAAGTTGCCACTCACTCACAGGAGTAGTGGGCTTCTCCCATTCATACTTAACGGAATTCCAAACCCTCTCATCAATAGATTTCAGGAATGCTTTCATCCTTACTTTCCAGTACGCATAGTTATTCCCATCAAAATGAGGAGGAATAACCAAAGAGTGTCCGTGTTCCATGACAATAGGAGTCAAGGATCAGCTCAGAGATCAAAAGATCAACAACACAAGAGCAACCTGGCTCTGATACCACTTGAACGGTTTTTAGACCCCTTAACCCAACCAGACTAACCTAGTTAATTAGCCAAGTGATTAACTTAGTCAAATTATGTCAATCTAGGTTATCACAATCACACAATTATATCAAGAATATAAAGCAGCGGAAAAGTAAATAAAACAATGATATGATGACCCAGGAAACCACACGATAAAAACCTGGGGAGGATTTGACCTAGCTATCCTCAAGGTAAACTGAATCCACTTACGAAAGAATTGAAGTTCATACAAAAGGACTTACAAGCTCCCCGCTTGACTTTCTAATGCTACCCACCAGTAGAACTTACTGACACGACCACGTGCAAACTCCGAATCCACGGACTCCTTCTTTCTTGGATTCTCCAATCAGCTACAAGCACCCACGCTTGTTATTCTTTAAGCTCCAATGGCAACAACCGAGTTGATCATCAAGATATTGAAATAATCTCTATCTTGAAAACCCTAAGTTTATGTGAAGGAAAGCTCCTCAATAATCTCACAAGAGATTCACACAAACAGCAAAGTATGAGCAACAATACACTCAGAGCAACTCTTAAAAACGTGGCTAGGGTTTTGCCTTATATACCTAGGGCAAAAACATAAAACCCTAAACGTTTAATGAGGTAGGGCTGAGTTGGAAAAATCTGCAAAAAAACATCTGCCCGAGATTCAATCTATCGAGTCTTTCTTTCGATCGATCGAGCCAGGCCGAAATGCACCAATGCATCTGCAGTCTCTCGATTCCAACTTTACATGAAAGACACAACTTTGAGCAAGCCTAAACAAGACTAAACAACCTGTTTTGATCATGGTTTGCCAACAATACAAATTAGAGTTCTAAATACATAAATTCCTAAATCTTTAGAACCTAACAAACATAACAAGATTATGGTATTCCAAAAATTTTGTACCATTGTGTTGTGTTTCTAGAAAAAGTGTCCTTGCCAAAGAAACATTGAATTTGGTTTACTCAACCCTTTTCGCTTTCACTTTCTTTTTTTTTCTTTTTTTTTTTTTTTCCATTACTAAATTTGGTTGGTACTTCATCAACAATGAAGATCAAGACGCACTTGGTTACAAAACCCTAAGGCGCAAAGACGCAGTAGCTTCTTTCAAAGAAAATAAGGTATCAGTCACCTTTTGCATATGTTCTCCTTGTATTCTCTCATGTGACGGCCTCTAAAATAAGCCTTATATAGGTCTAGGGTTGTGAGAAAAGAAACCCTACTTAAATACATAAGCCTGGCCCAAAAATAGAAATCTGAATTTCCGTAACCTCGACAGATAGCAGCTATCGAGGAGGTGTCGAGCAGGTGTCGAGGTTTAATGAATCTCAACAGATAGCAGCTATCGAGAAGGTGTCAAGGGGACAGAAACTTTCTCGATCGATCGACAAGCTATCGAGAAGCTATCGAGATTGCGATAAGCATCAGCTGAAGATCTCGACAAATAGCCAGGTGTCGAGGTAGCTATCGAGCAGGTGTCGAGAATTAATGAAATTGCACTTTAGCTTGCTTTTTCTTCGATAGACTTGATGACTTCAACACTTGATCTTGAAACATGGTTTCTTGAAGTATTAAAAACATCTAGAACTACCCAATTACAAGTAGAGTGCGTTTTGTCAAAAGGATTTGCCAATTTACATAAAATATGTCCTTAACAGCTGATGCTCTAGGGGTACCTTTAGTCCAGAATCCTATCTATCCTTATGATGAGTCTCCCGAGTTGAGTGATGTCTTGTCTTACATCACTGGGACTTCTATCCAGTGGGATTCTGATCCTAGGATCACCTCTGCTGAGCTCTCTGGGTTGCACTATCTGTTCTTTAGGATAGCCTGTCATTCTATCTGGCCTATATCTCATGTTCACACCATTCCTCTCGAGAGGTGTGTATTTTTGTATGCTCTGGTTACTGATGCTCCTATCAGTTTTCCTCATCTATTTCTTCATTCTTTGAACGATGTTTATAGGAGTTCATCTTCTGCTCATGCTCTTGTTCATCCTATTTTCATTCATAGGATTCTGCTTTATCTTGATCTTGGTGGCTTCCCTTCCTCTGAGCCCGTTCATGTGATTGCTCCCATAGGTGCGTCTTTTCTTAGACAAAGGGCCGCTCATCTTAGAGCTGGTTCTAAACACCCTAGGTCTGAGCCTTCTAGTAGCCCACCTCCTCCTTCTTCTTCTATAGGTCCTGCTGGTGAGGATGTTCCTGATCCTGTTGGTGATGCTGCTGGTGCTGATGTTCCTCCACCTCCTTCGGCCGACTTTGATGTTCGTCGTACCTTGGAGACTGTCATGACCGTTCAGGCGGCTCATGGTCAGATTTTGGTGGACTTGCTTGATGAGATTCGTGCTCTGCGAGCCGACTTTGTGCATCTTCATTCATCCTCACCACCTCCTTTTGATGATGACTTGTGATTGCCCTTTGGCATTCCGTCACAAAAAGGGGGAGTAGAGTTTTTGACTTGTAGAGGGGTTTTTGTAGTTAGGGGGAGACTTTTTTGTTTTTTGAGGAGCTTGTGGAGTTTTTAGATTGTATCTAGATGCTTCACTTTGTATATCATTTTTGGGGATATTCATGTTAGGGGGAGTAACATTGATTGATATACAAGATATACACTTGATTCTTGTTTCTTTGTGATTCACTGCTTATTGATTTATATCTATGAGTTGTTCATTTATATATGTCTTTATTTTGTGTTGTGTGAATCTTACAAGAATGTTATACCTGTTGTTTTACTCTTTTCTGTCACACATGCGTTTATGCATTTGTTGAGTGTTTCAGGAATATACAGGTTGATTCAATTGAGCTGCTGTCTACACTTGCAACTGATGGATAGTAGTTAGAATTGAATTTGAGTTTATGAGCATTATTTTTGTAAAGGGCTTTTTACTTGTAAACTTTGAGCTTTTAATTTGTGTTTTGTCACGGATTGCCAAAGGGGGAGTTTGTTAGGTTCTAAAGGTTTAGGAATTTATGTATTTAGAACTCTAATTTGTAATATTGGCAAACCAAGATCAAAACAATATGTTTAGTCTTGTTTAAGCTTGCTCAAAGTTGATTAATAATTGTAAAGTTGGAAGCGAGAGACTGCAGATGCATTGGGGCATTTCGGTCTGGCTCGATCGATCGAAGGAAAGGCTCGATCGATCGAAAGTCGACCAAATTGCATTTTCTGCAGTTTTTCCAACTCAACCCTAACTCATTAAACGTTTAGGGTTTTATGTTTTTGCCCTAGGTATATAAGGCAAAATCCTAGCCACGTTTTTAGGGTTGCTCCAGTTGTATTGTTGCTCATACATTGCTGTTTTATGTAAATCTCTTGTGAGATCTAGAGAAGTTTTCCTTTACACAAAGCTTAGGGTTTTCAAGATAGAGATTACTTCAACATCTTGATGATCAACTCGGTTGCTACCATTGAAGTTTAAAGAATATCAAAACTGGGTGCTTGTAGCTGATTGAAGAATTCAAGAAAAAAGGAGTCCGTGGATTCGGAGCTTGCACGTGGTCGTGTCAGTAAGTTCTACTGGTGGGTAGCATTAGGAAGTCAAGCGGGGAGCTTGTAAGTCCTTTTGTATGAACTTCGATTCTTTCATAGTGGATTCGGGTTTGCCTTGAGGATCGGTGGGTAAAATCCTCCCCAGGTTTTTTACCGGTTTGGTTTTCCTGGGTAATCATATCTTGTGTTATTTATTATTCCGCTGCTATATATTCTTGATATGATTGTTTGATTGTTTTAACCTAGAATTGCATAATTTGACTAAGTAACAACTTGGCTAATTAACTAGGCTACTCAATCTGGTTGTGTTTTAAGGGGTCTAAAACCGTTCAAGTGGTATCAGAGCGGGTAGCTCTTTTGTTTGAGATTTTTTAATCTCTGAGCTGATCCTTGACCCCTGTTGTCAAGGAGCATGGACACTCTCTTGTTGTTCCTCCTCACTTTGATGGGAATAACTATGCTTATTGGAAAGTAAGGATGAAAGCATTCCTGAAATCTATTGATGAGAGGGTTTGGAATTCAGTTGAATACGGATGGCAGAAGCCCACTACTCCTGTGAGTGAGTGGCAAACTTCTGAAAAAGAAGCAGCAGGCTTCAATAGCAAAGCTATGAATGTCATCTTTAATGCTGTTTCTATGTAGGAATTTAAGAGGATCTCTAATGTTGAGGTTGCTCATACTGCTTGGAAAATCCTCCAAACTGTGCATGAAGGCACAAAGGCAGTTAAGATAAACAAACTGCAGCAATTAACTTCTAGGTTTGAGAGCATTAGGATGTCTGATGATGAATCCTTTGATGAATTTTATGCCAAACTGAATGATATTGTTAATTCTGCTTTTAATTTGGGTGAAATCTATGATCAACCTAAAATTGTTAGGAAGATACTTAGATCTTTAACTAAAGACTTTAGACCCAAAGTGACTGTCATTACTGAGAGCAAGGATGTGGGCTCCATCCCTATTGATGAGCTTGTAGGATCTCTTTAGTCCTATGAGTCTGACTTACCCAAAACAAACAAATCCAAATCAATGGCTCTTAAGTCTGTTGATGATGTTGAGGTTGGTGAATTTGATGATGAGCTCTCTGCTACAGAGATAGCTTACCTTGCCAAGAATTTTAGAAATTTTCTGAGGAATACTAACAGAAGGGCAAGAGGTACAAACACTGCTGAACCTAGAAACTTTAGGAAAAATGATCTCATTAAGGTTAATAACTTTGAAAAACCTAGAGAAAGAGTTGGTCAATCTTTGAACAATTCTTTGGGTGCTCAGTGTTTTGGTTGTCAAGGGTATGGTCATGTTAAATCTGAATGTCCTACATTCTTGAGGTCTAAGGGTAAAGCTATGGTTGTAACCCTTAGTGATAATGAGGTTTCTGATGATGAGTCTGGATGTGACGACGATGGAAACTTCATTGCTTTGACTACTACAGTAGTAGTCAATGAAAGCGTGTCTGTTGAAGAGAACCCTTCTGATGGAGAACTCTTTGAGGATGCAGATCTTCAAGAGGCCTACAATAAACTTTGCAAAATTGCTGCAAAGGATGCTATGAATGTTGAACTTGGCCTGAAGAAAATTGAATCTCTTGACCTTAAAAAGAAAAATGTGCTTGTTAAACTGTTTGATGCTAATAATCTTTTGAACCATGTGAAATCTGAGAACATGCTTTTGCTTGATAAAGTTAAAACTTTGAAACATGATTTATCTACTGCTAGATCTGCTAGTTCTAAATTTGATCACATGCTGAATGTTCAAAAGTATCCTTCTGATAAATCTGGGTTAGGATATGTTGAAAGCATCTTTGATTCTGCAACACATTCCACGAACTTTGTTCCTTCTTCTTCTTCTGATCCTTCCATGAGTGAGGTTGTGAGTGAAACTATCAAACCCCCTGTGAGTGAGGTTGTCAAACCTGTAAAAGTTTCACCTCCTAGGAAGATTAAGGTTGATCTGAGAGAGACTAAACCTAAGGATTCTACCCTTTCCAAGGACAAGATGCATGGTAAACCTGCTTGGGTTTGTCATTATTGTGGAAAGTCTGGACAAATTCGTCCTAACTGTTACAAGCTTCAAGCTTCTAAGAGAGCAAACAAACCAAAAGTGTCTGTGCCTCAAGCACAAGATCCTATGGCACTTATTGGTGAATTGGTAAAGGTGTTGAACCTTTATTCCAATCCTGGAGTTGGAAATCACTCGACTGTGAATAAGAACTCCAATGCTCGTGGTGCATCTAAAAGGTTTTGGATGCAAAAGACTCGACCTAATTGAGTCTTTCTGACATGGTCCTTGTGCTTCATTGCTCATTCCTCTGTTACCATTGTTCTTTGGTTTTTTGTGTTTCTTTTGTTTTTGTTTCTAGGATTTGCATTGCATTACATTCATGCATTTCATTCTAGGATTTATTTTGTTTCTCTTTTAAAATTTAAAAAAAAAAAAAAAGGAAAAAAAAAGGAGAAAAGCAAATTGTGTTTGGCACTATTTTTCCTTGTTCTTTGAAAACAAGGTTGGTCAATTTATTTACACAGAACATGTCTTGTGTATCTTGTTTAGCTTTGATGAGCTTATTTATTACACTTAACTAGTTGAAGCTTTGTAGTGCATGTTGTGTGGGAAAGATGTTTATAGTGTTTATCACTTTGTCTTAATCTTGAAGTCACATGTTATTTGACTGTCGGACTTGATCCTTTTGAGAAAGGCATAAATAACCATCTCACCACTGTTCACTAGCCAATCATGAACACCTTAGTGCATATCATAAGATTTTGTGCTCGAGAAAGTGTAGCACATGCACAAAAAGAACATAAGGTGTAGCCTCTTTAATTGCTTAATGCTTAAAATTGGTGTGTACTATTAGTCTTGATGCCAAATTTCACCTAATAATGGGGCAAAATTCAAAAAACTTACATGATTGCAAGCTTATGTTCTAGGAGATGTGGGAGTTATACGATGTAACTCTTTAGGTGATAGTCTCTTTTAAATTCTATGTGATGAATTTTGTAGACTTTGTGATTGATTGCTTTTCACGCTATTTAAACTTTCGGATTGTAATTAGTTTATTATTTCCTCCTACCTATCTGTATAAAATTAACATTGCGAAGACTTACAATGAACCAGCTTAATCTAAGCACGTGTCATAGAAAAATTGGCAAAACTGGCATCTGAGTCTATGCGTATATATCTCTTCCATCGCTCACGACTCAAAACTCAGAAGTGGAAAGTCTTGTTTACTAAAAATATGGATAAGCTAGCATTGGGTACCCATTGAAATGAACCAGCTTAATCAAAGCACGCGTCATAGAAAAATTGGCAAAACTGGCATCTGAGTCTATGCGTATATATCTCTTCCATCGCTCACGACTCAAAACTCATAAGTGGAAAGTCATGTTTACTAAAAATATGGAAAAGCTAGCATTGGGTACCCATTGAAATGAACCAGCTTAATCAAAGCACGTGTCATAGAAAAATTGGCAAAACTGGCATCTGAGTCTATGCGTATATATCTCTTCCATCACTCACGACTCAAAACTCAGAAGTGGAAAGTCTTGTTTACTAAAAATATGGATAAGCTAGCATTGGGTACCCATTGAATTTTCTAAAACTTTGCTGGGAGAAACACTCAATGTTTATCCAGTCAAAACCTTCATGAATGGATATATATATATATATAGAGAGAGAGTTTAAACTTAAAAAAAATTGTGTAGGGCATGAGATTTCGACTCGTGAACAATGAGTTATGCATGACCTATCTACCACTAAAGAATTATGCTCGTCTTTTTTTTTTTCTTTTTCTTTTCTCTTTTTTTCCTTCTCTTTTGAGACAAAGCCAATTTGATAAAACTTTGCACACCGACAAAGTTTTTACCCAATTGAATTCAGGTAATTACTATACTATTATTTCATGAAAAAAAAAAAAAAAAAGCTGCTACATTTTACATAATTTTTCAATAATTTGTTAAAATAGGAATTACAAAAAAGTGTCAATGCCAAAGAAACAGTGAATTTGGTTTGCTCAACTCATTTTGCTTTCACTTGCTTCTTTTCTTTTCATTTCTAAATTTGGTTGGTGTTGAGGGTCATTTCTTCGAAGTAGACAAGGGTAGCCCAACCCAGCAACGCGGGCAGCAGACCAAGTAAAAATGAAAACCATTGGGCCCAAGTGGCACGAACAATGGATCACAGGCCCATCAATACAAATGGATGGGTCTTGAGGAAGTAAGTGGGCCTAAAAGGCCCGGAAAGAGAGAAAATGGCACCCATGGGCAAGTATGTGTTGTAAAAATGAGAGAATGGGCTGCGGCAGGCCCAAAGTAAAGTAAGCAAAGTAAGTAGGGGATAATGGCAAGCCCATGTACCCCAAAGATGAGAATGAGGAAATTGGGCCGGGGAAGCCCAATTGAGTTAGTAAAAGCCCATGGGATGCGGAGTAATGAACGGACCAAGGATGTCCAAAGAAACGGGCCGGAGAGGCCCAAGGGAAAAAAAGGGCATGAAAGCCCATACGCAAGGACACCAGTGGCCACCATTGATTGGGCCACTGGGGGAAAGAATTGGAATGGCAGGCCTAAGAAAAGGCCCAGTAGGAAGAAATCACCACGGCAGGAAAGGCCACGCGGAAAGAAAGCAAAGGCATTTAAACAAATCGGGCTGAAAAGAAAACAAAGCCCAAACACTGGGTAAAAGCCCAGATCCTGAGGGAGCGGGAAATCAGAATAGCAACCTGTGAAAAGCCAGAAACGGGCGGCAGGCAAGGAAAGTCTTCACTCCACGGCAAATGCATGAACAGCAGGCAGGATTCAGACGCAAACACGCGCAAGGCCCAGGCACCACCAGCCTGTACCCAGCCAATACAGGACATGGTGAGGTCATGGGTCAGAGGTAAGAGGGCACGGTTTGGAGGTGGGGAGAGGGGAAGGCTTATTTTAAGGTTCCTGCCCAGACTCTTTCGGGGATACGTCCTGCTGGGATGACATACCACCCGAAAGAGGCAATGCTGAGTTGGAACCAATAGGTGCATGCCACGAGGGATAGAGAGAGAGGAAACGTCACCGCGGCAGGTAGGAATGTCGCGGCAGACTAACGGACAAAATGTCTGTACCCGTAGACAGGGAAACCACAGACGGAACAGTAATGTCGGCAAGTACTCTCAGACCAGACAAAAACGGTTGGAGGGTAGAATAGTAAAATCCGTCCACGGCAGGCACTATAAAATGGGAGCCTCTGCCGTGAACAAAGGAGAGACAAGAAGTGTGGAAGGCAACACCGAAAAACAAAAAAGATACTCTGTAATACACTTAGCAAAACAGGGGAGGCATAAACAAAAACACTAAGGGTGGGAAATCAATAAGAAAAACAAAAAGAAAGAAAACCAAGGAAGGAAAGATAGAAACAAAAAGAGTGAGAGCTAGTGGCATGCACCGATAGGTTTCTTCCCTTCTCTCCCTCTCGGATCCTTGCCCTCTTCCATATTCATTTCGGGTATTAATCACTTGGGTCCACTTCCCTCAAACCCATTAACTTCACGGCTGGATATCTTTTTCCTCGGAAGTTAGTTGCGTTGAGAAGAGGTGTTCTTCCTCTTTGGTTTTACCCCGCGGACGAAACCAAATTATCTCCGTGTCCTTCGATTAATTTTATAACCATTCTCATCACTATTTTTTGTTAAGTATTATTATGGTTGTGAATTATTTCATCATTTTCCATTAAAAAGAGTTATCTGGTCATTCCAGAGTGTATGTTCATATTCATCAATAATATCTGCCTGCTGTAAGCACTTCTCTGAAACAGCTCTGCCTGCCGTAAGCACTTTTTTCCCTAAAAGGGCTCTGCTTGCCGTAAGCTCATCTCCGAGTCAACTCAGCCCGCGGCAAAAGCGCCCCTTGGCAGACGAGGCACAGTTCGCGCACAAGCCCGGCCAAGTCGAGTTCCATTTGGCCCAGTCTCGACTCCCGCAACCCAGAAGATTTGGGCCTACGATCACAAGAGGACAGCCCAGCCCAACATAGCAGAAAAGGCCCCCACATTAAATTGGCGACTCCACTGGGGAGTTGAGAAACAGACGGGGACGAAAACCCACACGAACGAATGCCTCCGAAATCCAGGACTACACGCAACATGAGTGCTGTACCCTCACAAGCAGAGTCCAGGCCTACAACACCCCACCAACCACAGCCTAATCAGGCAGAGGGTGGTAACGAGATGGGGGCTGTACCCCAACCTCCTCCGAGGATCCCCACGAACAATGCCAACACCTTCATTGAAGTATTGCAGGCTTTACAGCACTCACAACAGCAAATGATGGAAGAAATTCGTCAGCTAAAGACGGATAAGACAAAGGAAAAAGGAAGCCAACATGATCCGGAGCATGGGGCGGAAGAGACACTGGTGGGTGGAGTCCCACAGAATACGGATCAACGTTTTATTACTATGGCAGAAGTGGCAGCTCTCCTGGAGTAAGAGAGAGCCAGAGGACCAAAGGAGAGGTTCTACGCACGTAGACCCCCATACCCGCTAAGGGTGCTCTGTAAACCATACCCCGAGAGGTATGAACCGCGAGTATTCGCACAATACGACGGCAGGAAGGGAAGTGCTGTTGAGCACGTAAGCAAGTTCATTGATACGCTTGGCCCTTATGCAGCAGACGAGGACTTGTGTCTTCGAGAATTTTCCAAATCATTGTGTGACCGGGCTTATACCTGGTACATTGGCTTGAAGCCAGGGTCGATCCCAACATGGGATGATATGGTAGATGTATTCTGCACCAAGTACTTTCACGGAGAGGAAACGGTGACACTTGCAACATTGCAAGCAACTAAACAAAGGAATGGTGAGGACTTGATGGAATACATCAAGAGGTTTAGGGACATAGCACTCGACTGCTATGACCATTGCGAGGAAAGGACGCTGGTGGAGATGTGCATGACAAATATGATCAGGGAATACAGGGCAGTACTAGAAAACCTTGAAATTTCCCAGTTCGCGCAGCTGTTACAAAAGGCAAGAAAAACTGCCCAGTCCGTAAAGCCAAGCACGGACAAAAGAAGTGCCCCGCAAGCCATGACGGTATCCACCGGTGAGCGGAGGAGGAAGACGGACGGGAAAGAATACGATACTCCTCCGCCAATACCATGTACTGCAAAGGAGTTGGACGTACTGCTAGACAAATGGATAGCAGATGGCATATTCAAACCTAACCAAGTTGCTAGGGAGCCCACCGAGGAAGAAAGGAGGGACCCGCGTTTTTGTCGCTTACACAACTATGTCCAACATGCCACCGCAGAATGTTGGGCACTCTGCAGACTAGTGCACCGCAGGATAAAAGAAGGAACTCTAGAGCTGACCCAGCAGGAGGTCCAGAGAAACCCACTCCCGAATCACAAAGGGAAGGGTGTAGCGGCAGTGGTGATCTGTGCGGATCCGGGGGATGACGAAGGAGAAAATCCGGCCTTGCCTGCCACAGCAATTACCACTTTACAACAGAGTTCAAAATTCAAAAACTTATTTGATCAACTAGGCCTCACAACAAAAGAAAGAAAGGTAGCTACCAAGGCTCTAGTAAGCATTGCCTCCGGGGCGGGGGTGGAATGTTTATCAGCGGAAGTCCAAGATGACAGGGCTCTTTTTCAGGAGTCAACCGAAATCACCTTCAGTGACGAAGATATGGAAGTGGGGTATCCGGACCACCGGAGACCTCTCTATCTTACGGCATCCATAAATCAAATCCCCATAAAGAGAGCCTTAATAGACACGGGCGCTTCCGTAAACCTCATCCCCTTGAGCACTCTGCAGGCAGCGGGGATTTCAGAAAGAAAGATCCAAGGGTGTCCAATGGAAGTGACAGGATTCGGTGGAAGAGGAGAGTACACCGCAGGCCATATCCAGTTGTGGTTAAAAGTGGGACCCATAGCTTCCCTAGCTCGGTTCCACGTGGTGAAAACAGAAGTCTCATACCACGTCCTTTTGGGACGACCATGGTTGCATAAGCACAGATTAATTCCATCCACCTACCACCAATGCGTGAAAGGGCGGATGAACGGCAGGATGATACGCATAGCAGCGAATCACTCACCATTTGAGCAGGCGGAAGCTCATTTGGTGGAAACCATGTTCTACGATCAATGGGCTCCATCCGGGGAAAACTCAGTGTCAAGGCCGCAAGGTACCTTCGTGCCTAAATGGAGAGACATCCAGGATGATCCCGAGCCTGACCTAAGGGAATTACTAGCCAGAAAAAAGAAGAGGAAGCACGCGCCAGCCGAGGACCCAGAGGACACACCCCACTGTGTCAGGATCCGAGGTCCTGACGGCAGGATTGTGTATAAGTTATGAAGGGGCGCGGGGCCCACTGGTGAAATGCAAGAGGGCCCCACCCGGGAGTGGCAACACAGGAACTTGACGTGTTGCGTGGTTCAAGAAAAGTCAGAAGAAGAAAGTAGCGAAGAAGAGAACGAGAAAGTTGCGACGGAAAAAGAAGTACAGGTTACGGCAGAAGAAGAAATGGAAGAGGTTGACTTGGGGTCTGTTTCCCAAGGGCCAAGACCTATCCTGATTAGTGCAAGTTTGGCCGAGACGGAAAAGACAGAACTGATGTTGCTCTTGAAAGAATTTAAAGATGTCTTCGCATGGGAGTACAATGAAATGCCGGGGCTAGACCCTGGGCTAGTCGCGCACACGTTGAATGTAGACCCAGAGGCCAGGCCAATAGCTCAGCCTGCCAGGACATTCCACACGGAAATAGAAGGGCAAATAATCAAAGAGGTGCAGAAACTGCTTGCCGCAGGATTCATCAAACCTATCCAACACCCGCGATGGCTGTCCAACATCGTACCCGTGAAGAAGAAGAATGGCCAGATAAGATGTTGTGTAGACTTCAGAAACCTCAACAAGGCCTGTCCGAAGGATGAGTTCCCTTTACCAAACATGGACTTACTGATAGATTCTGCGGCAGGCAACGCCATGTTCTCATTTATGGATGGGTTCAGCGGGTACAACCAAATTAGGATGGCACCAAGGGATGCAGAAAAAACCGCTTTCAGAACACCCATGGGCAACTTTTATTACACTGTAATGCCTTTTGGGTTGAAAAATGCGGGTGCCACTTATCAGAGAGCAATGACGGCCATATTTCACGACATGATGCATTGTGAACTGGAGGATTACGTAGACGACATAGTAGTAAAGTCAAGAAAGAGAGAAGAACACTTTCAAGTGTTAAGGAGGGTATTCGAAAGGTGCAGAGCCTTCAAACTAAGAATGAACCCTCTCAAATGCGCATTCGGAGTATCCTCGGGGAAGTTCCTCGGCTTCTTGGTTCATAGCAGGGGGATAGATGTTGACCCAGCCAAGGCTACGGCCATTGCAACCATGAAACCTCCGGGCACGGTAAAGGAATTAAAGAGCTTCTTGGGGAAAGTCTCGTACATTCGAAGATTTATCCCCGGGTTGGCATCAATCACTGCCGCTTTCACCAAGCTGCTCAGAAAAGGGCATGATTTTGAGTGGGGGGAATTGTAGCAGGCAGCCTTCAAAAGGCTACAGCAGATCATGATGAACCTCCCCACGGTGCAAGCCCCGATTCACAAAAAGCCACTGTTGCTCTACTTGGCTGCCAACTCATATGCCATTGGTGCGATGATTGCCCAAGAAGACGTGGGCGGCACTGAGCAGCCCGTATATTATATCAGCCGCGCCTTGAAAGATGCAGAAACTCGATACCCGAGGGCGGAGAGAGCATGCTTAGCCATTGTATATGCTTCACAAAGGTTGCGCCACTATTTCTTGGCCTACGAGGTGTGGTTAATGACCAAATCCCATGCCATCAAGGCTCTGCTGCGACAACCGATCCTCTCTGGCAGGATATCCCAATGGTTGCTGCAATTATCGCAATATGATTTAAAAATGGGGACGCCCCGGGCAGTAAAAAGCCAGGCTATAGCGGACTTATTAGCACAATTTCCAGGCGAGGAAGAGTTCCCACTGGATGATGAAGTCCCCGGGGAAGTGGCCACGGCAGAAGGAGCCGAAGAGCAATGGGTAATGAAATTCGATGGGTCTTCTACCGCCCAGTCTGGAGGGGTGGGAGTAGTTCTATACCATGAAGAAGATAAAGCAGTAGCACTGTCATTTAAACTGGAATTCCCCTGTTCGAACAACACCGCGGAATACGAAGCCTATCTAACCGGGCTGGCCACGGCTCTGGAAATGGGAGTTAAACACTTAAGGGTGTTAGGCGATTCAAATTTGGTGGTCTGTCAGGCCAACGGGAGCTTCTCCTTGAAAGAGCCTAGTCTAGCCCCGTACAGAGCAATGGCTCAGAAAATGGAGGAAAAGTTTTCGACTTTTGAGATAGAGCATGCTCCCAGAAATGAAAATCGGTTTGCGGACGCGTTGGCCGCGCTGGGATCTCAGGTAATGTTTGAAGGAAATAGCACCCAAGTAGAGATCAGCAAAAGGAGAGAATCAATAATTGATACGTTGAGAGAGAAATTCCAAGAGGAACAGTGCGACGAAGACTGGCGTTTTCCCATAAGGGAAGCTTTGATGAATGAAGATGATGCCGCAGGACTCAAGGCGCTAAAAGATTACGCACTAGTAAAGGGGGAGTTATACCGCAGGATGCCAGGTGGGGTCTTGGCCAGATGTGTAAGACCAGAAGAGGCCCAGAGGAAACTGAAAGAAGTACACGACAAAACTTGCGGATCCTGCGGAGAAGTCAGTCTCTACCGCAGGCTTCAAAGGGCGGGCTTTTATTGGCCAAACATGGGCAAAGATGCGGATCGAGCCCAAATTCAGTGTGGGGCTTGCCAACTTGCGGCAGACAGAGAAGAAAGTTACGTTGTGTCCGCCTGCGAAGACTGGAGAAGCCCATTTATCCAATACCTGACGGAAGGTATCCTGCCGCGGAAGCAGAGTGAAAAATATAAACTCAAGCGGCTGGCAACATGCTACTTCATGCACAATATGGTCCTCTTTAGAAAGGGGTATGATGGGGACCCCTTAAGGTGCCTAGGTCCTGAAGAAGCAGAGAAAATGGTGAAAGAAGTACACTCAGGAGAGTGTGGGGAACACCAAGGGAAGAAAAGACTCTACAGGTGCCTGCTGCAGATGGGTTACTACTGGCCTGCCATGAAGAAGGATACGGCAGAATTCGTAAAGAAGTGCCACAGTTGCCAGGTGCAGGCCAACTTAATTCACACCCATCCACAGAATTTGCACAGCATGGTAACACCATGGCCCTTCCACACTTGGGGGCTTGATCTGGTAGGACCGGTTAACCCACCATCACGAGGATACATATGGATATTGGTAGCTACGGAATATTTTACTAAATGGGCAGAGGCGGTGCCTCTTCGCAAAGCCACCGGAGGAGCAGTGGCAAACTTCATCAAGGAGAACATAATCGTGAGGTTCGGGGTACCCCACAGAATCATTAGTGACAATGGCACACCTTTTGTCAACAGTGAAGTAAGGAAGATGTTAGAATTCTATCAAGTTAAGCATCACCGGTCATCACCTTACTACCCTCAAGGGAATGGGCAGGCGGAGGCAACAAACAAAACCCTTATAAAAATCATAAGTAAAATGAGTCAGGAGTACACGGGAGGATGGGCAATGCACCTGCCGGACGCCCTTTGGGCTTACAGAAAATCGCCTAAGTCAGCCACAGGTTTTTCACCTTTTTCTTTGGTCTACGGGACTGAAGTGGTGAGTCCAGCGGAGGTAATGACCCCGTCCCTGAGGGTCATGAAAATACAAGAAAAAGGAGGAGAGGAAGAAGAGGTCTTCGCGGCAGAAAGGTATGAAGACCTGGAAGGACTTGACGAGAAAAGAGAACAAGCCCAGGAACACAGCCGTAGATATCGGCAAAAGATGACTGAAGCTTACGGCAGGACGACTAGAGAACGAGTGTTCGTGGAAGGACAGCTTGTTTTAAAAGTGGCAGACTACGTTAGAAGAGGCCTGGCAGGACCATCCAAATTTGCACCAAAGTGGGAAGGGCCCCTTGTGATAAGGGAAGCATACCCGAGTGGGTACTACCGTCTGACTCAGATGGATGGCAAAGACTTAATGGACCCGATCAACGGGAAATGGCTGAAGCAGTACTATGCCTGAGGAGAAAACTTACATGATTGCCTCTTTTCTTTCCTTTGTTATATTTCCTTTATGTTTCCTTTTACCCTACTATTTTTCAAGTGACTGTGTCACAACATGAAATTGTAATTTTGCTTTCGGCAGGATGTAATGAAAAAGCATCAAGTATTATCATCATATGTCATAGCAAAATGTAAAGTGTAGCGTTACAAAGATAAGTTACAAGCCCAGGTCATGGCAAACTAGCCAAATAAGTGTTACAACAAAATGTAATGTAATAAATAGTCATAAGCAAAAGGAAACAACGAAACAAGGAAAAGCATCAACGAAGCCCGGAAATAAGAGACTGATCTCCAAAACGATCGGATCCACCAACACTGGAAAGAAGACGCTCACGATGGCCCTCCAAGTCTGCCACCTCCTTTCTCAAGATCTCAAGACGCGAGTCAATAGCATCTACATTGGGTCGCACTCTCCTCGTGAAAACAGCCCGAGCAATCTCCCGGAGGTGATCCAAAAGGAACTCCACGGCAAAGCCTACGCTGACAAGTTCCTGCACCGCGGCCCTCCACTGCAAAATCCTCTCGGTAGAGACTGTGTCAACGAAGCTATGCTCTATATCATTCAATACACTCCCCAACATCTTCAAGAAATGCTCTCTAACAGAACGACCAAGTCGAAAGCCCTGCATGAAGTCCCCGCGGTTGCCATAGATCATCACCAGATGAGAAGCACAGTCCCCCGGGACTCTAAAGCCGTGAAAGTCCACATAAGGAGGGCCCGAGCCCCAGAAAGCTGCAGGATCAAGATCATTGACCTCGGGTTGGTCAAAGCGGGTGAAGAAGGCAGCAGCCTCGTCCTCGGGACCTGGAAGGGTAGTGGAACTACTACCCGCTTCAAACTGGAATGGGGCTATAGGAGGAGATCCTACCAAGAAAAAAAAAAAGGGACACGGCATGAGATGAGGAATTAAAAAGGGAAAAGGGGAAATGAGCAAAGCCCACGGGGCGCAAATAAAAAAAAAATAACAATAATACAGACAAGGAAGAAAAGGAAGCTTACCAGAACCAACATCAATGGGGGCTGCGGGAAGGACTGAAGCAGGCACAGAGGGCACGGCGGAAACTGACGCCGTAAGCATGGAAGAAGCTGGTGCAGAGAATACGGCAGGAATAGGCGTGGCAGGATTAACTACCGCAGGCGTCCCTACGCTAACCGCAATGCCTAGCCCTTCAAAAGTCTCTGTGCACAAAAGAAAATAGACGTGCAAATGAGAAAAAAGAGAGAAAAGTGGGCCCCGTGAATAAAGAAAGAAAAGCAAACCCAACAAAAGAAAAAAAAAGGAGTGGGGACATACCCGTGAATCTAGCCTCGGGTGGGGCATCCTCGTCCTCGGACTCAGAAATCCTCCTCGGCAGGACGGGCCCACTGTCAATACCTTCAGGAGCATCCTTTTCCTCCTCGGACTCGGAAATATTCCTCGGCAGGACGGGCTCACTATCAATATCTTCGGGAGCATCCTCGGACTCCTCGGACGATAGATCAACATCGGGTCCGCGAATGGCCGAGCTGGGAATGGAAGAAGGAGTGATTACTAAGGAAGAACCATCCTTCGCGGCCTGAGACAGAACTGCAAAGGGATCAACGGTAGAAAGGACGAGAGGAGCAACAGGTGAAACAGCCTCGGTCTGAGTCGTGGCAGGAAGAGCAAATCCCCGTGGAGAAACGGGCATCTCAGCTGAAGAGGGAATGGCCTTACTAACCCCCTCAGTATGAGTACCCTCTCTGGGTACCGGTCCGGTAGGAGGGCTAGGAGCCTCGGCAGGAATCCCAGGCGCAGCAACTGGAACAATGGACAGTTGGGAAGCTTCACCAACCCCGTCAAAAGAACCTGCCACAGGTGTGCCCATGGAGGCGGGCAGCTCCTCGGCTGAAGGACGATAGATGGAAAGGGGCTCGGGTTGACCCTGGAAAGCAAAGGAAAGAGAAATACATATGTACACGTGGTAAAGAATGAGGGAACCGACGGCTAATCCAAACAAATGAAGGCACGTAGCAAATGAAACATATGTAAGAGAAAAAAAAATAGGAAAGAAGGAAATAGAAGAGATTACCTCAAGTTCAGGCTCGTCAAGGTCAATGGGATGAGCAGATGACGTGTCTTCCTTATGCTTAGACTGCAAAGAGAGACAGGAGGCAGTATTAAGGAAGGGAATCAGTAGGCGTGACATGGGCTCACCACAGGCAAGTTAAAATCAAGACACAAAAGACAACGTATGTAACATACCCTTCGCTCAGCAGCAGGCATGGGATGGGGGGTTGTTTTCCTCTTGCTACCCCGTGTCCTACTAGAAGGAGCATCCGTGGGTGGCTGTGGTGCAGCAGGCTTGGGCTTACTTGCAGACTTGTGTTTGGCAGGAGTCTTCTTATTTGGTGCAGGGATGTTGATTACCTTAACTTTCTTCTCCCAACCAGGGGGAAAATCGCCTGCGAGCCAACACCAACCCTTTTTCTCCTCGTCCCACTCGAAGACAGCAGAGCGGCTCTGTTTCTCAACATAGTCTAAAACTGACCTGGAGGGCAAGAGCAACCGAGGGTTGGGAGACGCTAACATACTTAGCCCGTCAGGAGGAATAAGGGAGAAGCCACGACTGCCTGCCAACTCTTGCCCAAATGAAGTCATCACTGCCTGCCAATAGCCATGCATGGCAGGAGTGCAAAGACCTTCTCTCGACGAGCCGGGAATGGTAACTGCACTGAAGCGTGATCTCCAAAAGTCATAAGCAGTCTGCCGCAGGAAAGGCCGAACAGAAGTAGGAGATTCCATGAGATAAGAAAGGTCATCGGGAACGTCCTGGTCCAGCCCAAACTGCCTCCTCACCCGGTTGGCAGGATAGTGAACGAACCTAATACCCTCATCAGTCAAGTAAGGCAGCCATCCAACATTGGTAGCCGCCAAATAGGTGATCCCCACCTCATCAAAACTAGTCAAAGGAGTGGTGGTCCCAATAATATCAACAAAGGGACCCATAGCAGAATCGGCACATGTGTAACCCCTACCCAAATTTCTGTAAGCTCTCCAAGTAAAACCAGTGCCGCTATCGAAAGACTCAACAACTAAGTGACCAATGGGTTTCAGACCAGACCAACGAAAAGCTAAAGGGAAATCGGATTCGAACCTGCCGCAGAAGTCAGTGATCACCCGCGGACATGCTTGGTACTTCTCTCTCGCGAAGCGAACAGGCCTACACTTCGCCAAGTATTGAGCACAACGCTCAAACAATAACTGCTGCAGGATAGTGCTGTGTACAGAAGAAGCAACTATATGGCAGGAACCAGCCTGACTCTCATCCCTCCGCAGGATGTCCAGTTGCACATATAAATGCCCCAAAAACATGGGGGCCAGCGGCAGACTAACTCCGGTAGAAATCTTAATGGCCAAACGAAAGTACAAAGGTTTGATGGCGTAGTGGGGATGCGAACCAAAAACAAATTTACAAAGCCAAAAGGCAACAAAGGCCGCGCGGTGGGCAACAACGGAAAACTTAGAGGAAGAACTAACCCAATAGGACAACTTAGCATTCCCCGTCATCCTCTTTCTCAACTCGGCCTCAATAGCCTCTTCCTCCGGAGAAAGCTCTATGGTGGCAGGATCCACGTCACCAAGGATTGGCAAGAGCAGTTGGTTGGCCACGTCCTCAAGGGTCACGGTCAGTTCGCCGCAGGAGAAGAGGAATGTGTGGGTGGTGGCACACCACCGGCGAACCAAGTGACGGAGGTTGTAAGTGTCTCGAAAATTGGAAAGACTCCGGGACAGAACGATGGATTTCAGAACGCCGGCCTGCTGCAACAAACCCATGAAAACCGAGTCCGATAACTCTCGGTCAACCCACTCCTTCCAACCCAAGGCGGTTCCTGACCCAAACACGAAATGAATCGGCACCGGAAGAGAGACACCTTGACGGATGACCAAATCGGAAATGGAGGAAGACACCGGAGCCCAAGAAAAGTTGGGGTTTCGTCTACACATAGAGAGCCACACACGGCCTGGCGGCGGCGGCACATAATCGCTGGAAACTTCAGGGAAGGGAGGATAAGGATTGTACCAAGGGTCGATTAGCGGCGCGCACTCGCTGTTGGGGTCGCGCGGCGCATCTTCCTCGACGGAATGGTTGGAATCGGAGTACATAGCCTCCTCGCCTACTTCTTGTCCGGCGAGTGGTTCAGAAGCTTTCCCTTTCCCTTTGCGGTGAGAGGAAGAACCTGGGCTTTTCACCGGCGCCATTGTGCGACGGTTTGGTCTGAGCAAGAAAGATAAAGGTGTTTGAAGAGAAGAAGGCGATGAAGGAAGAGGGACAGACACGATTCTTTGGAAAAGATGGTGTTTATGAGGAATTTTCGAAAGGTCTCTTTTCTTAAATACATGGGTAATTAATGCTGGCCTGAAGGAAGGCGACTGATCAGCCATCAGAAGAAGAATGAAATAAATGAAGCGGTAGTTGTGTCTTAGAATAACTGCCGTTCTGGGAAAATCGAAGAGTCAGCACTGTTCACCGCAGGAAAAGAAATATAAGTACACGTAAAGGGGTCCACAGTTTCAAAAAGCCCGCGAAGAAAAAGAAAGAAAGGAAACAGAAGACAGAAAAGTCTTTTATTCACATATGGACCGCAGGAACGTTCCATATGTTCAGGGGGCTAAATGTTGAGGGTCATTTCTTCGAAGTAGACAAGGGTAGCCCAACCCAGCAACGCGGGCAGCAGACCAAGTAAACGCGGGCAGCAGACCAAGTAAAAATGAAAACCATTGGGCCCAAGTGGCACGAACAATGGATCACAGGCCCATCAATACAAATGGATGGGTCTTGAGGAAGTAAGTGGGCCTAAAAGGCCCGGAAAGAGAGAAAATGGCACCCATGGGCAAGTATGTGTTGTAAAAATGAGAGAATGGGCTGCGGCAGGCCCAAAGTAAAGTAAGCAAAGTAAGTAGGGGATAATGGCAAGCCCATGTACCCCAAAGATGAGAATGAGGAAATTGGGCCGGGGAAGCCCAATTGAGTTAGTAAAAGCCCATAGGATGCGGAGTAATGAACGGACCAAGGATGTCCAAAGAAACGGGCCGGAGAGGCCCAAGGGAAAAAAAGGGCATGAAAGCCCATACGCAAGGACACCAGTGGCCACCATTGATTGGGCCACTGGGGGAAAGAATTGGAATGGCAGGCCTAAGAAAAGGCCCAGTAGGAAGAAATCACCGCGGCAGGAAAGGCCACGCGGAAAGAAAGCAAAGGCATTTAAACGAATCGGGCTGAAAAGAAAACAAAGCCCAAACACTGGGTAAAAGCCCAGATCCTGAGGGAGCGGGAAATCAGAATAGCAACCTGTGAAAAGCCAGAAACGGGCGGCAGGCAAGGAAAGTCTTCACTCCACGGCAAATGCATGAACAGCAGGCAGGATTCAGACGCAAACACGCGCAAGGCCCAGGCACCACCAGCCTGTACCCAGCCAATACAGGACATGGTGAGGTCATGGGTCAGAGGTAAGAGGGCACGGTTTGGAGGTGGGGAGAGGGGAAGGCTTATTTTAAGGTTCCTGCCCAGACTCTTTCGGGGATACGTCCTGCTGGGATGACATACCACCCGAAAGAGGCAATGCTGAGTTGGAACCAATAGGTGCATGCCACGAGGGATAGAGAGAGAGGAAACGTCACCGCGGCAGGTAGGAATGCCGCGGCAGACTAACGGACAAAATGTCTGTACCCGTAGACAGGGAAACCACAGACGGAACAGTAATGTCGGCAAGTACTCTCAGACCAGACAAAAACGGTTGGAGGGTAGAATAGTAAAATCCGTCCACGGCAGGCACTATAAAATGGGAGCCTCTGCCGTGAACAAAGGAGAGACAAGAAGTGTGGAAGGCAACACCGAAAAAAAAAAAGATACTCTGTAATACACTTAGCAAAACAGGGGAGGCATAAACAAAAACACTAAGGGTGGGAAATCAATAAGAAAAACAAAAAGAAAGAAAACCAAGGAAGGAAAGATAGAAACAAAAAGAGTGAGAGCTAGTGGCATGCACCGATAGGTTTCTTCCCTTCTCTCCCTCTCGGATCCTTGCCCTCTTCCATATTCATTTCGGGTATTAATCACTTGGGTCCACTTCCCTCAAACCCATTAACTTCACGGCTGGATATCTTTTTCCTCGGAAGTTAGTTGCGTTGAGAAGAGGTGTTCTTCCTCTTTGGTTTTACCCCGCGGACGAAACCAAATTATCTCCGTGTCCTTCGATTAATTTTATAACCATTCTCATCACTATTTTTTGTTAAGTATTATTATGGTTGTGAATTATTTCATCATTTTCCATTAAAAAGAGTTATCTGGTCATTCCAGAGTGTATGTTCATATTCATCAATAATATCTGCCTGCTGTAAGCACTTCTCTGAAACAGCTTTGCCTGCCGTAAGCACTTTTTTCCCTAAAAGGGCTCTGCTTGCCGTAAGCTCATCTCCGAGTCAACTCAGCCCGCGGCAAAAGCGCCCCCTGGCAGACGAGGCACAGTTCGCGCACAAGCCCGGCCAAGTCGAGTTCCATTTGGCCCGGTCTCGACTCCCGCAACCCAGAACATTTGGGCCTACGATCACAAGAGGGCAGCCCAGCCCAACATAGCAGAAAAGGCCCCCACAGTTGGTAAATTGGCCGATTGAACACGCTTTTTATTTTTTATTCTTTTATATCCATATGAGCTACCAATATATAAAAAGTGTCAATACCAATGAAACAGTGAATTTGGTTTATTCAACTCTTTCTACTTTCACTTGCTTCTTCTTCTTTTTTCTTTTTTTTTCATTTTCAAATTTGGTTTGGAAATTTGCCAATTGAACACGCTTTTCATTTTTTATTCTTTTATATACATAGGACCTACTCTAAAAAACTAAAATGTTAACACAATAAATTGATACAATATTTTCACAATTGTTCACGTGGTAATTCCTTATAGGCAAAAATAAAATAATAAAATATCATACTGGAACCAATCACAGGAAAAAATAAAGGTATTGTATATATATATATATATATATATATGTGAAATCCATAACATTTTTCACAACACTTTCATAAAAATGCATAGGAGGTAAATTGTTATTGGTTCAAATTCAAATTTACCAATGAAATTACGTTTTTGCATACTAATAACAACACGTAACAACACACTACTTATTATTTGCTGTAAAAATATTGTAGACATAACATTTCTCTAGTGAAAATATTAAAACAATTTGTTGCAGTCGTAATATTTTTACAACTACTAAAGTATCAATTCTTTATGAATAAAAATAAAATATAACAAAATTATGATTGTACGAAAATGTTGTACCATTATGTTGTGTTTCTAGAAAAAGAGTCAATGCCAAAGAAACAGTGAATTTGGTTTACTGAACTCTTTTCGCTTTCACTTGCTTGTTTTCTTTCATTTTTAAATTTGGTTGGTAAATTGGCCCATTGAACACGCTTTTATTTTTTCTTCTTTTATATACATATGAGCTACCTATGTATAAAAAGTGTCAATGCCAAAGAAACAGTGAATTGGGTTTATTCAACTCTATCCGCTTTCACTTGCTTTTTTCTTTTCTTTTTTTCATTTTCAAATTTGGTTGGTAAATTGGCCTATTGAACACGCTTTTTATTTTTTTATTCCTTTATATACATATCAGCTACTCTAAAAAAATAAAATATTAACGCAATAAATTACTACAATATTTTCACAACTGTTGAGGTGTTAATTCCGTAGAGGCCATCATAAAATAATAAAATACCATACTGGAACCAATCAAAGCAAAAAATAAATTTATTGTAAAAAAGAAAGTGCGACATCCATAACATTTTTCACAACATGTTCATGACAAAGCATAGGAGGTAAATTGTTATCGGTTCAAATTCAAATTTACCAATGAAATTACGTTTTGCACACCAAAAACAACCCATAACAGCATACTACTTATGATTTGCTGTAAAAATGTTGTAAACATAGCATTTCTCTAGTGAAATTATTAAAACAATTTGTTGTCATCATAATATTTTTACAACCACTAAATTATCAATTGTTTACGAATAAAAATAGAGTATAACAAAATTGTGGTACTACGAAAATGTTGTACCATTATGTTGTGTTTCAAGAAAAAGGGTCAATGCTAAAGAAACAATGAATTTGGTTAACTCAACCCTTTTCGCTTTCACTTGCTTTTTTTTTTTTTAAATTTGGTTGGCAAATTGGGCTATTGAACATGCTTTTTATTTTTTATTCTTCATATACATTTGAGCTACCTATATATAATGTAAAGTTGTGATTTACAACTATGTGTTTTGTTGGCGTTTATTCCGTGCCAAATTTGATTGTAATTACTTTCAATTATTTATACCCTGTATTTGTTGTGGGAATTGTTGTAAGGGGTGTGTGATAGAGAGTGTGTGAAGACCTCAAGCAAAGTGGAAGCTGATGGAATCTAGCGGGTATGTCGCGACTAAGCTTCCGCGAAGTGAAGCATGTGCCTTGCACATGCTGGAATGCGAAGAGTCAGGACAGATGGAGACAGCTGTCTCTCGCGAGTATCTCGCGGGTAAGGCCTTC